>JAGFZM010000148.1:118280-129163 GCA_017657215.1 Limnothrissa miodon
ACACACACACACACACACACACACACACACACACACACACACACACAACAATAAATACTCAAACTCAATTTAATTCCAAATCTACACATTGGTCGCAAACATGCACACACATACACGACAATACATACCCTACATTTATTATTATTAGGCTATTTTTATTTTTATCTTATCTTATTGTACATATACTTATACTAGAACTGTTAAATTGCTATGCTTATATTTTTTATTGCCCATTTTACATATGTAGGAAGAAGGTTGGTCTGCACGCTGCACATTATCTCCCAAAAAAACTTTATTAATTTTAAAACATGCAACGTTTCGATCCTGTTGGAACGAACGTTGAAACATTGCATGTTTTAAAATTAATAAAGTTTTTTTGGGAGATAATGTGCAGCGTGAAGACCAACCTTCTTCCTACGGCCTGACACAATTGTCTAGCACCTGCCTAAAATATTTTTTGGATGAGCGCACCCACTCTCCAAAACTTCCATTTTACATATGCACATGTTTATTGCTGGTCACTAGACTTTTAACCTTACACTGTTGCACTACTGGACTCATTCGCGCTACTACCTTGACACACACCTCATTATGGACTGAAATCTCAGAACCATTGTTATACTTCTGTGGCTGTTGTAAAGGAGATGTCAATTGAGACATACTGTAGAGACTTGGCAGTGTATCGGTATCGTAGCAATCAGGTCCCCCTACTGGAGAAGTCAAGGTACTGTCTGTTTAATCTATTTTTTTCAGTAAAGCGATGCCTACATGTCAGGGGCAGGAAATTCAAGCAATACTCTGCGGAGCTACTTTGAGCCTTGTCAGTAGTAGATAAAAATAACTATTTATTTAATATATATTTAAAATAACTGTATGTCCTGTTTAGATGATTTTACATCAGGGTAGATCCATGTCAAATTTAATACTGAAGTGAAACACAAAGCGCTGAATCTTTTAAATGTCTTTTTCACCATGGACTTCGGTCCACAAAACAGTGTACATGCTGAAAAATAGCCTTGATAGCTCCTGTGTCAGTGTCTGACTTTAAATGAGCCTTAATAAGGGGCCCTTTCGGGAATCTAGTTCACTGGTGTTGATGTCCGAATAATATCTGAAATAACTATACCCTGTCTAACACAATAGTTTGTTTATTTGACCTTTGACTTAAATAGCTGTCGTAGAAGTATATTAGGCACTGGTTTGGGCCCCTATCTCTCACCTCTAGGAAGCTTCTCAAACAGGTCACATGATGCCCACACCCCTCCCGTGGACATCAACTGTTCCTGAGACAGACTACACAAAAACCAAACACACAAAAATAACACAAGTGAATAAAGTACAGTGTGGTTAGTGCACATAGTGTAGTCGTTAAGCTGCTGTAGGGGAGACTGGGCATAAAGTAATTGTAAGTCAACAACTAAAAAAACAAAATACAAAAATGTATCATAATTTTCTTCTTCTGCCGCTTATTAATATTATTGCTATTAAGATTATTACAATTATCTGTTTAATATATAATATATCTGTTTAATCAGTTTAATAAGTTTGATCAATTTATTCTACTCATATCCATGCAACTGTGTTGTGTCTCAGGACATTTCAGAATAGCAATAATGTATACAACTTAGTGCCACAACACATCTTAGTGTGTGTGCGTAGAGGGGACAAGAGGGTGTAACTGTCAGGCATTAGGAGATAAACCAGGGTGTGTGTGTTCTCGCTCTGTGTAATATTGAATTATTGAATGTGTTACACTGCTGAGAGAGGAATTTGGTGAGAGACTGTGCGTGTTTACCTGTGCAAGGCCCTGAAGTAATGAACAGGTGACAAATGGAAGTTGCATTGGAAAAGTGTAAATGAATACAGTGTGTTACCTCTGAAGAGGAGAGCTCAGAATGATGTCAAGCAACTGGACCATGCCCTCGAGCACATCTGCAGTGGCATCACGCACAGTTCTTCTGAGAATTATACCTGCACACGCACACACACACACACACACACACACACACACACAGTCACACACTACAACAACCATTAAATAGTCTATTTCAACCCACTAAACTGCATGTCAACACAAGTCCAGATACAAGTGTTTAAAGGGCTTCTGGCAGCTGCCAAAGAGACAGATTCAATTCAGACGTGTCAACACTGACATACACACTGTAAGGGCTGTGTACAAGAGGAACGATGACTATAACTGAGCAGCTCTACTCAATTATTACTGAACAGAGTGGATCATGTAATTTGATCTGTGCTATTATTGCTACAGCTAGAATCGTTCCATAAATAGCATATTTATTCAAATGTATATGAGAAGCTACATTTTCCCCCACCATCTTATAACTTTTAATGTAATCCGTTAGGTGTGCGTGTGTGTGACACTGAATACTGCAGAAAAAAGAAACAGAAAAACTGAAGCAACAAAGATCGAATAATACTAACGGACAAAGCTAAATTCACATAATGTTAGTAGCAGGATTCATTATTTGGTATGTTGTATTACTGAGCTTTTTCCATTCTTTGCTTTCTACTGACACCACCTGGTGGCCCTGATTCCTACTGGATTACACCTTTAATGGCTAACCTGGGTACCACTTCAGGAGTAAGCGCTGATTCCGAACTAACGCCTGCCAAGACAAAATTAATGTAAAAACCTCTATAGGCGGTGATGTCATCAGCACTATAAAGCAATGTTAATAGCTAACCTGGGTAACTGGGAGTAATCGCTGATTGTCAACAATGTGTCACTTTCAGACAGAGGCTCAGTGAAGTGTTGTTTTGGAGATCAGCATTGCTCCCCAAAGTTGACCAGGCTGATCCCTGACCCTCCTTAATAGTATACGCCTGTTGGTCTGGACGGCCATTAAATCAGTAGCAGTCTCTGGGTAGAGTTGCTGTGTGATTCTAACTCAGGCATGGGCAAACTAAGGCCTATATTCAATAACATTATCAAACCTTTATTTAGTATTTTCCCTGCAATTTCTGCAAACTGTTGTTAAATGCGTTTAAAAAAAGCCTTGCATACCCATGCTTTACCACCTATTAAAGGCCAAAACTGTGAAATATAATGGCCTTTACATGTAATTTATATTACTTCACACAAACACTACATCTATCTGCTCCTGGCACGGCCCCTTTATTAAATTTTATAACCCACTGTGGCCCACGAGTCAAAAAGTTTGCCCACCCCTGTTCTAACTAATAGTTGTGGTCACTAACAGTGTTAGACACTACAGAGCGCTATATTCAGTTTTCACTCTGCACACGACTATCCCTTTTCAAATATTCCATTTCAGCACCACTCAACTACTCAACTACACTACTTTCTGCTATTTTTACTTTTCCAAATACATTCACATATTCACTCACTCACTCACAAAATACTTCAAATAAGGACAACATGTTTTGTCTTCATTCAATGCTTTCTTCCCTCTTCCCCTGTAAGATTTAAGCACTTTGGCAACTTAACATGTATCACTTGACAGAGATGGTGTGTGTTGCTGACTTATAGTGAAACTCACCCTGGGTCTTGGGAAGCCAGTAGTAGACTGTAGACATTGTCAACACTGCTTGCTGAATCGAGTCCGCCAACTTCTCTGCATCCTGGTGGTTCAACATAAAAACACACTAAATGATAAAGTGTAGTGTTTGTGTGTGCTTACGCAAGTGTGTGTGTGTGTTTGTGAGAGCAAAAATGTCATTGCAGTGCATGTGAATGTGGATACTATAGATGTATGGGCAACACACTTAACAAGATATCCCCCCCATCCCATACCTGTCAAGTTTTGGATTTGAAAATAAGGGAAATATTCAGATGCCTGCAGTAAGCAGTCCCACCACCCCAACCAAGCTCCAGTATTCCTTACATTTTCAGACAGGTGACAAGAAAGCTAATCACCACTTATCAACCACTTAGAAACTACAGTTGGCTTTATGCACAGCTGCACTACTTCCTAAACTTCAGGCAGCTCCTTTGTTTCCTGTTTGTTTCCTGTTATTGGACAAACTGATTAATCCAGGTGATCAGTTTGCCCAATAATGGCAGACAGGAAACAAAGGAGCTGGTTGAAGTTCAGGAAGTAGTTCAGCTGTGCATAAAGCCAGTGATAGGCCTTGTTGACTGACATGCTGTTAACATTCATAGCCTAAATGAAAACACATTCTGTTCATTTAACATTTAACATTAATTTTCATTCCAAATTCTTTTCACATTCACACATTCATTTCATATTGCTTTTTTGTACAGTTTGTCTTCACACTTACAAATCTTACAAAATGAGTGACTGTCCCCCACCCTGCTCTTCTTCAGAAAAATAAATTAGTTGTCCCATTGATTGCGGTATTTAACCTAACCTGTAGTAGGCTACTGCAGGTGGCAGTTATCGCAAGGCTAGTGACAGAGCTCAGATTTTTTTAAAACGCAGGTTCAGATACGGGATATTTACGGAAAAATTACGGGACTTTCCCGGCCAAAACGGGATACTTGACAGGTATGCCCCATACCCTTCCCCCATATATGCCAAGAAAAGAATATCACATTGACAACAGCCAAAATGAGCCATACATTTTACAGAACAGCATAGCAGGAAAAACATCTGGGCAAAATCTTTGTACTCCAGTCATACGCCAGAATGAAAGCAGTGGTCCAGAATAAGAGAGTGAATGTCCAATAGGAAGGAAGGATGGAAGGAAAACCTAGTACTGACCTGTGAGCTGGGCAAAGGGGATTTGGAGAATGCCAAGCTGAGTTTTGTTGCCTCTTGAGATGTGGCCTTCACTGCCTGGACTGGATTGCAAAAAATATGTTAATCTTCTTCATTCATAATTTTTGCTGATGAGCTGATACAGTGATGTCAACAACAACAACACAAAGACCGTGTAACCTGACGGTTTATGACAACATTCTTTTAGAAGGATTAAGATTGTACCGTTATTTAAATAACTCAACTCAAAGTGTTCCAAAACGTTGCCATGTTAAATTCACTTCTACACTCGCTGGATTCTCCATCTGCAAAAACACCAGGGAGAGAAAGAGAGTGAGGAGGAGCGATTGCCATTTAAAAAAATGACATGTACAATCCAGTTGTCTTCTCGGTTGATATGACAAATCAGGAAGATAAGTTAATAGGTAATATATTCGATAATTCTGGAACATCTTGATGTACCGTTGTTAATTTAATAATTTAATATAGGGCAAGGTTAGATGACATGACACAATGTAATGGTTTTGTTTAATATTTAAGTTATCTTCTTTCTGTAACGCCAAAGACCAAGGCTGGTCAGATCAACATATCTTCTTTTAACCAAAATTGACTACAAAGTAGCCTAATTCAAAATTGGCAACAAAGTAACCTAATCTGTCATTCAAAGAAAATGCAGTACTCTCTCTGACACAACAGCAGCTCTGATGATGTGACAGGGAAGCTAACTAACTAGCCTTAATATGAAGCTAACGTTGACAAGTTTTGGTGTCAAAATGTACAAGGAACATGATTAGGAAAACCAACAGATATTATTTGAAATATTAACCCTACCTTTAACTCGGTCTCGTATACACTTAATAGAGTTACAAAGGTTTCGTAGAGGAACTATTATATCTGAACACGAGTTGTCCGCACTCATGTTGACATCGACTGGAGCTACTTCTTCGTTGCGACGTCTTCCCGTCAGGACCAGTGTCACCAAGGACAACACCGCCGCCTATAGGTGTTTATTAAAATGACTTTACACCTGTGCAGCCTAAACAGAATTGGGTTGAATTTCTCTTGCAAGTTAACAAAAGATTTTTTTCACATCTTCATTACGCAATATTGTCATCGGGGTCAATATTCCGCCTGGATATAATAAACAATCAGAAATATATTATTATTAACTAACTAGTCATATTGATTGTATTGATTAACAGTTGCATTTTGATAAGAAAAAAAACGAATAATAGCTATTTCATGCAGCAAAACAAATAAAACTATGATAATGCATCTTGGTTGATATTGCATGGACTTGATGCAAAAACAGTGGACCACTCTCATAGTTTTGTTATAATAACCACTAGAGGGAGCTGTTATATCGTTCTGTGGCGAACCAATGGGCCCCTGCTTCTGTGCTGAAATCTCTCGATTGACATGAAAATATAGCGGAGGCCGTACCTGTAATAATACAGTTCTCCATCAGATGCTTTTTCTGAGTTGCTTGTTTGTGTCTACTTTGACATGTCTCTGCTATATTAGAGTGCATACTGTTACGCTATGTAATTTATTAAGACTAATTTTATCATGCTGAATCTGACACACTGTAATTTTACTGATGGATTTGCAGTTAGAACGGCATTGTTGTAAATCTTATTATGAAACCACATCAATTTATAATCCGTTTATTTACAGGCTTGTCTATCATAACCATGTAAAAATATTAGACTACACTCCAAAATGTCGGATAGATTTCCCTCCTAACACGATGGGATGGAATCACAGTCATAAGAATTATAGAGAATTGCAGACAAAATATATATCAGAAATAAAAAAAAGATGTGAATGAGCTTGACATTTTTGCATTCAGATACAGACTTGAACACAAGGAGAAGAATGCTTGCTTCTGCAAAACAAACAACTGAACATAAATAATGTGTAATGGTGCTAGATTAATTAAAATGCATTCATTTGTAACCCTGTGCATGTATTCAATTAGTTTAGATAGTTATTCATTTTTCATTTACCATCCAACATCATTTCGCATTTGTTCAAACAACAGTAGCCTACTGTAGAGAGGCCGGTTCTAGTTCTTCAAACATCGTGGCAAGTTGAAATGAAATCAAACAATTACACTGGCCCAAAAGTGGACCTGTGTTTTCCTTTGTTAGTGACTTATCAAGGTATAGAAGTCAGGTAAAACAGAGGCCCAGAGCCAGAAGTCTTGACCTCTGTATCACCTGGTGAAGGTGGCCCAAAGTCATTTATATATACACTGTATATGACAGAGGCCTGTCTGTTTCTCACTTCATCAACTGAGCATCTCACTTTTCATAACCCAACAAAAAACATACACAAAAAAGTCTGTCAGAATCCAGGCCTTGTTCCTTCGTGTGGACAGTTTGCATGAATATTCTGATTTAACGAGTGTGTCTCTGCACTGTCCAGAAAGCCTTATCTGTTCTCCGCACAATGAACCCGAGTGGACAGATCGTGATGGAACTCCGTGGGTGTCCAGGCGAGAGTCCAGACAAATGTGAATCGACTCATAGCTCATTGAAAAAATGACATTGGGCCCGTTCACAGACCAGAGCACAATGCTGGCATTATTCTGTCGGAATGGACCAGAGGTGCAAGTGCAGTGCTGAGTGCCGTCCTGTCCTGTGCTGTCCCGTCCTGAGCTTGCAGCCACAACAAAGTGGCCCTTCTCTTGCATCATGTGAAACTGAGCCAGCTAAAGTTTGTTCCTGACTTCACAACCTTCCACCTGCACCTCCAAGAAGTGAGAGAAAGACGGAGAGAGAGAAATACACAGAGAGGAATAGAGAGAGAGAAAGACTGAGAGAGAGAAATATACACAGAGAAGTAGAGTAAGAGAGAGAGAAAGACTGAAAGAAATGCAGAGATAGGGTGACAGAGAGAAACAACAAGAGGGAGAAAGTGAGTGATTTTAAATCTTAGCAGAATTAACAATGGTCTTGGTTTGTGACACTTATGTTGTATCATGTTAAAGTGTTTATTCTCAGTGTAATTTAATTGTTGTATATGCAGAAAAGAGAACAAAGGGGTCTATTTGAACTGACCCACTAAACGGCTCACAAAACCTCACAGGATAAGATGTGAGTGTGTGTGTGTGCGCGCATGTGTGTGTGTACGCGAATTTGTGACAGCTGCGCAAGGCACCACAGCTTTGAATCTCTACGTGGGAGGATGGCAGTATGTGGCGTGCCATTCACCTGCATATCGGCGCCCGTGTGGCCGCCCGCCCTCGCACACAAAAAGACCTGAAAAGTAATGATGAGCAAGCTCTGCTCCCAAGACCTCTAGCTCACTAAATCCCCAAAGACCACCCCCAACACACACACACACACACACACACACCACTCCTGAACAGCTCTTCAGGAGACCAGGATCCTTCTGCCCACACGCCTGCCACCAAAAGGCCTTCTCTTCCTTAACATTGTGTTCCTGTCCTGCCCGACATGAGGATTCTGCTTAGCCCGTGCATTTTTCAGATCCAAGACACAGACACAGACACACAGAGAAAGAGAGAACGGGGAGACAAAGAGAGATAGATAGATAGAGAAAAAGAGTGAGAGAATGAGAGAGGGAGAGAGAGAGGCAGACAGACAGACAGACAAAGAGAGAGAGACAGAGAGAAAGACAGATAGACAGAGAGAGAGAAAAAGAGAGACAGACAGACAATGAAACAGAGAAAAAGAGCAAAAAAGAAAAGAGAGTGTGAGAGGAGACACTCCATGTTGCGTGGGCTGCTTTTGGTGTCCTTAATGCCCCTCAGTGTGTAGGGAAAAGCCTACAGATGGCCTCCCACACAAACTTCCTCCCTGTAAAAGGAAAATAGGAATGCCAGGAGCCGACTTGCCACACACACACACACACACACACACACAATCGCTCCACCACTTTGCACCCCCTCCTCAAGCAGAACCCTGATGCACAATAGGAACCCCCTCGGTGAGCTAATGTGCCTGTCAAATAGCCCTTTCTCCCGACTACACACGTTAGGCTCACGGCCACCTCCTGTCTGCCCACGGGTCCTTCGGAGTCAGGTGTTACACCCACTTGCTCAGGCATCTCTACTGTCAGAGAAAGAGACAGTGAAACAGAGAGAGAGAGAGAAAGAGTGGGACAGAGAAAAAAAGAGAAAAAGAGGTAGTGGACACATGCAAGGTTTGCTTTGAGCGGACGGAGTGGCGGCGCGTGGGAGCATCTGATTCAGCCGCTCTTCCTGACTCCCGCCAGAACATCCACTGATGAAAAGCTGTCATGGAGGGATCCTACCTTCTGATAGGACTGAAGCACGTGAAGCTTGTGATGAGGCACAGCTGCCAAAGGATAAGATGAGCTGCTACATAGAAGGCCACCAATAAAATGTAATTTAATAATAAGGAGAATCCAGTATACAGTATGATGTACCGCCGCTTGATGTTAATTGTAAATAGGATGTTGCCTTCTTCATGTGGGTACTGAGATGAACAATTACAATGTTTTATTTATTTGTTTAGTTGTTTATTTATTCTCTCAACAAAGAGCTGCTTGAAGGGTTGCGTAACAGGACTGATGGTAATACAAATGCTTGTTTAAAAAAAGATAATGGAAACCTTAAACATCTTTGAAGAGTGCTTTCCCCCCTTCTAATAAGCAGTTTGGCAAGACTAGAAGAAGGTTTCTGCTTGATTTGTTTGATGGGTAAGAAAGAGCCTTGTGGATCAGTCTCTATGTAGTCCAATATGCATTGCATTCTGTGTGGCAGTTTTCCTTTGCCTACTTTTCCAAGCACATCCCAATGATAAGTGATTGATGATAAAAGTGTGTTGTGTGTATTAGGCCTGCAAAGAGATTAAGAAGAGAATGATAAAAAAAAAATATTATGCAATCATGACTGAAGAGGTGACACTGAATTTTGATTAACCAGATCTCACATTACCTCTGACAAATAGCACCAACTTCACAAGACATATTTAAGCTAGTTTCCTTAATATTCCTTGACTGTCAAACTTAGCTTATATTTCACTCGGCATCAGACAAACTAGTGAAGCTGATGTGGATGAGGCATAAGTCATATGCTGTTAACGATTCCATAAAAGGACACTCAATTGCGTAAGGAAGGAAAACATTAACATGGCTGAAGTGTTATTGCTCCCATAACTCTCCCTCTGACTGCTAAAATTGAAATAAAATGCAAGAGAAAATAATAATAACGTATGGCTGGAAAATCTACCGCAAATCCAGTTGACAAAATGAATGGGTATGTGCGTCTCAGGCTATGTCGCTGCATTTGGCATGCATTTGTTCATTTTTCATCTGTTAAATCGCGAGAGAAAGCACCCCTCAGATATTGCCTACGCCACTGCCTTTAAAACACCACTGCTGTACCAGGCTTACATTAGAGTCGTCTTTGTGTGGTGAGATGTTTTCACGTCTGAAGTTAAAATGGCATGTTATGGAAGCATAAGAGCGTGTTTTATTTGAAATCTCACCAGTGCATTAGTAGTATGATGGTGTTGCATGCCTATTTCATAATTTAGATGCGCTTTCTCATTTTGTCATAATAATGATCATTGGCTACATGACCAAGGACAGCACAATACGTCTTCTATTTACCTTTCTAATAGTCATAATGCAATGGTTTAGTGATCTGCCATTTATTAACTGTTAACACTCACCAAAGTAATGGTTATTTAATGAACTTAAAGCAAGCAATGGAAATCAATTCAAATGGCTTCAGTTCACATATTAGTAGGCCTACCGGTCCGTGACCTGTCACCCAGACTAACCTAGCTTTGTAACTTTACAAATTTCTGCAGTTCGCAGTTTCAGTAGATGAAAGTCCAACTGGAGCATCCTAGTTTTGAATTAGGTGACAACGCACGTGTCTGTTCACCGGCGGCTCAGTATCTGACTGAACGAGGCAGCAACAGAGCAAAACGGGCGGAAATCCCCGCTCGAGGCCGAGTTCGCCCTATGACTGGCGCGCGGTGTCTGGCGCTGGACCATAAACTCTCCTTAAATGGGATTTCCCTCGTGGGCTAAGACGATTACGGTTTTGTAGAAACAATCCACCTCCTTTGATCTTCGATGTGTGCTCATGTTTGGAATTGTCTTGATTTTCATATGGATAGAATACAATTATTATTTCGGGTATGAATACTTAACAGATAAACTCAGTGGGAGCGC
>JAGFZM010000148.1:140551-164206 GCA_017657215.1 Limnothrissa miodon
AGAGAGAGAGAGAGAGAGAGAGAGAGAGAGAGAGAGAGAGAGAGAGAGAGAGAAAGAGACCAACCTGCACCCACTGATCCTGTCAGCCAATCAGAGCTCCTCTATACTTCTCTATGGCAATTGGGTGGTGTCGGGGATCTGAGAATGAACCCTTTGCGCACATGTACGGATACAATTATACACACACACACACACACACACAAACACACACACAAAAATAAATATATCCACACAATTGAATAAACATACACACACTGTCTCTTTTTCCCTTTCCTTTACACTCTCTTTTATACACATACACACATACACACACACACACACTCACACACACACACACACACACACACAAACATAGTCCCAATCTTTCTTTCTCTCACTCTCTTTCTTTCTCACACACACACACACACACACACTCACACACGCGCACATGCAAATGCACTGACACATACACTCTAATACAAACATGCAGGCATACACACATGCACATAGCGATTAATCATCATTTGGGGATGGCCCCTGGTGTGCCCAGGAGAAGGGGCCGGGCCCCGCAGGTGGTGGGGGAGTTTGGGGAGTTGGGGGCCAGGGGCTTGGGGACCGTGAGGCGGCCGCATGGGCTTCGAAACCCCTCTCTTATGGATCACGGCCAGATTTTAGTTTTGCCCCCTCTTTTGAAAAAAAAAACTGAAGAAAGAACAAAGATAAAAATAGAGAAAGGTGAAATGGCAACTGGCAACCTATGTGAATAGCCGGGTCGTCTATACCAGTGGCCGAGTTTGTTTGAGCCCCATTTAAAAGGGCTGTTTAGAACGGGAAAATTAAGTTTAAAGATAAATGTAACTATAACCATAGTGTCCAT
Source organism: Limnothrissa miodon (assembly GCA_017657215.1). Classification (NCBI taxonomy): domain Eukaryota; kingdom Metazoa; phylum Chordata; class Actinopteri; order Clupeiformes; family Clupeidae; genus Limnothrissa; species Limnothrissa miodon. Next base: position 141,408 of record JAGFZM010000148.1, read on the forward strand.
ATTGACTAACCTGAGTAACCTGAAGTTAAGTTTCTCCTTATGTTGATGAATATAATAACTAATATTGAATCATGATTAGCTAGTAGCTTGTTATCAATCTCAGAATCTGTCTAAGAATCCTTGTTTCACATCAATATTGTTTGAATACTAGTAGTATGTGTAGTAGTATGGATGCTGTAATTCATATTAACTAGAGCACAATTTAAAACAGCAGTTAAAAGGGCCCAAACAATGGGGACGGGGGGAGGGCCTGGGGTTCTGCATAAGCCTTGCGGAAACAACATCAGTGGAGGCTTTGACACCAATGGTTCTCTCCTTAACCTTATTAACATATCCAAGACTTGAAAAAATACCAGATCTTGAGACAAATACATCGGCTGATTTTACAATTATTACATCAGTTGTTTATGGAATTCTTCTATGGGATTTTTGCCCCCCTTGGAACCCTTGGCCACTGCCTGGTTTACTTGCAGCCACAGATGTCACTGGAAAACATAGTCTGCTTTTATGGTTCTGAAAGTTCTCTTTTATAGCTTAAAGAATAAAAACACTTAGGAGAGTGCAGGGGTGCCACTATCCCAAAGGGGTCCCTCAGTGAGAGTGAGTGTAGGGAAACATCGAAGGAGGGATGAATTAGCTGGGGCTGTTCAGGTTGTTGCCATGGTGCACAGAATCTCTCCTTTTTACGAGGGAAAGATGTAAAGAGAGAAAGGGCAACTGGCCAATACTGTGGATCTGACTCTATTTTTATTTATCCTCCTTTTTTAAAGAACCATGTGTAATACTTTGATTAAAATAAATAGCAATATCTAAATGACCTGGAAAAAGCAAACTTGGGTGAAAAAACAACTGTACTGGTTTTATATCAAAATTCTATGCAAAAATATCTACCCACTAGGTATTGAAAGTTAGTAAAATTCTGTCTTTCTAGATTTCCTACAATAGTTGGTTTATATACCAGTAGTTGGTTTTTAAAACTTTAGTCTTTGGTTTCCTACAATATACCACACATGGCTGCATATTAATATAATGCAAGTGATTCTAAAGCTTTGTTCAAGACTATGCAACACTAAAAGTATTTAATGAGACTTACACATACACCAATTGACCTGCATCTTACCTGGAAAATACACTAACTAATGTCACTAACAGATAAACATAAAACTCTTGCCGTTTTGAATAACTAAATATTCAACATGTAATGGTATCAGACACAAAGCTAACTGCTCATTTACATTACAATATTTACAAAAATAAGAGTGGAAAAAATAATGTGTTCACAGGATGTGAAAACACGATTAGTTATTTGCATGAACAAATGAGTGTCTCCAAATTCACCCCCTTATATTTAACAAGAATAGCCTCAGTTCAAAATATCAGAACAGTAGTTGGTTAAATTAAGCGCTTCCTCATTCTGTATAAACCGAAGCAGAAATAATAAAAAAAGAACTTTCAGTGTTTAAGCTACCAGAGGCTATTTCCTGTGATCTCTGTGTCGGCCAAGTGTGAACAATGAATTAGAGGGCATCAAATGACAGTCTTAAATATTTGCATTGCGCTCTCGTGCTTCATAAAGACCTAATGACTCTGATGCACACAATTCATTATCATCCACATCAGAGATGATTGATTCTCGGGGCCTAATGGCTAAACTTCGACAGAGGCGATCGGCAAGTCGGAGTCAAAGGCCCGTGCAGCTTTGCCATTCTCTGTCTTTTGTGCTGCTGTGGAACGCCGGTGCTAAATTAAAGAACGATTTAGCCCAGTCATTTGTTAGCATGGCCTGACACTCGATGTGTGGTGTCTGGGGTCCCGGCTAGACACCAAGGCCCCATCATTTCTGAACTCTTCACAGGTAAAGATCGACAACTTTAATGGAGCCATTTGCTTAATGTCCTCTGGCATAAATCTCTCTCATGCCGGGTTAATTTTCCCAAACTCGGCTCATGGAGACTTAAATCATGGGCTGGATTATGCAGCAAACTCTCTCTCTCTCACACACACAACACAACACACACAAATAAATCCATGTATATGTATGTATATATATATGTATAGATATATATATCTTGCCATCATGAGTAACGACTCTCTGAAACTCTAACAGTCTTGAAGAGTCACAAGAGCTGATCAGTTGTTCAATAACTAAACCTAGGAAAACAAATAAGACTATTTAAGTCTACAGTGTCCCTACACAGCTCAACTCCAAGCTTCACCCAGACTTCAGAAATACATGTTAGAAATACACCACAGCACAGGAGGTCCCAGTGTGCCCAATACACAGCTGTCTTTGGACCGAGCAGAAACGAGACTATAGGCGAGACAAGAAACAGTGAGGCAGATGGGAATAGTGGGCCTCCTCGTTCCTTAACATCCCATTAGTGTTAATGGCTAAATGATGATAATCGAGAGGCCAAAAGTCAATGATGAAGCGCGGCAGTAGCGCTCCTTAATGATCCGGACCCGTCGAGCTGTGGTTCTGACCCAGTGCTTGACAGGAGCCTAAACCCACTGGAGCTTGGAGTGGAGAACCCACCCCCCAACCCCCCAATCCTGCCCCCTGTTTCATAGACTGGGGTTGCGGTCTGACCGTCCCTCCAGGGGCCAGGAGTCAGTTACTTTTAATGACAAGACTCTTGGCAAAGACTCCAAGAGTGTGTTTTTTGCTGCTGAGGTTGTGCACAGATTCAAAGTGTGTTTTGCTGTGTGTGTTTTTTTTTTTGTCGACAGTGTGCACAGACTCAAAGTATGTCTTGTTGTTTGTTTTTTGTTTTTAATTACAAGGCTCTTGGCTCCCTACTATACGCTATACCTTTATCCCTGTGCATATACGGTAGAGTGCACAGACTCCAAGTGTGTGTTGTGCCGAAATTGGGTCTAAGTGGGTTTTGTTCTATGTTTTATTTTTTGATGATGGTGCACAGACTGCAAGTGCGTTTTGTTGATTTTTAAAAAATTTTTTTTGCGAACAGCTCTGTGGTACTGACGTGTGCAGGCAGTGATTTAGGACCACAAAAAAATCACACCACAAACTAGGAAAAAAAAGGAAAAAAAAAAAAAAAACAGAGCAAAGAAAACTGAAAATTAGGGTACAAAAGTATATAAACACAAATCAAAACCTTATGCAGTTAAATCATCATAGATTAATTATCAGAAACACCATTAAAACAATTCTATGGCTTTAAATTATAGAGTATAACCATTATAACCAGTATAACCCATACGTTATTCTATTCTCAAGAATAAAACATTCGTAAAAATAAATAAATAATATTTACAGCTGATTTCCATATGACTTTTCACAGTTACACTATTATGATAAAAATAAGTTTACTGCAAAAATACAGTGTGTATAATTTACTTGAAATGTGCTAGTATATTATACTAGTAAAGTAAACAAATAATGATGTTCAGATATGGCTTTGTGAACGGATCCCTGCTCATTTTCTTGGGCTGACACGGGCCAGGGGAATGACTTATGGGCAGTCTTTTCACATTGGTCGTCTGACTGTGCAGAGCAGGGTGTGTGACTGACACCAACACCTACGCCGTCCTCCATCAACGTCCGCTCTGGCGCTGCCCGCCCGTTGCCCGAACCCGCAACTACTACCCCCCCCCCCCACCCGCCCCAAACCCCAGAGTTAAAATAGCCACCCCCCACATTATCATGACAATTTCAAAGTCAAAGATTCATGGCATACAGGGAAGCCTCCTCCATTGTTGTCGTTTGTGTGATGCCTTTTTTTTGTTACACCCCCACAAAATAGAGAAAAAAATATCTCTCACAGACAGAACCACCCCCCCCTCCTCCAAGCTCCACACACACAGTTCACCAACACACAACCACTAAAACTACTACCACCTCCACAATCCACCCCCCCCCCTCTTCACACACACATCACCACCACCTCCTTCATCAACACCACCACCCCTTTTTTGAAAGTTGCTGGAATATAGATTATCACTCTGGAGGAGAGAACAGAGAAGAGGAGTTCAGTCGCTTTAGTGCCAGCCAGACACCATCCAACCATCCAACCGCCCAGCCCAGCTCAGGTAGAGAGCCTGTGATCCAGCCAAAACCATCCCAAAAGTGTCTTCCTCCAGAGTGAAGGAGGGAGCCGCGCCGTGCCGTGCCGTGCGGAGCCGAGCTGTGTGAGCGGAGGGGTCCGGGTGCAGTGATAATCACGCGGTCCCTACAGAAGCACACTCGTGAGATGGGAGTCCGCAAAGAGCCACTTGGTTCCAGCCGTGGATAAGGTGTGAGTATGGAACTCATGTGTGCGTGTGCATTTGTGTGTGTGTGTGTGTGCACGTGTCTGTGTGGGGGCAGGTGTTCTTTCCTGTACTTTTTTTTGTCTTTCTCTCTCTCCCTCGCTTTTCATCTCCTTTTTTTTCTGTGTAACTGCGTGATGTTAGGGCTCACTGTGAGAGGGGTCCACTTTTTGATCATTATACCTCAGAGAGAGAGAGAGAGAGAGAAAGAGAGAGAAAGAGAATGAGAGAAGTAGAGAGAGAACCCTTCATGTGGATTAGACTGTAGTTCATCAGCCTTGACTTTTTTAATAGACAGGCGACTTTTTTAATAGTCTCTCTGCTGTCTGCTCGACTGCGGCCAGGTTGGCTGCATGTGCGTGTCATCAGGAGCTGCTGGGCTCTGATGAGATTAGTTATATTTCTGGGGGTTCACTTTTTAAACGCTCTGCGCTTCTGGTGTCACGTCAGTGACCCCGATTCTGAAATATAATAAGCGAGGTGAGTGGATTACAACCGGGAGTGAGTGGGACGCAGAGCAAGATGGTTTGCTTGTTACTTCCAGTTTAAGGAGTACTGTTTGTCTCTGTGTAATATCTAATCATTTGTATCGTGTTACATCCAGAAATCACGCTAATCAACAGTGTGTTATATTGTGGTTGATATTGTTGTTGATTAGCCACTGGGCTAATATTATTATAAGCAATGATAGCAATAATTGTTTAGTATCTTTCCAAACAACAGGTTTACTTACTGAAAGTAGGAAAATAAGTTGTAAAGGATAAGTTACTTAAAATAGAATGATGCAGGACCTCTATATGGCTGTAAAAATATATATCAAAACAGGAAAACATGAAGAATTAGTGTTCTCCCAACTCTGTGTTTACTTTAAAAATAACTTGGCCATTGTTTGTCACTTGCTTAGTTATACCCAGTTTCAATCGCAGTAGAAAATACCCCCCAAAATTCTCTCCTCTTTGCAGACCATGCCAGTTGGTAGAGCTCTCTCTCTCTCTCTCTCTCGCGCACGCTCTCGGCATTTCTTGTCCCCCCCTACACACTTCAGGCATTAACTGAGACATTTGATGCTGTGCATCAACACAAAAGTTACACCTACACCAAATTGCTAAGAAAAACAACCTCCTACTCAACGGTGCAGAGAAAAAAAAAACATTTCTTGTGTGGAATCTCCCACTGTTGGGCTTTTAGATGTCGGCCAACCCGAAGAGAAGGGTGTTGTTTGGCCATTCGAAAACCCTCACCCCACTCTACCCCATCCTTCCCTCCCCCCAACTCTCTCTTTTGACAAACCTCATCTGAATTTTGTGGGCGTCTCTTGACAGGTGCATTATGTGCCTCAGTGGTATGGCTGTCCGAGTGCTTTGCTAAGGCCTTTTGCAGCATTTCTTTTCTGTTCTCTCTCTCTCTCTCTGTCTTTTGTCTTCTGTTCTGGCTTTGAGCTGATAAAAAAGTGACCTCATTATGACGGGCCTTATTGTTAGTGTTTGTTGTTGGCTCAGCATCAGTGTACTGTATGTTTGAGAGCTCGACACTCACACACACACACACACACCATTTGATATGGTTTGACACGGGGGCTTGCAAAGCACCACAAAAGGCGTTAATACCAGAGATCTTCACCGCATATAGCTCACCGGGCCTCGCAGAAGCACAAACACCACTGTGCTTGTGTGATACAATGACTCGGTGATCCAGTACACAACCATGCACAACAGGGACATCTTTCTGTGGACCAGTTATAGTTGGTCTAATGAAAGCAAGAGAATCAAAACTATTGAAAAAAAAGACAGGATTTCACTTACAAACAAACAAACAAATGCAAGACGTAGAGCTCGGCAACAAAAAAAGGGGGAAGGTGGTGGTGCTGGTGGTGGGGGTGGGGGTCATTTGATGTATGCTTGTGTGCTGTGACCATTTGACCTTGAGTGACCCAGAGTGCATGCAGATCCAAAACTGCCTGAATGTGGTGGCTGGACAGTATGCGTGGGTGCCGACAGCACACAGGGTCCTTCGTACCACCAACCGCCTGCCCTCCCCTTCCCAACCCAATCACTTTCTTAACCCCCCTCCCCTGCCGGGATGTCCAGAGCGATGGCCAATCGACCTCCGTCCCATCCAGAAGGGCCGGCCACGCCAAAGCCCCCTGGGCCTTGGGGCAAGCTCTTGTGCTGCGCACTAACATTTTTTCGCCCGTGGGCGTCCAAAACAAAGGCGCATGAGCGGCCCTTGAGAAGAAGTTTCCTTATTTCATTTGCGGAGGCGGATGTGAGAATGCCTGAAAATGTTAGGCATTCACATAAAGCCATTTGGATGTCTTCTGTTCTCTTCTGCACTGCCCTATTGTGCCTGCCATGATACTCTCAGCTGTGGTCACTTGCTCAGTCGGAATGCAGTAAGAATATTCCAGTGTTTCTCCTTAGATCACTGGTGGTTTAACGGACTTAGGTCATGATAAAAAGCAGCCATTAATGACATCCTAGTAATACTAAAAACATAAAGTTCCTTTGATTTTGATGATATGGCTCTATTCTACAATTCAGATACACACACACTCATAGATAGGTGTGAAGATTAATCTAGCCTGGGTTTTAGTATGGTTTAATAACTAGACGTTAACCATAAAGGAACTTGATGCAGCTCATTGAGCAAATGCAATTAACATGTTAAACAGGATTTCACTCATAACCCCACGAATTGCCTCAAACCATAATAGTACCTGCGGCGGTCGGCTGCGTCTGTGAGACATATAGGGGTCTCAGTTAACACAGCGTTGAATCGAAGAGGGGTGGGGTGGGGGTGTTCATAACTTAGTCTCATTATGTAGGATCAGGCACGGGGACGATGTTTAAAGGGCTTCCCCGCTTAATGTCGCCTCACCCGTCCGTCTAATCAGCATGGCTCGCGCTGCTCAGTCACTGGCCTGTCACACAGTTGCCCAGCGCGCTTATTCACGAGCGCGCTATTAAGGATAAAAAATGTCCGCGCTACTGACAGACGCACGGGCTTCTCCCGCGCGCAAATGTCTCCGCAGCCGAATGTTAATGTGGTGTCTCGTCCACCCGGGCAAACTATTGAGCGCTTGTGGTGATTTGCGGCGCCCCTCTTCAGTCGATACGCACCGAGGTATCATTATGATGGCCGGGGAAGCTCGACCTTAAATCTAATCGTTTTGTTGAGAAGCAGCGCGCTTAGTGATATAAGCCTATACAAAGTTAATTCATTGAGGCCTTGACAAATGTCCCTTTTGAAAAGCGGTTCAGTTCATCTATGTAAATTTCAATGTTACAAACTCAAAGTGGCTCCGGAAATAACAAGTGTCCATTTAAGGCCACGTTCGCTCTTGCAGTGGGCCCGCGTGAGGCATATTGTCTGTGCAATCGCAAAGGTTCTGCTTTTTCCCATGATCAGTCACCATGGAGTCTCCCAGTTTGGCCATGTAGAGTCAAAATTCAGCGCGCTGTGATCGCACAAATAACACCAATGGACCTGGGTGCGAAAGTGACGAGAGCACCGCCCACGCTAATAGAGTTCCTGTTTTCGGAGGTGGTGTGCAAAATTATTGGTGGCAACATGATAACAGACATCTACGGCTAAGAATCTACGACAAACATTGGTAACGCTTTAGATTAGGCCCCAGGAAGTAATTGGTAAGGAGGTAAGATCATCAAGGGATAAATGTTACAGTACTGCATATTTATCCTGGAATAGTCTAGTGCTGCATAGACTAATGACAAGATTATGTGCATCAAAAATTAGACTCGTTTTCATTTTGTATACAAAAGTCTGTCTAATGGAATTATAGGGCTAAAAAGGTTGGGGCATAGCACCAAATTCTTGGCCCTATGCAAAATCTGTGCGCATGCCATTTTAAATCTATAAATTATATTAATATTTAAAGGAAAATAAGCTTGGGGCCCCGATAAATCCCCTCTTTCTCCCCACTATGACGCCCCTTGTTAGGTCTAAAGTGTAGTAGGCCCATATCAGTGTCTTTTCAAAATTTCTAAGAATATGGTTATACTGAACACATTCGTTTTGTAATTATTTGTCTATTTAATTATGTGTCAATAAATAACCTAGGTATAAATAGGCTACATAAATAGGGTTATCTTATTAATAAGAATTAGCCTATGTGAAGTATTAACTATGAGATGTAACTTTCAGAGTTTACCATCTAAAAAAAACGCCATACACAAGATAAACACTTTACATTATGAATGTCATCCTGACAAATGACAAACAAGTGGGCCAGTATACTCGCTAAGACATTTCAAAATGAGGCTATGTTCATCCTTGCGACAAGGTTTTTTTTCACATGGTAGTTGTCTTCGCAGAAAAAAATCAGTGATTTTTTACATTTTTTGAGGATTATAATGTCAAAAAGAAAGGGAGATTAATGCATTAAAACACTGGATGACACAGTTAGGAGCTGCTATAGGGGACTACAAAGGCTAGGCCATTGTCACTGCTAAGCCAAAAGCAATTGCCAACATTAAAACAATACTTTCCCTATGCGGATGGTTTATTCTTCGCCATAAACAAACCGCACATCCATATTCTTATTCCACCCCTGATCTGTGTTTAATGTTAGAGGAACATCACAAAAGTCTTCTCCTACATCCTGTCATCCTTGGATTAGGGGGTCGATGTGGGCAAAGTGCTCACGCCTGCCCCCTGTCTATCATGGTCATTAATGCCTAAAAGCTACGAGCTCCTGTCCATGGTTGCGCTCCATCAATATTACAGTGACAACCTATGGAAACGACCAGGACATTGAAATTGCAGAGATTGCGAGAAGACGATCAAATATTTGGTCCACGTTAAATTGTTTGGTAAGGCTTGTTTGTGTTTAAGAATAGTTACCTAAATGTATGTGACAACTGCGGTAAAATATATAGCCTATTTTTTCACTTCACTCGCAAAATAATCAGGACACGTTGTCCTTAATAAAAAAAATGTATCTTTCTTCACGTTTGCGGTAGGCTACATTGCAAGATCAGACTCCGAGCTTTAGGCGTGTGTCGGTATGAAAGTTGGCTATGCGTCTTGATTTGAATAATTCTATATTTAACATTTTGGCAGCCTAGTAATTAAACATTTGACGTGATGCATCTAATTGATCATGCAATAAGTATGCAGCACGTAAAAGTAAAAAAGGCAGTAGGCTACCTAATACAGTAGCCTATTTGAGTAATGCTGGTCCGAAACGACGTGCTGGACCGAAGTTCTTGAATAATGTTTAAACCATAAATGTTTCTTTGATTATACATTGTGCATATTCCAGATTGTAGATTATTGATGAAATACATTGCGGTGGAACCCGGGAAGATTTTTTAAACTGCATTAGATGATGTTTAGCCGGTCAGCAGCGTAGGCCTACATTTAAAAAAAGTTTTTTTGTTAATTGATCGCGTTTTGAAATTACCATGAAGATTATATTCCACCTACACATCTTTCCTCGCCAACGTGTTTTATTGACACTCTAGTTTCGAAAACCCACGGGGGAATTTACTTATTTGCTTGTTTGAGAGTTGCGCACGGCATAGGCTACTCGCCCTCCTTTGAGTCTGAATGGAAAACTTGGGTGCTGGCGTGAAAAGTCGAAGCCGCAGCCGGTCAGCGTTGCTCAAACTGGGTTAGGCAGCGCCTAAAAAGGTTATAGTGGTTCATAACAGCTGCAATACGGTAAAAAATTCCGTTTTTGTATAAAATCATTGAGATCTGAATGGTTTTTAACATGTAATGTAACGTAACATGTAATATGCTGAAGATGAAGGTTTTAATGAAGTAGTTCAAGCCCATGCCACTAGATGGCAACTTTATGGTAGCCTAATAATAATAATAATAATAATAATAATAATATTGCAATGAAATGTGATGGCATAAAGTGTCCCAGAAACCCGACACAATGCAAAACCAATATGTTATTTTTACAAGACCACATTGGCTGTTTCCACTCTCCTATAAATATCACACAACTAAACCATCGCCTATAGACCTCTTTCCAAAAGCATATTCAAATAGAACTAGTACACTTTCCGACGCTAGGCCAGTGTAGATGAAAATTCCGTGATTGTGTCTCTCATTTGATTGTGGGTTTCAGATGGTAGATGAGACAGGCCTGCTCGGTCAGGCTCGTTACTTTCCGAGGCTCCGGAACAAACCATATAAAGAACGAATAGGTGGCTTTGGATCGCCGGATGCAACCATTTATGGCGTGATAGTTTAACCGGAATTCTTGGTTGTCTATGATCAAAGATGATCATGACAGAAACATAAACTATTGCTGACTCTGAAATCATGTTTTTTATGTTTGGTTGGGTTTAAGAGCCTATACAGCTCCCTATGCATATTTCTGTACTAAACGTTTATTTTTACTTTTGGTATATAATTTCCTTCTGCTGCGCGCGCCGTATTTCCCAGCCCTCTGGCGGCTATCACTTTAGGGTTCTCCATTGACAAGTATTCTCGTGTCGTCATTAGGCGATCAGCCAATGAGTGTTATAAGCGCTTCTTTTTCTGACCACCCAGTCCTTGTATGGTCAGTGACGTAACGGCATATTCACGGGCTCCCAATAAATACATACTACCACTACCTAAGCCACAAAGATCAGTCATTCAGGGGTCGATCGACTAAGGTTTTCTAGGTAATTACACTGCGAGAACTCACCCATACGCTTGTGCCAGATGAAACAGGTTTGTCAGGGATAGGGGTCACACAAAACGAATAGAGAGATCATCACATAACGTCTAGAACTTAAACCTTGCGAAAAGCTCCGGTAAGGTTTAAATGATGACAGCTAAAACCCTGGACAAAACCCCCGTCACTCTCGGAGGTTTTGTACACCCGCTTTCTGACAGTGTGTACTCAGTGGATGAGGTCGCGACAAACCTGCCAACATCAGTTACTATTTTTTCAAATGGTGATTTGGGAGGACCTTATGACCAAATTAACGGGGCCATCGGAGGTAAGCTTTTCTGACGTGCCTAATCAAAGTGATATTGCCTGTCAATATTAACCAAGCGACAGGTGTATTGACATGATTCTGTTATCACATCTCTTGAGAAGCTTTGGGTTGTCTTGACATGTTGATGCGCTGTTTGCACTCGGTACCCGGAGTTTGGGAAAAGTAGTAAAGTCGGTTTTAGGAAAGAAAAACAGCGCGCGCGCATTGCACATGATTACTTTCAATCCCTTTCAGCGTCTTACAGTGTTTATAATCATGTAATGTTTACTATTGTGCATCGACTATTTGCTCAGAGTTTTGCTCTGTTTTATTGTCATTTTAGATGGCCTGATCAATGGGGAAATGAACACGGAAAAGAGGTCTCTCGACTTGGCTTATTCCAGTAGTTTCACTCAGCCTGCCGGTCCGCGAAATCAGACTTTCACCTATATGGGCAAGTTCTCCATTGACTCTCAGTACCCAAGCAACTGGAACCCGGAGGGCGTCATCAACATAGTCAGTGCGGGCATCCTGGGCATGACCCAGCCGTCTTCGGCATCCTCTTCTCCAGCCTCGTCAGTGTCGCCAAACCACTTCTCTAGCACCCTCAGTTGCACCATGGCCCAGAGCCAAGGGGACATGGACCACATCTACTCCCCGCCCCCGCCTTACTCCGGCTGTGGGGAAGTGTATCAAGACCCGTCAGCCTTCCTGTCCACCTCCACGTGTCCTATATCCTATCCGCCGCCGTCCTACTCATCACCGAAGCCAAGCACAGACCCAAGTTTCCTACCTATAATCCCAGATTATGGGTTCTTTCAGCCTCCGTGCCAGAGGGACATGCAGGCTCTACCTGACCGTAAACCATTCTCATGTCCACTGGATTCGTTCAGGGTTCCCCCACCCCTGACACCCCTGAACACTATTAGGAACTTTACTCTTGGGGGGCCTGTGTCCGAAGGACCCCGACTTCCGACCACATACAGCCCACAGAATTTACCGCTGCGGCCCATCTTGCGCCCGAGGAAATACCCAAACCGCCCAAGCAAAACGCCTGTGCACGAGCGACCCTACCCTTGCCCAGCAGAGGGATGCGACCGACGGTTCTCTCGCTCTGACGAGCTGACCCGACACATTCGCATCCACACGGGACACAAGCCTTTCCAGTGTAGGATATGCATGCGTAATTTCAGCCGCAGCGATCATCTGACCACTCACATCCGTACACACACGGGTGAAAAACCTTTTGCTTGTGACTTTTGTGGACGGAAGTTTGCCCGGAGTGATGAACGTAAAAGGCACACCAAAATCCACCTCAGGCAGAAGGAGAGAAAATCATCTAGCGCATCCAATGCCACAAATTCTGAACGCTCGTTGGGAATCAGCTCAGCAGCAGGAGTGTGCTCGTCCAGTTCGAGCCAATAGACTGTAATTCCTCGTTTAATTAATGAACACTATTTAATGACCTTAACGTTGTCGTATGGTACTGCTAGAACTGATTGAATGAATGACATCATAATTACTGTCAAGTTAAATAGAGACTGGCGGCAAAGTTGTACCCACTCTCTATCGTTCATATCCTGGCCCTTCTAAATCTTGGCAGCTGTAGCCTGACTCAAAACAAATGCACTTTGTTTAAATGTAGGCTAAACGTTTGTAATGTCTTTTGACCTGACAGAACTGCTTTAATGTTGCTTTAGGTCAGGTGGGTATCTCACTGATGGTCATTATGGGTCCCAAAAAATAGGAACATTTATGCACTGAAAGAAGACTGCCACGAACTACTGAATACTTGAAAGGCTAGCGAAATTAAAAAGAAAAACATATGAGGTTTTAGGAACTAATAACTGGAGTCAATTTAAAACCTGGGTGTGTCCCTTTTATGGTGCCTTTTTGGTCAGTTCTTTTTGTACATAGCGTCAGACTTACGTGAGCTTTTAATTGAATTGTATATTTGTCAATTAATAGGTATGGGAACCTAAAATATAAATATATTTTTGTATACGTATTGTTTTTGTGTATTTGAAAAAAACAAAAAAAAAACAAACAAGGAATGTACAGTTTAACTCATGCCAACGTTATGTTTGTTTCTTGTGAGCGTTTCAACTCATATGTGAAGTGATACAAACTAATGCAGGTCAAAGGCTACCATGCTATTTCTTGTCAACTAAAAGAATAAATAAATAAAAACAAGTAAACAAGAACATTCTTGTCTTGTTGTTAGTATTGCAGGGTTTGGAAAATATAGAGACTGCGGGGGAATTCCCGTATTTGGATCGGTTAATCGTGACTCATGGCTTCACAAGGACACTCACCCACACAATGTCATTTATATGAGCATACAGCAGACAGACGCTCATTGCCTCCAACCAGCATCTGACGTTGGTCAGTAGCCTAACCAACAGATGCCATGCTGCCTTCCCCAGCATGTACAAACTAATCAACAAGTGGAAAACGGTCCAATAAACACATTATATTCAGCTCATTCCACTAAATGTGACATGAAAAGAGTTTTGTGTGATCTGTTGGAAAATATGATGCCTTAAAGTCTGGATCAATGTAAAATGGATATTGTATAGTGTGATGGAAATGCATTTATTTTAGAATTATGCCTTCAACCCAGGAGCATATCATCCATGGATGCTGTAGAATGTTAGAAGCCTATGGAAATCAACATTAATCGAGTCAATATTTGACACAATATCAAAAGCAGGCCTATAGTGTTACACACACACACACACACACACACACACGTATATATACATTTACAAACATACATTATAGGTTTCTTCGTTAGTAGGGAGCATTTTCTTGCTCCTGTTGCTCTTGAGTGCTCCTTGTTAATCTATGGGAGTAGTACTAATGGCATAACCCCCCCACCCCCACACACCTGCCTCATTCTATACCCCTCTTTTACGCACAACAGACAAACAAAAGCCACTATTTCACTACATTTCTTTTACACCTTTTTAAGAAACTATGTGATAAATTCCTTGAAACTTGAATCATTGTGTGTGTATATATATATATGGATTGATTTGATCTGCTCAAACACAGATATTATATATATATATATATATATATATATACACACAGAGGACTGTCATAGATTGGCAGTCATTCCAAACAAACACTTGACAGTGTTAGTATATTCTCTAGACGTAGGCTAATACAGTGGTTCCAGAGAATCGTTCCCCACTGGACCAGCTGGTGCCGTGTTTGCCAAGACTGATTGCGATTCTTCCTTTCTATCCAACAAAAATCCATGAAAATGTGAAACTTTTCGGCTACTCTGACGGTACGTGTCCTTCTGTCAACACGCAGGAAGTTGTGTTGAGTTAAACGGCAGAGGAGGCAATGAACCGAGTCAATGACCTCACTGAAACATCATTCAGATTTGGGCCTACGCCCTCAGAAAACCATTTGGGTGCAAATTTGGGCTGTATCGGAGTCTCCTGAGGCTGAAACATACATGGACAAATGGTGGAAGCTAAATCTTCACCTGTGCACACAAGTAATATTATTAGTTGTTACACAAGTACAAGTACTATGAAAAAGTATTCTGCTGCTTACACAAATTGATCAGTGATGTCTGCACATGGGAACTTGTGTTACACGCAAACTTATACCTGATGTGAGTCTTGGTGTGAGGTTCAAGTACAAGTGTAAGTGGGACAAATTAAAAATCCTGAATTGCTATAAATACAAAGCGAACATTGCAAACAGGAGTATGAAGTAGAGAACGAATATATTGATAAACTAGCATATCACCACTTTTCAGTTTTAAGGTAATGGTTGTCAATCAATCAATCAATAATTAACATGATTCTAATGCCAGTTGTGGTGAGTCAGGTGTGGTTGGTTAGGGATTTAGCCTTCAAGCTTAAAACCAGTGGATTTCAACCCGAAATGCCCAGCTGAAGTGTCCCTTGAGCAAGTTTTAAAAAATCTGAATCACTATCACCTCATATTGACAATCATACCAACTGAGTGAGTTGGACAAGGCCTCAGGCTTCATAACACAATAACGGTTCTCACAAATGGTCAACTGACCGAAACTGAACATGTAACCTGTGAGCATAGGCCTGGCAACAACACTCACTGCATAGTAAGCTAATCCAGTGGGAAAGTGCAAATATGAAACTATCAGTCCGAGTGCGTAAAGCCAGTTTAAAGCCTTACTCACACCATGCTGGTTACTACAGTAAATGTCCTGTAAAGCTAAGCCTGGTTTACCTGTGACTAACAGTGTCATTATCAAACCAAGGCCTTTTTCCTTTGTCCATTCAAGTCAGAGGACCTCCATCAAAAGAGAGAGATATCACATGTAATGCTGTGGATATTTTAATTGTGATCAAAGCTACTGGGTATAAACACTGCGCAAAAAAACACTGCTGCATACAGATGTTTCACCCCTCCAAAATAAATTAAACACATTAAAGGTAGGCTATAGGTGTGATGCGCATGTTGACCAGAATAAATGCCTTTAAATCATGTTTACATTCAATATTTACATTGGCGTTCAGCACGAGTTGACATCACAGACTCCATCAAATCTGCTCAAGAGACCTGTCATGCAAGAGAATTGATTATTTTAGACAAAATGACCACGATTTAAAAGGTATTGAACCCAATAGAGTGACAGTTCATGATATTTGGTGTTATTGGCGGTCAATATGTATTTGATTTCAGTTCCTTTAAACTTCCCCAAAATAGCATCAGACCATTAGGTGCCCTTGGCGTGGGCAGGTTTCAGACAGACACTTCGGGGCCGGGATAAGGCTCGCCTCCGCACCAGAAGTCGGCGGGCTGAGGAACTTCTAGAAGCCACGTTTCCCCTTCCACGGTTGGCTCTGAGTTCCTGTCCACTGATTTCGAAAGTGTCTGTAAAACTCTGAAATAATGGCAATCTCTCCCGTCGTCGGGGTCATACGGAGGAGCCAGTATATCAAGGAAAGCGGCTGGTCCCCCTATCGCGTCAATTTGATGAAGGTTATCTGTTACTGGGGTCAAAACACATGGACCACTGTCCTCCGTATATTCACCTGTAGACTTCAAAACAGAACGCCTGGTCGCGTCTTTCTGGAAGGGCAGGAGTGGTGGGTCGAAGAGGGGCTGGCTCTCGGGATCTGGTGGATCCAACTTGTCGAAACACCGTATGTTGACCTTGCCATATAGAACTTTCAACACTCCGTTCATACCTGGGTGATCATGTAGAGGGATAGACGCGCCTGTTTTAAGCAGGAAAACACCCATGCTAAATGCATCAGTTTCGCAGATATGCATATATGTGACAGGAGGGTTATGAAGACTTGGCTTTGAGCCTTTGCTTTTCGGCGGCGTTATCTTTAGGTCTGCAGCCCTGATTTCAGTTACAAGGCTAGTCAGTTTGGCTTGATTATCAAGAAAGACCTTGTTGTCCGCAATGGCGGACGCCCCAAAGTTTTTAAATGTAGCATACGCTTGAGAGGCAATTTTCTGGATTAAAGTCGGTTTGATGTCCCTTGGCATTTTGCAGCTGGTTGTAGCCGTCCCTTGTTTTCTTCTGGCGCAAAGTCTCACGGCAAGAATGTGTGGCGAAAGCGGGCCCGATTTCCACCGATGTTATTCAGTATCCGAATGCACCAAACATCCGGTTAGGCAAACAGATGTATAAAGTCAAAGTTTTAAATAATCCATGGCTTTACAATCAACGATTATTGCAACCTGATACGGTCTACATTTGCTCGTCTCCCAAACACCCCATTCATGGCTATCTGATTTACACGTCCGCAGTTACGGCGCCTGCGTACATTAACTGTAGAATGTTGGAACTTGAAGTTCTTTTTAGCAGATGGCGATAGTTGCACATAAATCAAAACGTATATCTTATAATTTTATTAACTCCTCTTAAAATGCTTTAACGTATTCTAATATTAAACTTAACAACAGTAATACTTATGTCGACGAAAATAAAAAAGAATGGATCTGCGTAGGATTGTACTTCATTACCCATACGCCCACTCAAGAAGGGGTGGGAGGGGGTAGTCAGGCTATTGAACTTTCCCTTCCCCCACACCTTGGCCTTAACCCTTAACTTGTACTTTTTGCTCAGAACTGTCTGTGCATCCCTTTTCCGCGATATCCAGTGTTGATGCGCAAAGCGTGTCATGTCATGTCTATACATAAAAATGCAATGTCAATTTTATTTATATACAGGGCCTAATACAAAAGTCATGTTTCGTGTTTGATAAACAAGGATTTGCAGTCACAATTTGAAGCAAAGATAATACAGCTGTTTATGGCCCATCCCTAATGCATCTTAGTCCACACCAAAAGAATGTGTTGCTTTGTAAACATAATAAAAACAGACTTAAACATCGTAAAGTTCCCTAAACAGTCCAGGAATAGCATCTGAAAAATCTCAAACACACCAAAACCCCAACTAACCTAAGACAATGAGACCCCAAATTCAGCTTGAGGGTACTTGAGGGGAAAAACTAGTTTAGTAACATTATGACCACACAAGGGTGTGTATTCATAAACATCTGTTAAACTGAATAAATAGGTAAACAAAATGTTAGATTATTTTAACATGTAAAAGTAGGCCTAATATAAAAGTACATTTATGGTTGTAGCATGTCTGACTCACCTCTTTGAGGAGAGGTGAGAGAGGCTATGTGATGGGCCAAAAAGGTGTAAAGTGGAGGGGAGAATGAAGAGGAATTGAGTGGGCAGGGCAATGGCCTTTTGCTCCTGCTTTTTGCTCTCTGGGGTTGAGTAGGTTGGTACTGTAAGTACTTGGTCAAATCTGGACATGGCTATAAGCAAAGGATGTCTGCGCGCGCACTTACACACGCACACACACACACACACACACACACACGCACGCACGCACGCACGCACGCACGCACGCACGCACGCACGCACGCACACACACACACACACACACACACACACACTTTCTCTCTCTCGCCCTAATATGAGCACCTAGAGAAGTATGCTCTTGAGTAATAATGAAGCCTGCTGCAGTAATGACAGGGAACATCACACACACACACACACACCCCTCCCCCTATCAGGACACCCATATGGAGATGAGATAAAAGAGTAGGAGGCTCTTTAGAAGGGGAGGGGGGGCATTCATCTCTACTACAAAGCTAATTACATTAAATCCATTAATACAGTATTTATTTAGACAAGGAAGGAAGGAGAACAATTAAGATGGTCTACAACAAGTGCAAAATAGTATGTAGGCCTACAACCTATAACCAAGCTCCTGGGTCACCAGGAGGTGTGTGGATAAGAGTTATGGCAGGACTAAGTGTAACGTTAGCATATTGTAGGTAAATCTACCCATAGCCTGACATGACAACGACCAACCGTTCGTGCAACGTAGGCCAAAAAGAGATGTGGATGCTAACTGATGAGGGCAAGGATGTTCATAATAATTCATCCACTAAAGGGCTTATGAAAAGAGATTGTTAGATTACATATTCCTGGTTGTTACCCACATACATTTAAACGTTTAGAACAAATCAGTAATGAAAGAATAAAATAAGAATGTTTTCAATATGAATGTGCTTGTCGATAAAAAATGCTTTCTATATTTTGAAAAACCACATACCCAGAGAAGGAACAGTTCATACACATATCCAGACACACACAAGCCACAAGTTTAGTATGACAATTCTTACATTGTTCAAAACATCCATCAGTGATTCATCAGAATTGCATGTATTAATTTGTCTGTGATAACGACCAAGTCTCTCCAAACAAGATAGCATAAGTAGCCCCCCCCCCCCACCATTCCCTAATGCTCACGCAGATAAAGGCAACATTATTCCTTAGTGTTTAAAATGTGCATGACTAACATTGCATAGAAGTCAAGCTGCTGGCGTTGATGCTTCTCTTCAGAAGGCTCGCCAAGAATCCGGTCGGAACGGAACGATTCTTCTGGCTTCTCAGCATTCTGCCCCGGCAGGACAATACCATTCTCTAATTGCCCGCAGTCAACGTCTCCATTGTCAATATGCACCCTTCTCTGTTCCAAGATCGCCACTATTTGCATGCCTTGGCAGAGCCTATGAAAGGGCTTCAGGGCTTCTTTATTGTTGCTTGGCTGGTGAAATGTGAAGCTGTCACTGTTGTCAAAGTATGTGTGCAATGCCCCGGCGTTGATGAAAATTCATAAGTTATAACCTTATGCAGCAGTGGAGAGAGAGAAAATCATTCTTTGCATAAATCAGAGGCGAAGGGCAATGCAAACATTTGTTCTTTTGCACAGACAAGGTGCATGTGACTTGAGAGCTTTCTTTGTGAGACCTTTGTGTGTGTGTGTGTGTGTGTGTGTATGTGTGTGAAGTAGACAAGCATTTGTTTCATACGTTAAGAGTTCTGCACGTCATGACATACAAACGGATGTAGATTTTCTGCTGCACTCAGGGAAGACATTGTGTCCCCCCCTGACATGCTCTTTTCTGATGCAAACATTAATCATAAATCATGGGCTTGGCTTTCAATGGTTGAAAAGTTTCAAAAACAAGGATGCAAAATAGTTTTGAAGAACCATAGTTTCCACACACTTTTATGTGCTTGCAACATCCTTGTTGGTCATCTGTACACGGAAGCTGTTCAATTGTTATACAGATAGACCAATGGCAACTATTGCTGGGAATAACAATGAGAAAATTTGCCAAGAGACAGAATTTACAAATCGGAACAGAATGGTACCTAAACTGCACATAAAAATAAAAAGCAAACTTAAATTTCCTTGCCTATTTGTTATTTTATTCTATTGAGTACTCCATGATCTCAAACAATAGGGCTGTGTTAATTGCTGATATTTTAGATCTGCTAAATGTCAGCGGCCGTGTTGAAGAGTAACATTACGGACAATCCAGTCTTCTGTCCTGTGCCATATGATGGGTACGCATGAGCTAACATTATTTTCAAAAATCAACACATTTCTCATTTCTGTGACATTTTTATATTTGTGTAAACATTCCATCATCTTTTTTCTGTGCCAGTTCCTTTGATTGTTGCCAATGTGTTTTAGGAGAGTGAGTTGCACATATTTGGTGCTTGATGACTCACATGTTGCCTGTAGACACTGACTGGGCCGCCAAGGCCAGTTTTGGAAGGACAAATGGTTGCGGACCTTGTTTACATTGGCCCTTCCAGTCCCATATTTTTACTGCTTGGAATCTGGGTCAGTCACTTCTTCCACTTGTGTCTGAGAGGTCAGAGGTCGCCAAGGATGATGTCTTTACCAGATCAGGGGTGGGGGAGGACTTTATGGGCACGATAGGAACACTGAAATGAACAAAGAGGACTTGAACCTCAGCTAAACAATGAAAGAGCCCAAGTTGCACACTTTCACTCTTTCATCCCTCTCCTCAATTGAAGCCCTGACACACACACAATAAAAATCCACTCTATTTCAATTGCTCAGGCCAGGGAGACAGGATATGGTTCAGTGGATTTTGTCATCCCAACGATCCAATGTTAAAAAACAACAACAATTCAGTCCATCAATAATGTGAATCTGGTGTGAGTCACTGTAAGCCTACCACACTGTGTGTGTGTGTGTGTGTGTGTGTGTAAGAAGCCTTAGGCTTAGGCGATCTAAGCAAAGCAACAGGTTCTGACAATGCTGGTGATATCCTATCCATCACAGAAGGGGAGTGTGGGGGCATTGCCTTTCATGCATGGTCTCTGAACTGGAACCTGTGTGTGTGTGTTCGTGTGTATATGTGTGTGCTTACTGGCTACAGATAAATAAGGAAGGATGAGTGTGTGTTTGCTGGCTACATGTAGCTGAGGAAGGACATGTGTGTGTGTGTGTGTGTAGGTATAAATGAGGAGGGATGGCACAGGAGCGTCCCTGCCCTGGAGGAGGCTGCCAGGAACATTTCTCTTAGAACTTAGTTAGAACTTCTCTTAGAACATAGAAAGAACTCATCTCTAGAATTTAGTTAGCACTAAATCTTAGCACATCTCTCTTAGCACATCTCTCTTATCTCTCTTAGCACATAGGACTTCTCTTAGAACTCAGTTCATTACGTGGGTGACAGCTGAGTTGGGGAGATGAGAGGCATTGTGAATGAGTTGCGACCTGGGCTCAATGGAGTCCATTCATTTTGTTCTGCATTAAGTCTGTATTGCTCTGTGTGTGTGTGTTGTGTGTGTTTCTCTGTGTGTGCATAAGCAGTGTAGATAGTCTATGTGAGTTCTGTGTGTTTTTGTGTGTGTTTGATGGAGAAAGTGTATTTAATTACAGTACGTCTTTGTGTGTGTGTGGATTCTGGTATAAGTTGTAAAAATTAGGATAAACATTGTTCATTAAGTAATTAACTTCATTTGTAACCCTTTTTTCCTTGATGGAATTGGCAACATGTTTGAAGAGTTTTGGGGTTCAAAGCTTTAAATTCAGTTTTTAAAACATGCTGGAGATCCTCAATCAAAAATCCAGCCTTCAAACTTAACTGATTGAATGATCTCCTATTGATTTATTACTTCAAAGCCAGAAATGGTAAAAGGCTGAAACAAGGCCAAAAAGTAAACAGCTCAAGTCAAGCCTGTTCCTTCAGTTAGGCTAAATCCTGTTGTTGAGAGAACATTTTGTAGAGAACATAGCCCAACTGTTCTGAAAACAGTGTTCACACTATCATGTGAATGGCATCTTCTAAAGGGCTCTGGATGTAATAATGTCACAGTGCTACAAACTGGGAAGCGCATGTCCGACACATTGTATAAACAACGGGACAAGTGTGCAAAAGGGAACAAGTGGCCTGAAGATGACGGTAGCGAGGAAAATGAGGCTCCATTTCTCTCCCTTTCTCTCTCTCTCTCCAGTTTTCCATCGCTTTCTCTTTTTCTCCCTCTCTCGTGCGCCATTGAGTAAAAGCGAGTCCTTCTGTCTTTGTTAGGTTTAATGGGCCCTGCACGGACAAGCTCCCATAAATTATGGCAAAATGACGTCACTGGCCTGACTCATTCACTTGTGTCTACTTGAACATCGCCCCGCGCATGGAACTTACATGTACATGGATGGAAGAGATAGATAGATAGATATAGAGAGAGAGAGATAGACAGAGAGAGGAAGAGGGAGACCAAAGAGGAAGAATATAATAACAAATAAATATGTAAATAAAATAAAAATGGCTGACACAAACTTGTTTGTTTTGTTTGTAGGGCTACATTGAGGTCTCTGTGTTTTGGCGGAGCATTCGTGTTCGAGCTCCCTAGCTAATTGATCTCAAGATAATCGGCTTGTCTGTACAACAGGCCCCATTCAACATGAAAGCATGGATCTCAATAGCACTAATTACACAGCAGCCCCAGCTAGGCTTGTTATTATACAGGGTCATCTATGCAGCCCGTCAGTGGGTGTGTCAGTAAGATCATGGTTAGTCCACTGTCCATGTCCAGTGTCTCATCAACGGTGTTATTTTCTTTTGAACATCTCAAAGATCAACCATTTTCCCAAATATATTTTTGACACACACACACAGTTATTTTGATACATGGTTTACATGATTAGTCGTTTATTTGGCGTGAGTTTAACAGAAAATGAGATCATGTTCAGTATATCAGAAC
>JAGFZM010000148.1:178624-197160 GCA_017657215.1 Limnothrissa miodon
GTGTGTGTGTGTGTGTGTGTGTGTGTGTGTGTGTGTGTGTGTGTGTGCACGTGCATGGGCCTGCGTAAGTCAGGGGTTGGCGGGGGAGTTTGTGTTTGCCGCTACTAAATAGGGCCCCCGATTCACCGCCTGTTTATTTCTCCTGGCAAAAGGCAATGCTCAGACCTTTAGCATCCAGGCACACACACATAACACAAATAGCCATACACACACTCCCACACATATCCACACACAGAAACACATACACACACTCACAGCTTAGCTTCCAACCTAACCTCCCTGTGTCCGTCACCCTCCTGCTTTGTTTACTGAGTTGTTTGACTGTCGAGGAAATCTCGTGGACTATTTATTTCCCCCTCTATCAGCCTGCTGATATTGGCACAGGCTGTGGATGGGGGGGGGAAGAGTAAACAGCAGAGTGGCTTGATGCAGTGTATCGGACAAAATCTACAATTACACAAAAAATGACTCAAAGGAGCCATAGAATGTCAAACTGCATTTACCTTGTTATTGTTGAATTTGGGTAGCTTGAGGTATCCGATGGACCATGCCAAACACAGTCTCCAACCTCCTTCGACATGTAACTTTCAAACAATCCAATCTGAAAAGAAGTGAGAAGACAAATAACTTCGCTAAGATACACCTCCTACATTCGCGTGGTCCAACCAAAGATCGTTTGGAAACATCTCCAATCGTTTGGAAACATCTCCAAACCAATCCCCTGTTGCTTCATGAATTTGCCTGAGGGGGGGGGGGGGGGGGAAATATACAAATAGTTTCTTTCTAAGCTTTTTAAATGAGCATGTAAACGACGCTCTAGCAGTGCTCTTGGGTCACTTTCAGATGCACAAATTTGCATTCACTATTATTGAGCCTCAAGGAACAATTTCTGATGTTCTCCTTTAACTGTCACCTTCATATCGTCAATAAAATGCCCTTCCTTTCAAATGGGATCTTTTGAGATACTCTAATGCTGAGATATAGCAGGTATTGTTTTTAGTGTGGACAGGGGAGTCGAAGTAGGGGAAAAAAGGGGGACTGAGTTACCAGGGCCCCAAGTATGAGAGGGTGCCCTTAAAAGAGTCTAGAATTTTATTTTCCTTTAAATATTAATATGATTTAAAGATTTGAAATGGCATGGGCAGAGCTTGTGCATAGGGCCCCTGACTGTGGATTCATAAATAATTTGTTTAAACTTATTAATAAATGAATTAATTCATTGTTTATGTCTAACATTTAAAAACTGAAAGTAGAAAGGATATGAGATCTATACTATATATTTAAAATAGGTATTGTTAAAGATTTCAAATCAGAAATTGTTCTTTGAGGCTCAATAATAGGGAATGCAAATTTGTGCATCTTAAAGTGACCCAAGAGCAGTGCTAGAGCGGGACCGCTTGGGTAAATACAGGTTGACGGCCTCCTCCTTGGTAATTTGTTCAAATGGTTTGGTGATGGGGGGCAGGTGCACAGGCTGACAAACTGGTGCTAACCTCTTGAAGAGCCTTTGGTGAATTAGTGTATTAGTGTAGGGTCTCAATTAATGATAATTAATAACCTGCATAACCTGCAGACATAATGATAAAACACTGTAAAAAAGAAAGCGCAACATGCCAAATTATGACATAATTTCATGGCACTGCTTACCGTATGAGGCCTTCTCTTTGATAGGATGCACTACACAGGAACCTTTCCTGAACCTTGGATAATGAACACAATACTTTTCATCTCTCTGTTGCCATTGAAGTTGTGCTGACAAGAGAAGTCTACAGAATAACAAATTTGAGAACATAAAAATCTAGTATATTGAAACAAATATCTGGTGTAATATTCCATCTGACAATACTGACCTGCTATACATTCCAAGGTATGGAAACCCTGTGTGCTTGGGTGAGGGAGTGGTAGGCTTCCAGGTAGAAAGTCTGGTGCTGTGGAAACAACTGTCTAACATCCTTCAGCACAGACGTCTTGACAATGTTCTCCAGTTTCACTGCTGAAATTGGGCTGCAAAGGCAGAACAAAACGCTCTATGGCCCATGGTCTGTTTACCTATAAACTGTCACCTTTGCACGAGAGGGAGACACGTAATGGAATGTTATGTGGGAATTAGAATCATTGCAAATTTTAGTAAAATAGTACCCACTTTTTTGTA
This sequence comes from Limnothrissa miodon, assembly GCA_017657215.1. NCBI lineage: Eukaryota > Metazoa > Chordata > Actinopteri > Clupeiformes > Clupeidae > Limnothrissa > Limnothrissa miodon. The sequence continues at coordinate 180,777 of JAGFZM010000148.1, forward strand.
TTGTATTCCGTTTTGTGATACCCAACAATGTGTTTAAATTTTTATTACCAACAAAGAAGTGAAAGGATCAAAGAATCCACCTTCAAAATTGCTCAGTCTTTCCCATGGACTTACCATGGAAACATCTGCACCTTGGAGTGTGAAGTTTAAAAATATATAAAATCATATTTGATTGATAATATTCATATTCATGTATATTATATTATATTCATTAATATTATATTCAAGAATATAATATGAAAAAAGATTGGACTGATTACAAAGCAAGAGAGTAAAGTTCAATGAAACAACCCAGGTGTGAAGTTTTAAGTTGCTTAGGTTGTTTACCAAAAACTAATAAAAACTTTGATATGTAATGCCTTTCAATGTAATGCCTTTCAATAATCACTTGCTAATGTCTAATGTTTAAAAAGTGAGACATTGCTTACACAAACCATCAGTCTCAAGAAGTAGGTAGACACGTATCTCCCATGTCCAATACCATCTAGAATCCTGCCCAATTGTGGATTAATCAAACTGAATATGTTACCGTCTAAGCCTGAGATGAAGAAGAAAAAAAAAATATTGCCAATAAAATGCCCATTTATGGTGCCCAATAAAATTATATTTGGATTACATGTACACTAAACAGGGAGGCTGCTAGATATTGTGGGCCTTTTGACAGAAAAAAATAATTTTGGCCCATAAAACATTGATCTATGATATTAAAATGTTTTTTAAGGCCACCAATTAGTGGCAAGCCCTTAGAATAATCCTCCCGACCTCCCAGCAAAAATAACAAAAAATGTCTTGGACCCACCACAGGCAATAGAAGACAGGAAATGGCTGTGAAAGGAAGCACGTCACGCGTTGGTCCAAAAAACTGCTCAAGTGAATTTACAGCCGTTTAGAAGAAGGGGCATGTCTCGTTGTCACCACAGTGATGGGAAGATGACACAGAGAGCAAAAAAAAAGCTCAGATTTTTCCCACACCTCTGACAGGATGTTGACATATTATGATATATTTATTCACGCACCTTAGTGAGTGACAGACCTACATGAGGGAGAGAATTCAGAAATTACAAGTTAAATGAGACGTTTGACAAGAATCGATCCATAATCCTATTGTTTCAGGTCACCAAGAAATATCAATAGGGAAAAGAACAAAAACATTGACCGAATAGTGAAGCGGCAACTCACTCTAAGTGAGTGGGGAATAGCGACTTACTTTCACTTTCATTTTGCTATGCCCCATGCATCTAACATTAGTAATCAGCTCATTAGTTGGTCTATGGTGCAGCACATTTTCTCGTTCTTTTTCCTACTGACAGCCTACAGTGACCTTGAGCAACAGGCTTCTGTTCACAGAAACAGGGCGACAGGCCTATGGATCCACACAAACAGGGCAACAAGGCCATGGATTCACACAAAACTTCTCCTTTAAGTGCTCATAACATCTCACCTCATGATGCATCCTTTTGCATTCCACTGAGAGAAGTCATAGGATTGTAACAACATTCTTTCCACTCCTTACTCCACGGTTGTAGCAAAATTCAAGAGAATCTCCTCCTTAACACACACACACACACACACACACACATACACACAGCTTCAGGGTCATTGCATCAGGGAAGCTGACAACAGTCAGAAGCCTAGCCCTTAGCCGCTAGCTAACGCATATTTGACTGTCTTCACATGATTGACCCAGCTTCCAGTTGGGCCTGGACGATGCCTCTACACTGCCCATGACTTTTGGATAATATGCTGGATAAATAAAATTGAATTTAATTAAATCTAGCAACACTTGGTTTTGGACCTTTTCCAATATACAGTAACTCAAGTATTGCCTTAAAGCTATGGTCTACGATTTAGAATATTTGTAATTATTATCAACTTCGTTTATATTGTGATTATAGTACTGTGGACCGATCTTCACAATATCAATAATCAAAAGAACGAAAAAAATCCATTCAGTCTATCAGCCGTAATCCAGCATAGAAATTGACCAACGTGAAACATCCGGGACGGATGGTTCCCATTGACTCCAACTCTCCATCCAATCCCCTCGTCTCCCCTGCTCCTCGTCATCCCGCCTCCTCCCCTCTCACTCCTCCTCCATTTCCTATTACTCCCCCGTGATTAGCTTAACAGCTAGGGGGAGTGATCGTTGTACACTGAGGTGAGGTATTTGGTTTTGGGGGGACGGTATGCTTTTTTCAAATCTGTCTCAGAGGCTCAAGTGATTTTCAGAAACGTAGATCATTGCTTTAATGTAACTCGCTGCTTTTACAACCAAACATTCAATATGTGCATATCATAATTTAGTATTAATCTAGCACGCTTATAACTTCACCCAAGATGGTACCAAGTTATGGAAAAGCAAAAAAAAAAATTTTTTTTTTTTTACATTTTAGTTTGACATTTTCTGTATCTACATTTGAGAAGTGTATAGCCTACAACATAAAAAACATGGCTTGACTTATGAATATTTTCAAAAATTAATTTATAGCATTTTGGAACCTCTCATATGTAGGCTACACATACGCAATAAAGCATTGGCAACCATCGGCATGGAGACAGAAATGTGTGCAAGTCTCTTTCTAGCACAAAATCAGAACCAGGCCTTTCTGAAGGGAACATGGTTCTTCCTGCTTCTCATCCACTTCCCATCTGCCTGCTAACCGGCTAATGTTGATTAGCGACTACTGCACTGTCCTCTTCAGTGACTTAAAAGAGTCTGTCTCTCTGTGTGAGTGTGTTTGTGTTTTGTCCGAGTCTGTGTGTGTGTTTAAATTGTATCTGATGGCTACTTAAGAGTGGGAGTGTGGGTGTGTAGTGTACACATATCGAACACGTCATCCTACCAGAGAGAGAGAGACTCTTTGACTCTCACAATAAATGTCACTGCAAAAGACTGATGACCTAATCCAGTGGTCAGAGGTCACTATGATTTTTTAGTAACAATGTTAGTGTACTCCTGAAATTAATTCTTAAAAAAAAGAGTATGTAGTAGTCAGCTCCTTTAGTTATTTTGAATGAGAATAAACCAAATTAGGCAAGGTTGTTTGGCCCCATCCTCTTCAGCTCATTCAGGTCTATATTGCATCAAATTTTCAGTTTTTATTTATTTATTTCCCTACAGAAAGGATTCAGTGTCCTTGAAAACTGGGCTAGAAATTTATTTACATATATATACCAAATCAATTAATCCACCTTTAGCTCCTAGTATCTGTGAAGACTTTCGTTCATCCAGGTTACTGTAATCGAATCGTTAAGTTATAAGCAATTTTACCCCTTTCAGCAGCCTTCAAGCTCCAATAAGAAGACCAGTTGCCTATAACTGAACACTCTGATTTTTTTGGACTTTAAGACCACACACACCGCGCTCTGTGATTTCTCAGACTGGAAGTACTGGGGAACTTTGCTTTCAGCATATCAGAGATAACTTTGTTAAACTGTTGAATCGAGGTTAGAGATCAGCAAAGAGGCATAGCCTATAACACAACATAATTTAAACATATGTTTTTTCTTTTGTCTTGCTGTGGAATGATTACTGTCTTTAATTCTAAATTAAGTCTATATTTGTAGAGGTTGTCGTCTACAGCCTAGCGTTGTGATACATAGGCCCACAGGCTGCTGTAGTCAACATGACTGTGAAGGTGTGCTGCTGACCATGTAGGAACTCGGGTTTACCAAAGAGCGTAACTGACACTCTTTGCCGGATCAGCACTTTGGAATAACTGCAAAAACGAGGCGACGTTCAGAGGTTCGAAGGCGGCGGTGCCACGGCCCAGGAAATGTAGTCATACGCCTCTCAGTCTCCCACAAAGAGGCAGAGGCCACCTAAAAGAATCAGGCCAGGCACGCGAGTCTGTGCTTGTAATTGTGAATGAAGAAATTGACTTAGTAGGCTATTTTAACATTGGCCCAGAGATAACGCGCCGAACGCTCACCCACCTAACGTTAACTGCCAACTCTGTCTTCTATACCAACGGGGAACACTTTCTAAGCCTTATTATTAAAAGCTACACGTGGTTATCTTCCCTTAGTAAAGAATATTCGTTTGTGGGGGCCGTGACACCTTAGCTCTACGAGGCAGGATGAATTGGAGAGTATGGCTACTTATGTTGGCCTGCCTTCTCCACATATAGGCGATGGTAGCGTTAACAAACGGATGCAACAAACGAATACTGAGTGGTAGCCTACAAAAGTATAGCTCTATTAATTTGGAAAAAGTGTACGACCGTTTGTGACCTTCCAGTTTGTTAAATCGTCCAGAGGAAGACGATATGCTTGTAGTATCTTCTCCACAGTTCACTACAGCTGCCCAAGCGAGGCAAATAAATAGCAAAACAGTTGACCTCCAAGTGGCTGTGAACACACTCCAACATAGGCTAATAAGCCTATCCATTCTCTGCTGAAGAGCGTGCTCTAGGCACAACCTCTGTCACGGCGACGGCTCATGTTTCGTGAGCGTCATCTAGTGGCCAACAGAGGGAAGGGGGATTTGGACAGTTCAGAAAGAATACAGAGCAATATTAGATTTTCCTTTTATGCGTTCTTATGTAATATTAGGCCTATCCATCATAATAATTTATGCTATGAAAAGAACAAGGACATAACAAAAAACGTAGGCCTATTCTTTACTAAAATCTTTCTGTGTGGTGTTATGGGAGATCACACAGGAAGTAAATGTTTCTCTCACTCTTTCACTCAGTCACTCACTCCCCCACTCACTAACTCAGTCATACACTCGTTCACTCACTCACTCTCACTCTTTTACTCATTCAACCACTCACTCATTCACTCACTTACTCACTCAATCAGTCATTCACTCACACATTCACTCACTCACTCTTTCTCTCATTACCCCACCCACTCAACTCTAACAACTGGATTATATAACTCTTCTAAATACACTTTGAACAAACATGCATTCACCATTCACCATAGAAGCCTACATACATGATGTTAGCATACACATCTGTTATGTACAGTTTCCCTTTCACTATGGAAATGGGCATCACTGATTTTGTTAACCCTGCAGCATGACTCCACTTCAAGCCTACTGGTTTAAAGCTGTTATTATGGCCAGGCACACCAAGTTCATGTTTCTTGTTATTGAACTGTGCAGAATTACATCCAGATGTGGTCTATACTGCAGCGATCTCTCTCTCTCTCTCTCTCTCTCTCTCTCTCTCTCTGTTAATGAAGTGCTGTGTGAGAGGCCTCTGTGTTTCCTATCTACACAAGTCAGACTTTGACCCTGGGAAAAAGAGTCGTCATTCGTTTGTTATTATTCCCCCCCAAACACACACTCACACCAGTGTCGTAGTCACTGGAGGATCTACCCATTTGATGGGTAAACAATAAACACATCAGGATGTGATTCAGTCAGAGCATATGGTACCAGCCAACATATCCCTGTGAACCAGCGTGTGATCGCTTCATATACTGAATTTAATAACCTAAACATACATTTTTCAAACACACAGCATATCCATTTGAGTCTTCAGTCTTCTGTCCAATACTTTACTCGCTACAAAGGTTTGTCAGGTTCAATCGCAACCTCCATCCTAGGTTTCACCCAAAACAGCTCAATCAACTGAAAAGACGTGAACCAGTTTGCAATGTAAAAAAAACAGTCATTATTCTTTAAAATATGCTTATTATGACAGGTTTTCACAAAAGTGTGTTGATTTAATCTGTTCCAAGCTAAATTTACTGTATGCCAACCAAAAACACCAGGGCCCACAAATGGAATATTTTGTCTTTGGATATAAATATCAGAACGTGTAAAATAAGCTTAGCTTGGCAGTGTGTTTGCAGAGAGAAGCGTTTTCCCCCTCAAACCTTTTTTGTTTGGTGACAGAGCTCCCGTTGACATTCCTGTGTATGTGTGTGTGTTAGTGTGTGTGTGAGTGTGTGTGTGTGTGTGTGTGAAAGGGGATTATGACATTCCTGTGGCTTCTCTATAAAAATCAGCTGCACTTCTAGTGGGACTCGAGAGAGTATATATCTGCACTTAGAGGTTTATTTATCCTTCCCAGGAATCACATTGATCCCACAGGCAGTGAGTGGCCCCCAGGACATGAAAGTCTGTGCCGGAAACAAGGGTTTGTTTCTGTGATTGCTCAGTGCAAAAAATCCTCTGTCCAGAAGTACGCAGGGGTGTGGCTGTGGTCAATTACATAGAGTTTGGAAAGACCACAAGTATGACCCAGGACAACAGAAAAAAAAAAACGCTTGGTGGTGGATGGTGGTGTGCATTTTATTAGGGAAAAAGAACATCAGTATTAATGAAGAGTTTTGTCACAAAACATTATATCCAATATTTTAATGAATTTTTAGAAATAATGTATTTATACATTTACATATAAAAAGCTTGAATTTTGTGGGGAAATAAAAAATGAAAAAAAGTAGTAATAATATTTCTTTCAATATGTGTATAACATAAAAAGTTGATGACATTATGAGTTGATAGGTGTAAGTTGATAGGTGGATAACATGAGTTGATCAGTGTTTATTATAGAAGGTGTATGTGTGGCATGGCCCTTAGGGGTCTGTGTTTGTGATGTGTGTGTAGCATAGATGTGTGTGTGTGCGATGTATGTGTGTAATATGTGTGTGGCAAGGCCCTTAGATGTGTGTGTGTGTGTGTTGTACATGTACGTGTTTGTGTGTCTCCCCACTATAAGACCCTGGGCCTTTAGAAGCTCTGCCAGCCTCAGTCCAAGCCAACTGAAGAAAGCGAAAGAGAGCACAAATAACAAATGCTCTCATTACATTACAACATTTCCCAACAGCCTTTGCTCAATGCCATTTCTGTTCTGTCAAGACGAGAGACAAGAAGGGCGTCTTTTTTATTCCACCCTCCTCTTTTGTCATTGCACTTGTCTGTGCTCCTGTCAATGTCAGCTCCTTGAATCTCTTAAAAGATGCACACACTAGAGGACATGACCTTACGTCTCCGTTATAAATGGGGGAAAGAAGTGCTTTGAAAGTGACCCCCTATGAGAGGTGAACAACCTTGAGAATAGTGAGAGACATTAGAAAAACTAATGTGTGAGTGTGTGTGTGAGAGAGAGACTGTGTGTGTGTGTATGTGTGTCTCCGTGTGAGAGGGAATGTGTATGTGTGTATTTGTGTGTATGCATATATATGTGTGTGAGTGTGTGTGTGTGTGTGTGTGTGTGTGTGTGTGAGAGAGAGAGAGAGAGAGAGAGAGAGAGAGAGAGAGAGAGAGAGTGTGAGTGAGAGAGTGTGTATGTGTGTGTGAAGGGGAGGGGCAGATGACAGTTATCATGACAAACAGGCCGACCAAAGGGAAAAGAGAAAGAGAGAGAGAGAGAGAGCCCCCCTTTAACATATGGCTTTTTTTTTCTTTGAACTCTCTCTTTCTTTCTCTCTGGCTCTAATCATAGATGTCCTAGTGAAGAGCTGCATTGTGGGTGCATTATGGGAAGAGCACTCAACGTCCTGTTCTGGGTGTGAAACAGATGAGCTCATGACTCAGGAGTGTGTTATGCTCATGTTTAAAACCAGCGTAAAGCAACCAGCGTAAAGCATCTCTCATTCTGTGTGTGTGTGTGTGTGTGTGTGTTTATGTGATTGAGAGAGAGAGAGAGCGAGAGTGTTCTGACACTCAGCCCACTCAAATATGGTGAAGCCCCACCTCTTTCTTGTCTTCAATATTTCCTCTGCTGTTATAGATGACATGATATCCCAAATGTGAGAAGGGACGCAGCCCTATCCATTGGAACTGTGCTTATAGCAGTCCACTCCTCATCCTGATCATTATTGATTAATAAATCAATTAAATAATAAATAAATAATTTCACAGAGGAACCCAACACCTGATGCTAACTGGTCTGTGACATCATCTGTTCGTCATCCAGTGGCAGGCCTCCCCACTGCAGACAGACCCATCAGAGAAGGCAGGCGTGTTCACATGGCTTCAGTTGGGCCCAACATGTGTTTGACAGCCAGAAACATTCAGGCAAGACAGGGGAAAAGGGGGGATAATGAGAAAGCGTTAGAAAAAGAAAAAAAGTTTGGCTCTGAAGTTGGTCTGAAGTTTTCCATGAAAAAGAAGGAAGAAGAGAGGAATGGAGACAGAGAAAGAGTTAGAGACTGAGAGAGAGTGAGAAAGAGGGAGAAAATAAGAAAGAGAGAGTAAAGATGTTGTTTCTTTCCAAACCACATGTTATGTCCAAGACTGAGCATAAATGTGGAATTACTCAAATAGGAGTAATTATGTTCTGTTTGTGATCACATCTTTGGCTTTTTACGTCCATTCCAACTCCCAGGAAATATGAAATGGGTTTGAAAAAGTATTTTTCATTTGGCGCTGCTATTGCAGGATCCCTACACAGAAAAACATTTGACAGGAAAACTAAGTGAGCTCAAATAGCCTGTTTAATTCCCATATCACTGTATGCCATATGTCTTTACAGTCACATCCATTGGAACTTAATGCAAAGGTTGCCATCTAGTGGTCAATATACAAATTGTTGGGTAGCCTTGGGAATTGGAGAAAAGAAAGCAACCTTGGTTCGTCTACACATACAGTACACGCACACACACACATGCATGCACTCTCTCTCTCTGTCACTCACACACAGACATACACACTAGTGTGGTATGTGGTAACAATGATAGATGGGTAAATATATGCAGTTTGAAAGGGGGCGAAACAATCACTGCCTAAAAAAAAACACACATAATATACCCCTTACTAGATGCCTTAGAGATGCCAAGTCACAATGGAATCTAAAGTGCCGGGCCGGGCCGGGCAGGCCAGTCAAGGCCAGGCGTCGCTAGCCAATCTGGGGGTTAGGACATACCTTATAACATAACTTATATGTGTATGATTGAGTGTGTCGTTTGGTGGGGTGATGGGGTGTCGGAGAAAAGGATTCACCGTGTGTGTCTCCAGTGGTCTCACCATAAGGGCCCAGGCCCTCAGGTGTATGTGTGTGTGTGTGTGTGTGTGTGTGTGTGTGTGTGTGGTGACACACAGGACACAGTGGAAAAGCACCCAAGGCAGGCCAGGCCAGGCAAGGCCAGACATTGCTAGTCAATCTGGGGGTGAGGACAGCCTGCTATTAACCTCCTGGCCAGAAGCAGCACTTTCCATGTTTCTCCTCTGCCTGCTCAGAAAGCTGCTGAAAGCCTCAACTGCTCAGAGAATTTTAGCAATATCCTCCCTCCTTCCCTTAAAGGGGGGCAGAGGTGTGTGTGTGTGTATGTGTGTGTGTGTGTGTGTGTGGGGGGGGGGTTATTTATGACCTGTGAGTCCAGTGGGGGCATTCCTAAATATTGGTCTGCATAATATAAAATTTGTGAACCCCCACCCCCCACCCCCCGGTCCCTATTTTTTTCCACTTCAAAGAAAAACATTTGCTAGGCCGCTCTGGTATTGTTTACGCAACTCCTGTAGATGTTGAGCCCAGCGGATCCTAGGGGAAAACCCAAAGTTATTAGGACCATGTGTTCCTGATCAACACTGCTGTTTCGTAGGAGGCTGCGCTGCCTTTCATGGAGAACTTTAGACTTGAGAGTATTTTGGGCTCTTCATCATCTTTTTGATCAGATCAGCATGACACACTGAACTTTGTAAGTCACCGTGCAGCTTATATGGGGAACTGTGTTTCAATCAAGTGTAAGGCAAGAGTACATCCATCTCTTGTAGACATCTGGTGATTTGACAGTAGGGACAGTCTAGAATGTAGGAAATTCATCTAGGCTACATTCATCTATCTACATTTCAGTCGACAGTTGTTTGATTGTAACAACTAAACACACTGTCCACCTTTTGTTACACTAATATATTATGTATTATTTAAAATTTATTTGACATATTTATGTGTTGCATTGGTGAACCTCAACACTAGTATGCTCCACGTTTTTCAGTCACACACACAAACAAACAAGCAAAAAAAAAAAAAAAAACACAAAACAAAAGAAAAAAACCATCACATTCAAAAGTTTTCCCCCTTGTGCCATGTGTGTTGTTTTTGGGTATTATCTGTAGTGTATTTGAAGAGTAACTGCCCCTGCCAGGGTGCTCCGTAACTGTGTTTAGAGTCAGCCAGCACATGCTGTCAGACTGCCCAAGCAGTGCTCCACGTCACTTCCATGTTCTCCACACCCCATTTATATTTCAATAATATTTGTGAAAGTGAAAACACATGGGAAGGATTTGTTTTATTAAAGGATACCTGTGAGCTCTTCTGGAATTTCGTTTTAAATGTTCACATACAATCCAGCCCTTTGCTCAATCCTCTGAAGGGCATATAATCATATCATCAAATGAATCAAGGTATAAAAGACTATATTAGATAGTACCCGACTGTACCCTGACTGGGGGGTGGGGGGTTGGGGGGGTATTTGTAATTTGTGTTGTCATTTTTCCATGGTCTTCAGAGAAAAACTCTCTTCAGTATATTGGTACAATGTTGCCCATTTGTTTATATGCACAATAAAATGCCATTGTAGTGGTGTTCATAGTTTGGGGTTATTTCTAAGCCAACTGCTACTTTCTGTGTTTGAAATTTACAGACTCTGGTGCATGGTGCCATAATATTCTATGTTTTGCCTGCAGCCTAGTGAAGAAATTGTTCTACTTCTTAAAATTGGTGCGCTCCGGTTCCTCATGAATCACCCAGAGCAAAATTTGCATTGTGCAAACGGCTTTGCACGGTATTATTTTCACGATGTAATTCATTTAGCATTGTCATTTGTGCGGTTGCTTTGTTTTGTGAACCATGAATTTTATACTCCCTAAACACTGTTGGAAGTAATACGATATCCCACTTTTCAGCCAAGAGCAAAAATACAGCCTATCACACAGCAGGGTTTCATTTAAAGGGGATGATTTTTATGTAAAGCTGAACACAACTCTGTTGTATTTCAATTCTTACCTCAGTTGTTTAAGGCCACAGAGCGCTGTCTGTTGAAAAAAGAAATTAGAAATTATCAGTGTTGGGGAGTAACTAGTTACATGTAACAAAATTACGTAATTTAATTACAAAATAAAAGTAACAGTAATCAGTTACAGTTACATTGAAAAACTGTGTAATTAAATTACAGTTACATTAAGTAAATATTCAGGATTACATTTCAAATTACATATCTTCTGCAGTGAAACATTTGTCGTCATGTTTGAATTGGAAACTTCACCCACTTTACTAAGCAGTCTGCACTGATGACTGCAATGTCCGATAGAAACTCAGTGTTGGCCAAGCCCAGGGATGGTCAACCAGTCAGAGACCAAGAGTCACATTTTTACTGTCATACATGGGCACACATTAATATCACCCCTCTCTGTCACCCAAACCCACCCACACACCATGTAAGCCAGAATGATTTGCCATTACGTTCAACAAAAAACTATAAACTCCCCCGTTTCAAACGTCCTGTTTATCTTCATATTTTCACTTTGCTGTGCATTTATTCCCTGCCATTTTGAGAGCGAAATTAACAAATTGTTTACTTAAATGATCTTGCCCCCTGCCAGAACACTTGACTGTATTTTCATCTCACACACATGCACATTTGGGAAGCGAACACACACACGCAAACAAAAATTTCAATATTAATGCAAGAGCCGCAAGAGACCAAGCAAAGAGCCGCATGCTGTCCAGGACCGCCGGTTGCCCATCCCTGGTCTAAAAAGTAAAAATGAGCTAGCAATCACACAAAATAGACAACCTCTAGTTAATGCACTGAAGTCTAAGGAGTTTGTAGGGATCTTTACAGCAGTCAGTGTTGATTAATACTTAAAGGGTAATCCATGGTTTTAAAAACTGGAAATGATTAAAAGCTGACAAAATTCATTCAAAATGTGGGAAAGTAATTAAAAAGTAATCAAATGTAATTAGTTACATTACTTTGTTAAAGTAATTGAAATAGTTACACTACTATTACATTTTAGATAGAGTAACTTGTAACTGTAACACATTACATTTCCAAAGTAACTTTCCCAACACTGGAAATTATACACCAAGTACTAAACTGCCAGCCTACACTAACTAAATAGGAAAAACCAGCAGTCAACGTTAACTGAATGGGGCAAAGGAAAATCAAACTGTGCCCCAGTTAGTGTAAGCTGTAAGTTCACTATTCTGTCTATTTTGAATAAAATTTTTCTTGTTGCTTTTCCCTGCCATCTGCTTTCTGTGACACAAGGGGGCTTTGGATTGATTCACACCGGATGTCCCCTTTAAAGAGATAGATTTCTTTCACAGGAAGTTGTACCCTGAGTTGCAAATAATTGTCTAACAAACTGAGCGTTTTCCAGGAAAAGGCCGTGCATTGTAATGGGACAAAGCCCAGTAAAGCATTGAGGTAACTGATAAGGAGGGCGACAGGGAGGATAGATTACGTTTGGTCAAAAAGCACAAGCTGAGGGCGAGCTCTTTTAAGAGCTTCTTGTGTGGGAATACAAAATAAACTTACTGGTCAAAACAAGATAAGCAGTAAGTTATAAACTGTGATAAACCAGCTTTTTAAAAACTCGCTTTGACTTGTAGTTTCTGTTTCCCACTAAAGACTCTCTCTCTCCCTTTCTCTCTCTCTCTCTCTCTCTCTCTCTCTCTCTCTCTCTCTTTGTTATTTGTGTGTGAGTGTGTATGTGTTTCCAAATTTGCAGACCACTTCTGATCTACTCTTGCCAGTTGTCTTACAGTTAGCCTCTTGATGCCATTATTACAAATAAAATGAAATCATGCTAGTGCCTATATCTAATTTTCCTCATTTTCCTCCAATTATTATTGTCTACTCATCTGACTGTTTCTCATTTCAGTAGCTGTTGATGTCAATTGTAATTGTACTACTAAATTGCCTTGCCTTCATAACAAATGCACTGTATAGACAAATGAAAATGACACCACCTTGGCTTAGCTTGCCAAATGAAGGGTTGTGCACCAAGCCTTTTATTCAGCTTGAATCAAAAGTTACACGATGAATTTCTAAGTAGGTTCCTCACCTAACGCTGCCCTGCCCTGTTTCCTGAACTCGGGACAGAATCTATGTGCCAGTTAATTAAAATGTTAATGCGGCTGCCCATTTTTACACACCTTCAAGGGTAAAACTCTTACTCTTCCCACTTGACTTAGTGTCATACACACATACACCCACACACACACACACACACACAGTAGATAATAACAATGAGAGCTCTGGATAATTCCCATCCTTGAGGGTGCTGGAGAGAACATGGCACTGTGTAACCTTCACAACAGTGTACAATTTCATTACCATCTGCTAATTAACCTCGCCGGCAAAAAACAGCCACCAGGATTCCTGACGCGGGGGTAATTAAGCGAGCACCTGAAACCGGAGACGGTGTGGAGGTCGCCGAGAAACGACAGCTGCGGCAAATCTGTTTGCCAGCCCCAAGACAAGGCTATTGATCTTTAAGCGGCTCACCTTACTTTCCTCTCTAGAACTTTCTTTTGATCCTGTCTTGCTCCTCATTTCACTTTCTCTCCTATTGGTCTATTGGTGTTTTTTCTTTTTGTTGTTTAGTAGTTCCATCCCCATCTCTCTCTCTTTCCCTCCATCCCTTTCTCTCTATCTCCCTACATCCTCTGTGGATCTGGCTGTTCCTCCTGTTGCTGATTCCAGGACAGGTGCCCCAGTAGAGGCTGAGGCTTTGCCCTGAATCAGCAGGTAGGGAGGGCCTGGCCAACTTCAACCTCACCATGATTAATGTGCCCTGGGCCTCCCACAGCACAGCAGCAACGCCACAGAGAGAGAGAGAGAGGGAGAGAGAGAGAGAGAGAGAGAGTTGGGGAGGAGAAACAAAGGACACAAGAGAAATATAGACACAAGAGGGAATGTTGGGATGTAAAGAACGGAGAGAGAAAGTGAGAAAGAGATAGATAGAGAGAGAGAGAGAGAGAGAGAGAGAGAGAGAGAGAGAGAGGAAAATAGAAGGATGTGGAAGATCAAAATCCTAATGGGACAAGAGAGAACAGAACCTGTGCTGATGGGGCTCAATCTGATCTGAAACATATCCAGAGAGTCTAAAGGTTGTCTGCAGGGAAGGTGAGGCACACACACACACACACACACACACACACACACATATGTACATAAACACACCATTTTGTTTGTTTGATTGATGCCAGTTTTATGTCCACAATGCCATTAAAGTTTTGTATGATACTTTTTTATTAGTGTTATGAACATGACAAAAAGTCTGTTTTCAATGGAATCACATATGCGTCAATGTCATGGATATACACAAATAGTTCCCATGCAAAATCCATAATGAATAAAAATGTATATTTATATATAATACTGATCTGCTACGTTATCAGCCCAACTTTAATCTAATTGTTTTAGTTAGGCATTCAAATTGAAGTTTGATAGCAATTAAATGGAAATGATCCTAAAAACAACCTAACTCGCACATTTTTGTGTTTCACATCTAAATTCTTCCAACACAGGATATTCACCATAGTGTAATGTTATGTATTGTTAAGTGTATTTGCTATGCTTTGGCAGCAAAAAGTACTATTTGGCATGCCAATAAATCTCTCTCTCTCTCTCTTTTTCTCTCTCTCCCTCTGTTTCTACTTCCACCAGTAGGGGCCGAACTGGCTATGGGAGTGAGGTCATTAACCGAAATGAAACACCCCCCTCCTCCCCAATCTCTAAACCCCCACCCATGCACACACTCACACTAACACACACACACACACACACACACACACACACACACTCGTACACACACACCGGCTGCTTACTCAAGGCCTCCCATGACTTGGCAGCAATCATCGTACCTCATGTTTGCCTTTGGTTTCCTGGCTGCTGAATTGGAGTATCTGCCTTGTCCTCGTCGTTGCGGCCTGATTCCATTTAGGATCTAGGTCTGCTCCCCTGATAGCATGATGATGCTGTTGTAAAAGGGGGCCTTCCCAGGATGCATTTGTATTTTTGGTGCAGAACCGGCTCCGTTTTGGGCCAGATCTTGAGCAGCACCGGATGTTATTTGGATTTAACAGACCCAGATCAGTTTCTTTGGCGAGTCTCTAAAGCATCCTGCCTGAAAAGCCTCACAGTCTTGGCAGAGACAATTTCACTTAAAAGATGTACGACTTTAAAGAACATGAACAAGCACTGACGTCTCTGTGGTATTGAAGCTCTATGAAACTTGAGCCCATTTCAAATGAATTTCAATACTTGACAGCAATGCAATTACTGTAATGCAATATTCCAACAGCATATATATTCTTTAATGCACACCACATGTCAGACATTATATGTTCAGAAGCAAAAAAGGCACTATCAATATGTAGATCTGTCTTGAAAGATCGTTTAAAAATACTAGCAGCTCATTAATTGAATACATCAGTGTATGCAACCACAAACAAACAGTTTTTTTTTTTTTTTAAAAAAAAAAGAATTGTTCATTATAGTATCATTATCACGATATGATTGCATTATTAGTGTTTTTTGCCATCTATTTTTATTTAATGTTTATGCTTAGGCCTCCTCAATATTATTATTATTTTTTTTATTTTAGCCAATGCTTTGTTAATATATTATTAGATATAACACTATACATCACTTAGGATAAAAGCGATAGCAAATGAAAAAGAGATATTAACTGCTAATAGTGATGTATATTTGCTTGAAAAACACATACTGTAATGAGAATAATGTAGCCAATGCTGTAAACATTTGAAATCTTACATTACCAACTCCAAGTTTATGAACAACTGCAGGCCTTGAGTGCACGTGTTTTTCCAAGAGACTTTCCCAACATGCATTAATAATCATTAGACAGGGGTAAAGCAATGACATCACAGGTTTCCAAAGGGTTTGTTCCCTTTAATAGAACACTCACACACCTGACCAATGGGTTGTCCCCTTTAATAGAAAACCCACATGCTGTATCTGACCAATCAGAACGCAGCTGTACGTGATTACATAACAGTGTCCTTTCGGGGATAAAGGCGTGATACACTTTTGTTAGAAATGAACTTGCTCTCATTGCTCCTCATTTCATCAAAGGGAATTTCATTAGGCTGATCTGTGGGTTACAAAAACACTGAATATTATTACATCATTGGGGCATAAAAACTTTGGAATATTTTGGAAGATGGCTGTATATTTAGAATGCACACAATATCCTACTGTACACTGCACTGTAATGTAGACTGTAGATTTTTGTTTTTGTCGCAGATGCAAGGTCAAAAGGATTGGCCTCATTGTATCTGCAGGCTCTGCCACTGTTTGATTAATTGCACAATGTCCTGTTTGATATATACAGCTGTGCCATCTGCATTGAAATATCATGAAAGGCACTTTCTCTCTCTCTCACTCTCTTTCTCTCTTTCTTTCACACACACACACACACACACACACACACACACACACACACACACAC
>JAGFZM010000148.1:197170-214348 GCA_017657215.1 Limnothrissa miodon
CACACACACACACACACACACACACACACACACACACACACACACACTTCACCTTTGTCAGAGGCAAATTTGTTCCCCTACACATTGCATACTCTCAGCACTGGCAAAAATGCTTTTTACAGGGATGTCCAGTAAATTAACCGTGGCCATTTACTTTTACCAGTTACTATGCTTTTATATTCTCCTAATACCCATCTCTAGTTAATTCTTCAGATGACAAAAGAGTCCAGTTGCCTTTTATAGACTATGACCTGATATATGACTCACAGCAAATCTTCACAGCATTTTCTTTAATGTAATCTAGTCTCAATGAGGGAAAATTCCACCTGTTGTCATGATGACAAAGGTCTTGTCTCTCAAGGGAAACGTCTTTCACTTACTTAGCCTACATACCCTATACTGCCTGAGCCTGCACCTCTTGCTTCCTGGGACCTTCTTCCAACGTGATCTGGCGGCACTCCTGAATGGTCCTCAACCCACTCCATGGTCCATGCCACTGCCTCCCTGCTGAGGGTCACCCCTGCCTTCCACTGCCTGATCCTGCATCTCTGGCTTCCTGGGCGGGCTGCCTTCAGCTTCACAGATGACCCTGACATGATTGATACAGCCTCCAACTGGCCCCTGGCTTGACTGCGCCTAATGACATGGGACTATATCCTGGGATTCTAATAATAATAGTGGACTACTCACCATCTGAGAGACTGAAAACCTGCCCTAGGTAGTTGGGCTAGCCCCTTGAACCGTCAGAACTGCCCAAGGTTTCTTCCTTTATCATAACAAGTAAAAACAAAAAAACCTGCTAGGGAGTTTTTCCTTGTCCCTGTTGCTCATTGGGCCTCTTGTGTTAAGCGCTTTGTGACATGCCTTTTGTAAAAATGCGCTATATAAATAAAATTGAATTGAATTGAATTGAACAGACACCACATGACTCAAAAAGGCCCAATGACTGTACAAATAGGTGTCAGGCCTTCTGTAGCCAAGAAAAGGTGCCAAGTTTGAGTGCACGCACAGCTAGGTAAAAAGAAACGTGTGTAGGTAGAATTGAGAGTAGGCTATTTGTGTGTGGGAAAAAGGGCCAGGTGTGTTGAACCCAGCCAGAGTGTGTATTATGGGATGCACCCTGAATGAGTGACAGGAAGGTAATTATATTTCAATTCACCTCCAATCACTCCAGGATTATGGTGGTACCGATTGTCAGCACGATGGAAACTGCTGCCTCCACGTCTGGTGCTCTTTACACAGAGATTGTTATCATGGCATAGTTTCAGTATACAGGGTCACATAAGGGAGAGAGAGGAAGAGAGAGAACGAGAGAGAGAGAGAGAGAGTCTGAGTGGGCCCTGCTGCTTAGAGCTTGGACGGATGCCATAACATTTAGATAACAATACCATGGAAATGTTTTACATCAAGAGCATTTTAACTGTGTTTCTTTTGTGCGTGTAATCTTGAGAGCACTATTGCGGGAACAAACTTAAGCTTTCCGCTGTTATGAGAGACATCAGCTTGCTTCAATTTGAGATGGAGAACTATACAGTAAATCTGGCAGTTCCCATGAAGTTATTTTTCCTGGCGTGGTGGTTTGTTCGCCCGCTTCTCATCCAGAGTCAACACAAAGAGAATGCCTCCTTCACAGCAGTGAGAAGCTCTGACTTTAGGAAACATATTCCACTGCCCACAAAACCCTCAGCACCGCGGCCCTCCTTCCTCCTGACCGTCCAAATTTTTTTCTTTTTTGTTTTTTTTTAAGGGGCAAGACCAAATCTACAAATTAAAAGTTTGAATGCCGGCTTTTGAGGATTGTGCTGGATTGAATTTGTAACTTCCACAGCTGAGTCTGTCCAGCACCACAACCCCCACCCCTAAAAAAAAAAAAATCTGGATTTGTCTTTCCCACGTATTATCATGCTTCTGTGGTGTTGAGTGGCGCTCTGTCACTCAACACCACAGAGTGAGTTTAGTGGAGATGACACCTCAACCACACTTGAGGAAACCAAATATGCTAGTTTATTGACTGCTTTTTCACTTACTTTGTAGTGTGTGTCTGTGTGTGTGTGTGTGCGAGAGAGAGATAGAGAAAGAGAGTGTATAGGGTGGAGGTGGAAAATCCTAATTTGTAACAGTATACTGACAGATCATGGAAGGCTTGCAGTCTACAAGCAAATTGTGGGCATATTGGTACAGTAGACATGCCAACGAATTATCTGCACAGTACACAGCTGCTTGCTGTGAAAACTGGCAACAGCAGCCCTGTGTTGTCAGGGAGAGGGGGGGGGGGGGTCTGTTTTTTTCAAAGCCATGCCCAACTGGCCTAACCACCACCTTCACTACTTCCATCATTGATGGGGGGAATGAGTTAAGCAGAGGAAAATGAAAAAGGCTGTCTGAGCACACAAAAATATGAGAATGAGTGACCACCAGACTTAAGACAATGGAGATCTTTACTTTCTTTTGGCGTCCTCCTAATGCTAGGCCTATTACAAAATGTTTACCACATGTTATTTCCACTATAAGCCTAAACAATTTGTTGTTGAAACTGCGCAGGCTGGCGGTCTATTGATGTGTTGTTGTACCCTATCAAAGGAACTGAGACAAGGTTTGAATCTGGAGAGGATACAGATGCGTCTGCCTGTAAGCGGGATGATTGTAATTCCCAGACAAACATTTGTCTGCTTTGTGAAAATGACCCCCGGTCTTGCGGATGGAAACATTTGGCGATGAGCTAGGGGGCTCAAGGTAAGCTAGGTCACGACCATGATACGGGTGTGATTCAGCGCTGCCGGCTTGGTTTTTGACCATCCCACTGAGGTTTTGTTTCCCGTCAGCCTCTTTTCAGTCCTCTAACATGCTGATATAATCATGGCTAGCTAATGAATGACTTCACTGGTCTAAATATAGGCCTACAGCTCGAGGTTGGATCCATGTAGAGCGAAGCTTGGAGAGGCCTTTTTAGGGTGGACTTTTTTCTTGACCAGTGGAGGGCGCCCGACACAAGTTTTGATTTTGTTTTGTATCCGCCCTGGGGTGCTCGGACAGGTTATGCTTTTGGTTTAACATTCCATTGTAAAAACTCCCCGTGCTGCTCTTTCTGCTTTCGCGTCTGCCTAAATAGCCTATGAAAAACAGAAAATGACAACCACAACTAAGGATGGAGCACAGGGGTTAAATCTGAAAATGGATAAGGTTAGGCTAGTTTCTGGGCACGAAAACCTCTTCATTCAAAGCGATCGGAGGGGCAGAGCGTTCCCGTTGTCGTTCTCAAATAGGCCTACCTAATTTCCGTTTGGAGTGGGCTTGACAAGGGAGCGTCTTGTTATTGGAAGATTCATAAATTCATAAACTATCGGTAGGCTACATCAGAGGGAAATGGGGAATGGAACAAGAAAGTCCTTCATGGTTGCTGTTACACGTCACATATTCCTATTATAATTGTATGGTGCAGTTCATACCAGGCCTTATTTGGCACTCTGAGGGGTACGGAAAAAATTTAAAATGCAGAAGGAAACAGGGTGATTTCCACCCATCAGCTAAATATACAGGTTAATCGTTTGCTTTGCGCTCTCTCTCTCTCTCTCTCTCTCTCTCTCTCTCTCTCTCTCTCTCTCTCTCTCTCACACACACACACACACACACACACACACACGGAGAACATATAAACACACAAGTGGCGTCAGCTGCTGGTCTCCTGTGACTCAACTGTAGACTGACTAAATGAAAGCAAACGCCGTGTTACAAGGATATCAGCACAGTGCAACATATTTTCTTATACCTTTGAACGCTGTGCCTAACATCATATGGCGTGATATATTTTCCCGTTTGCTAATGTGATAATACAAAGTCACCCCTTGAGGCAAAATTAAACCAGCCCACTTACAGTGGCTATTTATACATTAGTTTTCCTGAAATTACGCTACATTTGCGCCACTAGAGGGGGCTAATGTAACTTTCGCTTTGAGCCCTCATAAGCTGCAGAGTTAAGTTTAATTCAATGCGGTCGTCTTTGCCTGCACTCCATAAAAATCCTCAATTTATTACCCAGCGGGATGGTGTTTTTT
The DNA here is from genome assembly GCA_017657215.1 of Limnothrissa miodon. NCBI lineage: Eukaryota > Metazoa > Chordata > Actinopteri > Clupeiformes > Clupeidae > Limnothrissa > Limnothrissa miodon. The sequence continues at coordinate 201,223 of JAGFZM010000148.1, forward strand.
TCAGTGGTGTGCCTCGAACTGAGCTATTTTCTGCGGCTAACCCACGGACAAGATGTCTGTGATTAAGTGCAGTCTGCGACCCAGTCATTTTTCACTTTTTAAATGACTGTACAACACCATACAGTCCTTCACAGTAATTATAGGCTACTATAGCCTACTTCGAATTCTTTAGCAGGTCTACAAAATAATCTCGAAATTTAGTTTGAGAGCGATCTTAATTAAACCTATTTAAAATCTTAATGTGTAGGCTAATAATGGGAGGTAGGCTAAAGAATATTAAATAATGGTTTAGGGACATAATTCCCGCAGACCTATAATAGATCATAAGGGAACCACACAAAACATATTTAGCCTACTCCTTGAAGTTTAGGCTGGGCAATTTGCCACGAGCCATACATTGACACGTGGATCAATACCCGTCAGCGCCATATGAATCACACTGTGTGTTCGTGGGCAAGCATTGTGGGCCAGGCTACATGAATCTCTCCTAATATCCACTCCGGCTGAATTTGCACTCCAAGCTCAAACACAGCTGCTTACGGCAGTCGAGAGCAAAGGCAGCCTCTTCAAGCGTTCCTGACAAACATTCTAATTATGGGGCCCGAGAAATTCCCTGAGCTCATTACAATTATAATGAACATGGTAAACTAGACCAGATGTGCCCGTGAGCGCAGTCTTTTGTACAGTGTTCCTTTATGTAGCGATATGATGCCGAGAACACCAGACGCACAACACGTCTCCTTATGTTAAACAGTCTGATCGCAATATATTTTGTGGAGAATATATCATGCGTACCCAACTCCCATAAGTCGTTCTTTTGTGCACTTGGTAAAAAAAACAGCAGCGGTTGAACATCACAGCACAACAGAATGCATGCGTAGGCTATTTAGTCTATGATGGATCAACAAACTCTTAGTACACGTCAACATAAAAGTAAGATACATTTGTGACCGTGAGACTCTGAGACTCATTATTTCTGTTGGCTTGTTTTGTGCAACTGTGAAATGCAGAGCATAGCAGAGAGACAGACATCGTATGTTATAAAACGGTTTAATACTCATTTATAAAAAATGTTACATAGCAACCGTGACAGTTGCCTCAAACATTGTCGCAGCAGATACATTTTTAGAGCTTGAAGTTTAGTCTGCTGCTAACACATCAGAAAATCGATTACCCTTAGGAAGATTGTGTTGCTTTAATTTGCCCTGGTAACCCCCTCCCACCCCAAATCCACTGTGCAAAGAAATCACAACTGTTTTAAGTTTCTACTGACAACCATTTCTCCCAGCTTGTGTTACACATAATTTAACACAGGCTTTCTTATGAAATGATTGCTCGATGCTGACATGGCAGAAGAGTATATTTCTGCGTTTTTGTTTGTATTATACACTTAATTCAGTTAATAACAGCTGTAGCTCTGAGAGGAGAGATAGAGAGAGATAGAAGGGGGTAGGAGAGAGCAAGAGAGAGAGAGAGAGAGAGAGAGAGAGAGAAAGAGAGAGAGAGAGCTAGTATTAGGTCCTTCTTTGTGTGCTTAACTAAGTGCTTTTGAACAGTTGTTTTTTTCTGTCTGGCTTAGTTTTAAGCTTTTGGAGATTTTCTCAACCCCCCTTTCCCTCTCTCTCTCTCTCTCTCTCTCTCTCTGTGTGTGTGTCTATCTCCCTCTCTATTAAAATGGTTCACAAATATACACCTGCAGAAGAAAAGAAACAGAGTTTCTGACTTCAAAGTAGTTCTGGACATTACATCACCTTGCAAACCCAAGTTATCCTCTCCTTCCGCCTATATGTTTTGCAATTCAGAGCGGTCAGGAATTACAGTAGCCAGTGATATATGTGACAAAGTGTCGTAATAGTTTTTTTCTTTCTTTTTTGTATAAGTATTTACAAGCACCTCTGTCCTACATTTGACAAAAACACATTCCACATTGCTCTGGTAAACACAAGCCTGTGATGGCAGGAACAATAAAGCTCCCAGGGATGATGCCAGCCAGTAAATGGAAATCTTGTGAAACCTACTTCACATTGTTTTTTTTTTTCCTTTTTTTCTCTTTTCCCTACTCTTCCGGTTGAAGATTGTGAAGGAGAGCTTAATTATTCTTTATGTACATGTAACTGTGTCACCGTTGGAGGCATGCCTCTCATGGTGTCTTTGATAACGGCATCTGATATCTCGCTGACAACTCCTGTCAACCTGAAATATGAACACGCTAACTACCACACCATTACATACAAAGAATGCACAAGGATTATATGAAAAGAAAGAAGTTGTTTTTTTTTTCAACAGGAAAAGGTGATTACAAGATCTGAGGAGTGCTCCTGGGGAGTGCGTCCCCTAGTGTTTCAAACAAAGAGTGCCAAAAGATTTGATTTGAAATTGCACTGTCACATTGCATTGATTTGTCACTCCACATGCTTCATTTAGATTCTGCTTTCCTCTCATCCTCCTCTCCCCCAGCAATACTGAGAGACCTTATGACCTTGGTCAACTACCAGCCCTTGTGAGAGCCTGGGACCACTCTACATTCACCAGAATGTTTGCCGCCCAGTTGGAACCTGAGCACACAGCAAAGAGCAAAAATGGCAGCCATCACCCTACTGGCTGGCTCCACTGCAACGGCCAAGAAGGAAATGTGCAAATCGTGAAAAAAAATATATGTATAAACAACAACAATAGCAAAAAAAAAAAAAAAAAAAAAATGTGGCATAAGAGGAAAAACCTTGTTGCTTTATAGGTCAAAGCATCTACAGTGTAATGTCCACTGTCTTGGTATGGTATGGATGACAGCAAAAAGGTGTTTGTGTGTTTATCTGTGTGACAAAGCACCATGAAAGTGTCAGTGGTGTGGGTAAGAGTGCAACTGTGAATGTGCGACTGTGTGTGTGTCTCAGAAGGTATATTGGGAATGTCACATGAAGGAAGGTCCATGAAAGCCAGGGGGTTTGGTCTAGGACAGCTTGGTGCTGGGATGTACCGAGGAGAGCTGTGGGGGGCTGAAAGCGGGCTGGGGGTTAAGAGCGGACATGGGGTAAAGGCTGTGGTGCAGCAGGTCCCCATAGGGAGGTCCCATTGGGTGTTGATAGAGGTGGGCAGGGCTAGCCGCGGCCTGAGCCAATAGCTGTCTCTGCATCATGAAAGAGTGAATGGCGAAGGGGGGGACAAGTGGAGAGAGGACGGCCGCCTGGTTCTTCAAGTACTGCAGTGGGTGTGAGTACCCAGCAGGCACTGGGGAGGCCAGTCCGTCGCACACGTCCTGCATCTGGGATACAAAGGTCCCCGGGTACAAGCCAGGGAAGATGGGCGCGTGGAGGGGGTACTTGTGACTCTCTGGGGCGTAGCCGTTGATGTGTGAGGGGTGAGGGGGTGTGTGAGGAGTTGGGTTCCGTGTTGGTGTCGGTTCAGCAGGCTTCACCTGTTCCACCTCAGGTTCCGGTGTCCGTGTCTTGCAGGAGGCAAAGTCTCTAGGTAAAGAACAGTGCATGGGTGTCACGGCACGCACCTTCTTTTCAGGGAGGCCGTTCTCTTGCTCCCCTAGCGTCCGTTTTAGGGGCCGTGCGGCGCCAACATTCTGCGGGCAACTCTTGGTGCCCAGGATGGGTCTCGCCAGCTCCTCGACTTTGAACCCAACGATGATTGGCTCGTCCACACGGCCATTGTGGTGTGCGGTCTTCTCTATGTTACGTGGCGGGTGCTGCATAAGAGGGTCGACCGGATTCTTTGTTGCTGCAATGGTCATTGGGGGAACCCGGCAGGCCCTGGGGTGGTAGTCCAGGCTGGTGCTTTGCCTGTTGCTGGACTGGTAAGTGGGCAGGGATGGTGTGTTGGTCGACTTCAAGTCCTGAGGTGGAGGTGGAATGATGGGGTGGTGGGCTAGACTACACAAGGATGGGGAGGAGGGGGCAAGTTTGGGAGGGGAGGATTTGGGGAGGCTCAAGTCTGTAGGTTGGTCCTCAGTGACCCTCTCACCTCCGGAGGGACGCTTGTCCTTCTGGGTGAGGCAGGCACCGTACCCCAGACTGATAGTTTCGGGAGACGGGTGATGCTGGCCGGGCGGGAACCCAGGTACCCCCCCACTGATCTCACAGTCTCTGGGGAACGCCTCGGGCATTGGTACACCCTGCAGGTACTTGTTCATGTGCTCCTTGCTTCCACCCACTCCCAGGTGATGCTCTGCCTGTCGGTACAGGTTGTGCAGGTGAGGTGATGAGTAGAAGTCACCAAGGAAACTGGGAGTGTGTCCAGGCCGAGGTGTTTCTGACCCCGGTGGCTTCTCGACGCCGCTGTGAGACTCGGCCCTCAGCAGGTACGGCTCCACCGTAGGGCCTGACTGAGTTTTCGGCTGGGCGTGCGAGTGCAGGTGTGGCAGCGGGTGTGGGTGCTGATGGGCATTGGAGTGGTGGTGGTGATGGTGGTGGTGGTGGTTGGCAGAGAAGGCCTCTGATGACGAGGGTGGCTGTGGTGCTGGTGGTGCCCCGTTCCCGTCCCTCTGCAAGGCCTCTTTGCTGGGAGGCCTCAGCTCTTCAGCACCCCCTGGGGGTCTAAAGCTTTGTGCGTGCTGGATCACAGAGGGTCTGCTGATGATCCCACTGCCATCTGGCCCCGACGGGACCAGTGATCCACCCCCTAGCTGCGCACCAGCGCTGGCTGCCGACATGCCTGATGCTTCCTCCACTCCAACGGCACTTCCACCGGGACCTTTGTTGGAGATGAGGGGAGGTGGCGGTCCGAAGGTGTAGTTGCTGTTGTTTTTGCTGTTGTTGTTGGGCACGGCCGTTCCACTGACCTGAGAGAGAAGCTTCTTCTTGGCTAAAGGGGACATGATGCCGGGGTTGGACTTGGGGTAGGGCACAAGGGGTGAGTACCCAAAGGCAGAGGCCTCCTCTTTGCTGGGCAGCTCGGCCCGCTCTGTGGGGATCTCGGGGGCCAGGAGGGGCTGCAAGGAGGGCCTCTGCTGAAGGGTTGGCAGCACCATGCCCACGTGGCTGTGGTTGTTCTCTTTCGGCCCAACAGGGGGCTCTCCAGTGGGTTTCCCCATTTTGCTCAGTGGAGGGGGCACCACAGTAAACTCTGCCAGCCCTAGCGGTGGTTGCCACTGGCTGGCTATGACATGGTGGTGGTGGTGGTGGTGTGGGTGATGGAGGGCCTTGGCAGGAACCGCCATGATGAATGAGCTGTCTTTAAACCTCACCATGCCAATGCCGTCCACCTGTGGGGTTGCGACTGCTGAGTCGCCTGCTGGGCTCACGGGCCGTCCGCCATCCCAGAGAGCCCCACGAGAAGGCGCTGCCCTCTCAAGGCTCCGGACACAGTCGGGATCCTCCTTCATCTCCTGCTTTACCTCCATCACCTCCTCATCGTCTTCCTCCTCCGCAGTGCACTGTTTTGTTGCATTCCGGCTTTCTGCGTCTCCTTGCATCTCCTGCTTGGCTGAAGCTTTGTCTTCCTCTTGAGGAGGCTCCAGCTCCTCCTTTTTCATATTCTGCAGATGAGAGGAAACATACAATAAGAAGAGGCACATACAATAAGTTAATTCACAATTACATGGGAATGTCATTTTTTCCAGGAAGAAACCACATTATGTGGACATTATTCAGTGATAATAAAATCCTGATTGTAATGTGATGACTGGGAAGTAACCTTATGCTTATACATTTATGTGTGTGTGTATATTTAGTTGAATTAATTATTTTACAAATGATCTGGCCCTGGGAAACATTACCTGACTATATTAAATGCCACATTTAAAAAAAATAATTTCAGTTGCCCAGGAATTTGTTCTCATAAACAGAAAGTTGACAACTAATGACAACTAGCTGGTAGCATGTTAAGCAAACATCACAGCACAGCCTGGTCACCTCTAGTTTAAGAACTCCATATTGGTGTCTTCTGCTTTCAAAGGTTGTGAAAAAAATGCTGGAAGACAGAAACTATTCTAATGTCACGAGATGCGTCCCCAGTTCATATAACTGCTGTGGATAAAAAATGCTTTACTGCCCTCCATGTTTCCCAGGGCTACAGTGGGCTACATTTATGTCCAATTCCTGGTCTATGGATTTACAGCTGGCCAAAAATAGTATATTTCAAAGCCATTGGCAACAGGCTCAGCCTATGACCTCTGCCTTGTGAACTTTGACCTCTATATTGCATGTCCCTGGAGATATATTTGTAGTTGAGTATGAGTCAACATCATAGCATTTGCCTGTAGTTCATTCCCCCTCAGCAGTCCAAACCCCCACGCTCTCCCCTAAAGAAAAAAAGAAAGGAAGAAAAGAAGGAAAAAAGTCCCCCAGATGGAATATGTGGTTAAATTTATGACGCTTAACCCGAGCCCATTTCATTTCCCATGTTAAGCCATCTAATTCCCTGTAACCCCTAGGAAACATTCCTTCTGGGAAGGGAAGGGAAAACAAAAACACCAGAACAAGTTTGCGAAAAACATGACGAACCATCGCTTTTTCCCGTTCGTTTTGGCCTCCTCTAATCATGGCTGTGTGCTTTCTGGCCAGCTCTATCTGTATGTGTTACCATGGAAGCGTGCCAGGGGTTAACTCCAACACTGGCGTCTGGCAGTGCCAACAGAGAAACACTCCATCTGAGCATGTTTCATTGAGAAAAAAAAAATCTGCACAGATGTTGGGCATCAGTTTGTGTCAAAGCACAATGCTGGCTCATCGCCCTCTAATTTGTTTCAATGTGTAATAGATACATCTGCCTAATGGCATCTAGATAGCAGTGTACGCACACTCTGAGATTCTGTTTTCATCTTGCTGTGAAAAAATTGAAAAAAAGAAAAAAAAAATTCTCAAAATGGCAGGGGAAACTTTTAATGACTATACCCTCAGGTTACGAGACATGTAAACACATGTACCGGCAATTCCAGACAGACATCGAGGAAGTGGCTCTTTCTATTGACCTTGTGTGGGTAGAGCTGGCCTTCAGGCCCAGCAGATTGGCAGTGGAGTTACATGCCCTGTTTGGGTCCACTCCCACACTTGCTTACATGCAGGAGCAGGAATTATATCTCTAGGTGGTGGGATAAGCTCTGATTTGCATCTATATGGATTGGAGTCTTACGGGCTAGTCAGGACAGACTATATCAGCTATATCAGACAAAAGTTAGCGAGAAGGCAGCAAGATTACTCGCCTGCAATGGGCCATGACTGACTGTCACTCAAGTGGCAGTCAATAACCTCTGATTCTTTCCATCTTTCATTGTGTGTGTGTGTGTGTGTGTTTGTTGTGTGGGAGGTAGGGGGGGTTGCAGCACTGCAAAGACTATAGATTCTGCATTTACATGATGCAGTGAATCGAGACATGTCAAACATGCTCATGTCAAAATCCTGCCCTGATGACTCTGGACAGGCCACAGAGCCCTGATCGAGCATGAGCACGAGGAAGGCTGAAGCAGTGGCCAGATATTTAGCCTTTCTCGCGCTTCTACCAAATATCCTCCCGCCATCTGAAATCCATAAATCTGAGCAAGTGGTTGTTCTCTCTCTCTCCCCCCCCCCATCATCTTTCCTTCTGTGTTTCATTCTTTCCCATCCCTCTGGTTCTGCTTTTGTACTTCATACTCTCTCTCTCTCTCTCTTTCCCTTCTTCTCCTCCTTGTATAATGTGGGCTGTCTGACTATTATCTGGCCTGGCCTCAGACAAGGCGTTTCCATTTTCATTTTGCTTCTTGACATCACAATGTACAATCAATTATCCACAGAAAAGAGAAGAGAGGAGAAGTGGAGCGGAGAAGGGAGGGGAGGGGAGAGGGGTCGTTTTCAAATTACAGAACATTCCAGACAGATGAGCTTTGCCTGCCTGCATGCATGCCACTGGAAAACGACTCCCTTTTTTGAAAAAAAAAAAAAAAAAAAAAAAAAAACAAGCCCCCATTTGTTTTTTTTCTTAGCACAATTTTTCAGTCATTTCATGTTTATGCAGAAATTAATCTATAAATTATGATTTGTTTCTCTCACTCTATCTCTCTATTCCCCTTCTCTCTCTCTCTTTCTCTCTCCCTCCCTCTCTTGAAACACTTCCACTGTGACACTCTTTCCACAGTGAAAATGCAAATAGTCCTTTCATCTGCTCTGTAATCATTTGGTTGTTCATGTGAAAATAATAACTCAATTTTCATCACCCTCCTAATTCTCTCTCTCTCTCTCTCTCTCTCTCTCTCTCTCTCTCTCTCTCTCTCTCTCTCTCTCTCCACCTCCCTCTGTCTCGTCCCCTCTCTCCCTCTCTTTTTCCTCTTGCTTGCTTCATATTTATGCGCAACTGGAGAGACATTTGCAAATCACCATGGATTTATAGGCTTTCCGGGACAAAAAAACGAGCCAGTGCTTTACATAAGATAAAGAATATGGCATCAGTTCCCCATAGACATTACAGCCCATCAGATTTTATTCCAAGCAGTTCAAATCAACACCCTGAATACACACACACACACACACACACACACACACACAACCCAGTGGGGCTACATTGAGGGACACACAATTTTGTCAATAACAAATGACACACACAAAAATTACATTCTACTTGGGCTGCAGTTGCAGCTCGCGATTAAAGAAAAAATTGGAAAAAATAAAATGCCCAGAGTGCACTTTCTGCACATGCACACACACGCACCTACACACACACACACACAGCCACAGCACAGACACCTAGACTCAATCAAGTAGGCTATGAAACTGCGAAGGGCAAAGAAGTAGAAAAAAACAGCATTTGATTAAGCATGGTGGAGTGCTGGGGACAGGGCTGCTGATTCCACTCAAATAATTACGTTCAAACCAGCTGCCGCTGACAGGGTCTCTGCTAGAAGCCGGCAGGGGCCGGCGTGACAGCTTATTTGTTAAAGAGAGAAAAGTCAGTCAGTCAGCCTGAAGTGGGCTGTCATGTTCTCCGTTTTTCTTTTTTTCTCTTCCTTCTAACTTGCTTCATTCTTTACTTTCTTCCACACTATCTCTTTCTTTTATTTGAAAAAAACAACAACAAAAAAAACATGCAGAAATACGTTTTCAAATATTTGGCTTTCATGGCACTCTCAGACAAAAAGGTTCATTGCCCCTTCTGTATCTATCTATCTATCTATCTATCTATCTATCTATCTATCTACCTACCTACCTGTCTGTCTGTCTATCCATTCATTCATCAGTCCCACCGATGTGTGTGCTGTGTACTCTGTGAACTATACCTCTGTATTGTCCTCTGAGTCTTTGATGGCAGCTACAGCAGTGGCGGAGTTTGCAGTGGTGGCAGCAGCCTCCTTCTCGGGCTTGTTGGGCCTGTGGTTCTGGTCCTCTTTGGGCCGCCTCGCGCCAGCAGGGGATTTGGTCTTGCCGCTGACGGCGGCTGTGGTGGCGGAGCTGGTGCCTCCATTGGCGCTGTTCTCCTGGCCGGTAGCGTCTTGCTTGCGTGGTTTGACCGGAGGAAGGGGCTTGTCTTCCTCACCTTTGGTGTACCGCTCATAGGGAAGGATAAGCCTGAGGGAGGAAGAGGAGAAAGAGGAAGAGGAGACATAAGAGAGGGTGGAGTTCAGCTTCAGGACAACCACATCAGTTCTAATTCATGTAGAAATGGAATCAGCAACAAACAACATTAGGCAAGTTCCATTTTTATGGCTTTAAAAGCAACTGATTTGGGTATCGTCTCTGTTGACAGCACAGCTGCTGTCCATGGTTGTACTCTGGGTAACTCTGTTGCTAAATTCAGGTTGTCTCTCTAAACTGTGTGGCAGTAGTAGCATAGCACTTAAGGATCCTGGCTAGCATGCTAGTAGCCTTGAAATTGTGCTTTTGAATCCTGACTGAATCTAACGTCCCCTCAAGCAATGCACTATGGAAAACTGGGCCTGCTTCCTAATGCAAGGGCAGTGTGGACGTGGGTATGAGGACCATGAAATAGCAACTGTGTCTCTTAGGTTTAAGCACTATATTTCCGAAGGATATATACTTTTAGATGAAACCTAATATGCAAAATGACATTCTGCCCGAACAGGACATGTCAGCAAAAGTGATATTGTATATATTATAGAGAGAGCCTTGTCACTATACTGTAAGATCAACTGGAGATTGTCCAAACTGTCAATACTGTCATTAAGTTAAAGGTACTGAGTGGTGTGGAAGTGCGGAGAGTGGAAAAAGGGACCATGTGATTAGAGGTCATTGCAGCTGCCTGATGTATTTTGTGACCAAGTCATGGGTGCTCATTTATCTCCGGGGCATTTCCCATATCACCTTATTAGTTCCACTGTAGCAAAATATACAGATGCACAATGGTTCAGCACCTCGAAGGAAAAAAATGCATTTTGAGACACTTTTTTTCGTGCAGCTTTATGCATTTAAGCAGGACACCCGTGTCTACCCGTGAATGTAAATGTAAACAACTGCATCACATCTTTAACCTTCACTGCATTGCACTTGACTCCACTGAGGCACTACTATCCCCTAGCTGTATGCTCTTTAAGGTTTCTTCTATTGAGCTTGATTGTTATCCTCCTTTGTAAGTCGCTTTGGACAAAAGCGTCTACTGAATGCCTAAATGTAAATGTAAATGTAAATCTTCAAGAGACACTCACTAGCTAGTTAACCACTGTTAAATGGGCCTCTCCTTATTTCAGTCCGAACCCAATTCAAAACATTCAGCTTTGGATAACTGCTGAATTTGCCTTTTTTCCCCAACTCATCTTTCTCATCTAAAAAGAAACAGGTGGCGATACAATAACCCTAACCACTATGTAGTTCTACGCACTCTTGCAACACTGTGATATGACTGGAAACGCCTGCAATATTTACATGTTTATATGCTCATGCATTAATGCTCTAATGAGATATATCACATGTCTGAGTTTTTCACTCTCTATTTGCACACACATACACACACACACACACACACACACACACATGCACACAAACACATACATGCCTCAGGTGCACTGAAGCATGCAGAACAAATTCACTTGATCCTAATTAAAAACAAAAGCATTAAACGCATTAGCCTTATACCCTTGGTGTTCCCCATCAACAATGACAGCAGAGAGAGAGAGAGAGAGAGAGAGAGAGAGAGAGAGAGAGAGACTGACAGAGAGACACTGCATTCACACAGTAATGCTAATAAAGCTATTCAGAGAACATCTTCTATCCTAGCACTAAATTGAACTGAAGCTCTATTCCCTAGCACTATGCTCTTTAAGGTTTCTGCTATGTAGCTTGATTGTTAACCTCTTTTTGTAAGTCGCTTTGGATGAAAGCGTCTGCTAAATGCATAAATGTAAATGTAAAGCACTCTGAATTAGAACTATTGTACAGAAAGAAAATGAGAAACAGAGGAAGACACTATAAGAGAGGGTGAAAGAGTCAGTGAGGAAAGACAAGCCAGAGGAAGGTGTTGTTGTGTTGTGTTCTGTTCATGTTACACCATGTTTCTTTCTCCTTGAAATTGAACACGTGCACTTGTTCTGCGCTCCTGATGCATAGTCCAGATAGAATGCGTCTAATTGGACCGGGATACTTGCCTGTAATCACTGCTTCTGCACTGTCGGTTCTCAAGATCTTCTCTCTCTCTCTCTCTCTCTCTCTCTCTCTCTCTCTCTCTCTCTACCCCTCCTCGCCCCCCACATGTTTCTTTTTCATAATGTGCTCATTTTGATTAACGAGTCGCCGTGGTAACCGTCGGAGGCGTCCAGAATTATAAATATCTGTGCATGCGACGTGGTGGCAGCGGCGATCAAAATGCATTTCACCACTCGCAAATCGCACTTTGAAATGAGGCTAACGGCAGCGGGAACATCAGAAGAGCTAATTCTGACGAGGCCCTTGCATCTTAATTAAGTAATCTCTTCTGGGCTTTTCACTCCTTTTAATTTTTCATTCTTTTTTTATTTTAAAATCACCCACCAAAAAACAAATTCCACTCTCCACTCCTTGTCTCCTTTGAGGTTAGGCTTTGCTCGCCTGTTTTGCATCACTCTCAGAGAGGGGGGTGGGGGTGGGGGGGGTAAGGGTGGCGGTAGAAGTCATTAAGTCATTTCCTCTCTCGTGTGTTATATGCCCCTCTTCCCTCCACTTCACCCCCTCCCTCCCTTCCACCAAACACACACGCTTACACACACACACACACACACACACACACACTACTCTTTGGAATGCACGGAGCACGCCTAGAAGAGAGAGGAGTGGAGGAACTCTTTGGTCATGTGCCATCAGCCAAGTCGAGCGGGAGCCAATAGGGAGCCATTCATCTTCAGATCCCATTACCAAAAGAGTTTAAACATGGTACATCTGCTAAAACGAGAGAGAGAGAGAGAGAGAGAGAGAGAGAGAGAGAGAGAGAAAGAAGGGGGTGAAATAGAGACAGTTGAAAGAAAACAAAACAAAGAAACATACGAAACAAAACAAAATGCTCTAGTTCCAAAGCTTTCACTGGACTGGGTTGGGGTGTCTCAAGTGGATACTCTGCCCCCCCTAAGGCTCCCAAAATACCTCACTGTGGTATTGGCAACAGTAGACAGCAGGGCCAACATGAATACCTGGGCTCTCTCCCATCTCCCATCTCCCTAAGGCTCCCAAAATACCTCACTAGCCCCTCTCAACATCCCCTAACCTGTTCCAATACCCCCCCCCCCACCCCAAATATCCCACAACCCCCCTCTCCTGTGCTGTTTATAGAGTGACTGACCAATAGCAAACACAATGACTTATTTTGTTTAGAGTTTAGCCCTGCCCCCTTCCCCCAGTGGGTGTTTTTCATCTCCCCCTTTGCTTGGCACCCGTCACACACACACACACACACACACACACACACACACACACTCTGTCCCCCCTGCTCCTCTCTTTGTAACTCAGGGCACAGAGAGATCTCATGACTCCTCTCCGCTGTGCTCTTGTGTAATAGCCAAAATTACATTGACCTTATATTCTCTTGTTCCTCAAATTCCTGACAGTAATTGACATCAGATGTCCATGTTTACTGAGTGTGTGTGTGTGCGTGTGTGTGTGTGTGTGCGTGTGTGTGTATACAAGGTTGTGTGTGGGAAAGTCTAGGTAATAGTGATGTAATTATGTTCCATGATTATCATGTTGTTTACATGTGTATGGCACATACAGAGAGAGAAAGAGAGAGAGAGAGAGAG
>JAGFZM010000148.1:270865-285802 GCA_017657215.1 Limnothrissa miodon
TGTGTGTGTGTGTGTGTGTGTGTGTGTGTGTGTGTGTGTGTGTGTGTTTAAATGGACAACATTCCTGTGTGTGTGTGTCTGTGTGTTTACATGGGCAGTATCCCTGTATGTGTGTTGAGGGATTGGGGAAGTATTCCTGGAGGTGGAAGGGTCTCAGGGCTCCTGGCGTTTCACAACTCGCTAAACACTGACTTCCGTTCCCTGCGTCCAGGGTGATGAATCTCTTCCCAGTAACTCGCTATTAAAAAGGCCTTTGACGGGTTAAAACCCAATCCTCCACACACACAGACACACACACACACACACACACACACACACACACCTCTACCTGCCCTAAGGCACTCAGGACTCCATTCTTTAAAAACATGCCCATCACACTGCCACTTAACTTGTGACATCACAACATCCTTTCTTAAAAAAATGATAGACAAGAAGAGGGAAGAAAGGCAGATAAAATAGAAAGAAAAAAATGAAGATACTATTTTGGAAGATGCCTTAAAAAGCCATCTACTACCCCCACGTGTGTGTATGTGCACGCGCACACACACACACACACACACACACATAGAGGAGGTCCTGCTGATCCTGACAGCCTTCCTCAAGGCATGGGCAGTATCTCCATTATCTACATGTAAAGACTCAGGCTTCTCTGTTACACAATGGTTATGGATAAAACTGCTGACACACACACACACGCACACACACACACACACACACAGGAGGTCCATGTCTCCTCCTTAAGGGTAGAAAATACATGACCTATATTTTTATATGGTAGACAGGCCTAAAGAAAGAAAGAGATGGGAGATGGGATCAGGAAATTTCATAATTTCATAAAGAAAAGAGGAAGAGAGAGAATGATGTATGACTAAAAAAGGAATGAAAAGAGGAAGAGGACAGAAAGACAGAAAGAGACAGAAATAGAGAGAGAGAGAAAGAGACAGAGAGAGATAGAAAGAGAAAGAGAAAGAGAGAGGAGGGGGCAAATCTGTTATTGCCATAATTTGATTTATTAAAGTGCAAATGATTAACACTGAAGAACAATAGAGGGAACAGAGGGATCTCTTGATGCAGAAATAACAATGAGCTCTTTGTCTTGCCTGTCTCCCTTGCCAGACAACAAGCTATCATTAATTTGTCTCTCATTGCTATGCAGAAATCATCCCTCAATGGTACAGGCAGCATTCCCGTCATAGAGCACAACTCCACCAGGAATGCAGAGTGTCTTTGGCTGGGGCGCCATTAAAAACAAGTCCCCTTAATTGAAGTGGTTTGTTCATAATCATTTTTCTTCTTTGCATTTTATTTATTTATTTATTTATTTGCGTTGCTTAACATGCGAGTGAGCGCAGTGTGTGTGTGTGTGTGTGAAAGGGGTGGGGGGAGTGTTATGCAGATCTCCCAAGGCCACTGCTAGCATGGAAATGAGGCTGTGATCACTAAACAAAGCATATCGACTATACAACATAGCGCATCTAAATCTCCCAAAAAAAAAAATGTGCCTCTCCCTCTGCATTTTCTTCCCCTCGCCTCTCTCGCCACCCCCACCCCGCCCCACCCCACCCCCGCCCCACCTCCTCTGTCTCTGTATCTTGTTGTTTTTCTGTCCGGCTTCAATAATTCTGTTATTACAGCTTGCGGTGTCGGGCAACAAGAAGAGTGAGCGTGCTCCCCTCTGGTATTCCTGGGACAAATAAATGTCTTTCAGTTCAAGCGCACGCCTAAAAATCATTTTCTCGGCTTTGGATTCTAAATGACCGGTGAGTAGTGGTGGCCCGGATTCCCGCATTACATCAACGGACAATTTTGTTCAATAATTCAGTTTCCTCTCTCTCTCTCTCTCACCCACCCCCCTCTCTCTCCCTCTCTTTCTCCCTCTCCTTCTATGTGTTCACCCAAGCTGGTCCTCCATGCTGGTTTGCTCGTTTCATTTCATTCGCTCACTTGTTCACTCACTTCCTCTCTCTGAAGCAGATGTGCAAAGTCACATACTAGAAAATAAATTGAGGGGGAGTTGAGTGGGGTGTGTGTGTGTGTGTGTGTGTTTGTGTGTGTCTGCAAGCAAGGTAGGGTATGGGGGTGGGTCGTTCTCTCGTTTTTTTTTTTTCGTTTTTTTTTTGTTCCCTCCCTGAGCGCACGCAGTGATCCATATTCTCAGCAGTTACGTGTTAATATTTGAAGTGGGCTTCAAAAGCACGGAAGCTGGCAAGGCAAAGGCAAGGCAATGGATGTGTAGGCAGATTGCTCCGGCCTCGCACTATGAATCACCCAGGGCTTTTAACCGCTCATTCATCTGGAATGGAGCTGGCTTCGTTCTGCCGCCAGTCCCAGGCCAGTTGTGGGCCACATCTGGCCAGATACTGGGCCGGCTATTCTCGTCGGAATACACCGAGGGCATTGTCCTTTGTCAGGTCTGTGCATGTCACAACCACTGCTCATCCACCTGGTCTTAAAGCAGAAACACCAAGGACACACCTCAGTGTTGCCTATTTCATTCCTAGGGAGTTTCCTTGTAAGGAATGGCAGAAAAAAGATGTATATATATATATATATATATATATATAGAGAGAGAGAGAGAGAGAGAGAGAGAGAGAGAGAGAGAGAGAAAGGGGGGCAGAAAGAATAACAGAGAGAAAATATGTGGTCAGAAGATTAAGTACTGGAAACTCAGCACTATTTCTCAAAAGAAAAAAAGAAAAGAAAGAAGAGAAAAGAATAAAAAAAAGAAGGGGAAAATGATAGCTGCCATGGTTGAGGAGGTTAGATGTCCAGGAATAAATGACTAAAAACATACAGAGCAGAGGCAATAGATGACAGGCGGACGCTGCTTCCTCCTGCTTTAGAAGTATCCCACAATGCTCTGGAGCTTCCCTGACACTCCGCTGGTCCTCAGTCAGTCACCAGACCTCTGAAAGCACTACTATTCACTCCCCCAAAAAAGTTAATGGGCACACTAAACGCAGACCATTTTCCGCCAAGTAACTGTCACTCAGAGGATAAAAAAGCACTTGAAGGCCTTTCGCTGAGTTCTTTTTCTCCTTTCTTCTTCTTTTTTTCTTCCTCTTTTCTTTTTTTTCCTTCATCCTGATTCAAAATGAGCAAAAATCAAATCTATCCCCTTTGTAATAAATTCAGTGTGCGTGGGGGAACCTTACATGGACAATGACTTCATGTGTTGAGCCCAGTTACTAATAGATACCATTTGCGGGTGTAACTTAAACTGAATGTGTTTTGGGTCCCTGTGCAGCTTCTAACATGGATGTTTTAAACTTCGGGCTTTGAGGCAAAGACATTTCAGTCTGCGTATGTAACCTACTCAAATTTGTTTCAAAGTCAGGGCTGAGACTGACAAAGTCAAAGCAAGAAACCAGAACATTGGCAACATCTGCCCCCCCCCCCCCCCTCTCAGTTTCATGAACGTTTTCCACAGCCATCTATAACAACCTATGTGACAATATATGTAAACCTCTAATGGCAGAACTATAAAGTAATTTAACACACACACACACACACACACACACACACATAAAAGCATATTTGAGGTTAGACAGTCAATCACATTTGAGCTCAAACAGTCGATCCACCATAATCTCAGCCGTCTTGTGATCCATCTTGGTCACATACTATAAATGTGATAAAGGGAAACAGTACATGAATGCCTTTGGTATTTGTACTTCTTAAATATGGATTTCCATAAAGATCCAGCACACCAATAGATCTCAGAGGTTATTACACAAGACAAGACAGTGGAAAAAAGACACAGGAATACACCGCGTCATTATCTGGGGCAGATGATTCATAGCCTGGTATGTTAAAGCTATGTCTCAAGGCTAATAAACTAGGATGGAGTGCTGTTGTTTTATCGCCTCTTTTTTACCTTTGCTTCATGTTTCAGACAGACACTCTGGGCTTGACCTCTTGTGTCTGTAGGACAACACCATCCTCTCCCCCTAACACACACCACACACACGCACACATGCACACACACACGCAAATACACACACACACACACACACACACACACACTTCCCTCACTCTCTTCATCTGGTAGGAAAATCAATTACACTTTGGGCATCTACCAAGGTCTGCCAAATACATACACTTCAACCTGCAAAGCTGTCTGCAGACAAACCCGTCGGCCTTCTTTTAACAATTTCCTTCGACTGGTTTCACATACACACTTGCACACACACACACACACACACACACACACGAGAGAGACGACTGCAAGGGTTTATCTGGAACATTTGTCCTTTTCTTCGAGAAACAAAAAAACACAATCCGGACCACATCTTGATCCTCCGAGTCTGCCAAACCAATGAATATTATGTCAGCATGTCATAGCAGCTTAACAGGCTTAGAAACGGAACACCCAGCAGGGGATGATTGCTGTCATTTTGCTATTATGACACAGTAATAGCATGTCATGTACCTGGGAAAAAGATTCAAATAACGCGGCCTCATCTGAGCAATTTGGACAGGCTAATAATGGCTTCAGTGCGCACTTGGTTAGCCGCGTAAGCTCGCTAGCATAGCCCCTGCGCGGGCCCCCGGATTGATGACTTCATGCTGACACACGAGAGATCAGAGGTGCACCGCAAATTATTATCCCTCTTGAAACACCGGCTCTGACCTCAAACTGCCCTACTGTACGACAGCCTGTCACATTATGCGCCAACCTTCAGGACAAACATGAACAGGGACACTTCATGTCTCTAAAATAATCACAATGCCCACAGTGCCACAGCAAAAACCTGCCCATAGACTAATTAAGATATTCTGAGCTGGCAAATATATATATATATATATATACATATATATATATGGTAATGTAAAGTGTTTAAGTGTGTGTGTGTGTGTGTGTGTGTGGGGAGACGATTTTTTCCCCCACACTTTACAATTACATACCACTCCAATTACACCAAATGGTAGCATGCGGCAAAGGCTAACATCTCGCCCTCAGTCCCATTTAGAGACACCAAAGCTCGGGAGTCTCCAAGAAAGATGAGCAAAAATAGTCTCACGCTAGTCCGTAGCATGTTCCTGTTGGTGAGTGGCTCGGATGAACCCAAGAGAGCTCAGACGAAAGCTACAGAGGTGTTTTGCGGGGTTGGGGGGTGGGGGGTGGATAAGAAGGGGGATGGGGGCTGAAGTTATCCATGGGGTCAAAGGGTACAAGAAAAAGCCTTCCAAATTCCTTGAAGGAGTGTATCGAATGGTCCTGGTTCTTCTGGTCTACTGTGTGTGGATTAGGGGCCATATTCAGAGGATGGTCTCCCTAATGTCCGCCTCATTCCAGAGTACTGGAATCATAATATACAGAATGTCTTATTATTCTCATAGCCTTATGCAGGTAGTCACTTTATTTTTTCAGCTAGGCCTGACTCAACTGTCTTACACATGATATGACATGTTTTTAGGTCATTCTATTCCTGTTCTTCCTGCCATTAGATTTAAGTTGAAATGTGATGATGATGACGATGATCATGATAAACCTGAAAAAAATTACTATCATCTGGTGTTTGAGAAGAGAATGAGTTCGAGTGTTGAAGGTTGACAGAGGCACCAACAGAATGGATCATTATCTGCACATATTTTTTTACAGATTGGGCAGTTGGGCTGGCCCACACAATACTATTGGCAACACTACTGGCTTTACGTGGAGGGTTTTGAGGGGGCTGGGGGTTGGGGGTAGATGGTGACACTCACCGAATTCGTCGCAGACGCTCTCGTTTTCCACGAGGGTGGGGTGCTCGAAGGTGTCTCTGCAGTAGAGGATCTGTGTGCTGTCTGTGAGTGAGGCAATGCCCCCCAGGGCCAGGACCACCTGGTCCGTCAACAGCGAAGTGGGTCGTTCACGCAGCCGGGCGATGACGGACCGGTACCGGCAGTACTGTGGATAGCTCAGGACCAGAACTCGTCTGTCTTCACCATCCTCACCTAAAAAAGAACATAAGACAGAGAGAGAGAGAGAGAGAGATTTGAACTTATGGCTTGTTCAGAGACATTTTATTCTGCATTAGGTGACCAACAGAAATGCGTTTAATGACTGAGTCATGATTGAGTCTGGTTCCATCCAAACACACCCAGAACACTTGAGGAAAATCAGTTTTCTTCTCGGTATTTAAAACTTTCCACAGCCACCTACAATATCTCATGTGACAAGATATGTAAACATTCAGTGTCAAAGCTATGAAGTCACTTCACAGAAATACACACAAAGACATGCTTGAGATTGGTCGCTCAGACTGGTTATTCAGCATAGTTTCACCTCTACTGTTGTTCACAGGCTACAAATATAACATATGTGAGAAGACAGGCCAACATCTTTCAGTTGACACATTAGTTCCTCATTGACATGCTTATCCTGTGTCATTATTGAATTGTTGTTATTTACTTTTTTTTTTTTTTTATTATTTTTCTTGACTTTCCAGACACAACCAAATAAGGTAATGTCTATGTGAAATAAATGGTGAAGATTTTAAAAAGTTATAAATTTGTATATATTTTATAAAGTTGTAAGTAAGTCTGTCATGATAATGTATAGTTTTGAAGTTGTGTAATTACATCTACATTAACACATATGTATGTGAAAAAACATCTTTTTTAGATATCTGTAAAAATTAAGTTGTTTTTATAAAAACAACAACCTCTATTTAGTCTATGAAACTTCAAATAGAATGTTATTGTCAAATCAAGCAAAGTTAATTAAATTGTACTGATAATAAAGTTGATATGAAAATATTTCATAAATTCATCAAGGATTTCCAACTGAAGCCCTTTATATGGCAGTCATATTCAATTCAATTCAATTCAATTATATTTATATAGCGCATTTTTACAAAAGGCATGTCTCAAAGCGCTAACCCAAAGAGGCCCAATGAGCAACCGCACATTGAAGGCCTACTTTCCCCTTCAGACCATTTCATGTCTTACTGAAAAAAAAACATTCTGCATCTCTTGTGTGAGGCGATATTGTGGACCAGTGTGGGAAGCAGATCAATAGCACTATGTTGGCAAACCAGTACAGCCAGTGGCCAGAACCGGTTTGAGAGCTACAGTTTAATCATTACCCAGAACATTACCCACTGACTTCTTACTTTCTAACATCCTCTTCAACTGCTGACATGTGATTCTAGTTCATCAACTGTGCCGTTAAACAGTGGCTGGAGATGTGAGATGTGTTTGTCAAGGTGTTCTCTGGAGCTGTGTAGCTGTTCAAACTGGTCCCAGTTGATGTATTGTGAAGAGATTAGGGCCGTGAGTGTGTTCAATGGCAGTGTTTGCTTGACCCCAAGCACACCTTTACTGGCTGAAAACAGAACGCTGTGGCCGCAAAGGGGAAACATTCAAACAGATTGGTGCCCGCAATAGAATTGCTGTTTGTTTACACTAGTGAAGAAGGAGCCTTTGTCATCAGAAAGCTGTATTGCAGATGACCTGCTATTGATACTGTTACTGATATGGGCCCTTGTCAGTATGTTTATTGGAAAAGTCTTTTACACTGAAGGAATTGCAAAACAAACTCACAACCAGTGTTACTTCAATATATAATGGGTCTTTTCTTCTTTTTTATATCTACCTTATATTTAGTATTATTTTTTAACAGGGACAGTGTACAATAAAAAAATCATTAACCAGAAAAGTTTTTAAAGTCATTCTAATAACCTGTAGTCCGGAAGTTTCCACCTGAAGTCCATATTTCTGTTTTGTATGTCTTATTTGCTTCTATTTGTTTAAATCATTACCTGTCCTTTTCTGCTTATGCAAAGTACATCAATGAATCTGGGTGGGTTTGAAATGAGCTATTGTGTTACGAAAAACGTCGCCTTCGTCTTACCATGTAAAATGATGTGTGTGAAAGATGTCATATGATAACGTCCTTTTTTGTCCAACAAGAAATGTGTGTAATTATCTCGGTTTAGTCACACAAATAATTGTCAGTTCCAAGCTACAGGGCAGGAATATTCTAGAAGATGCATCTGCATCTGCTGTTACATGCAAGGTTTGTTTATGAGCACAGCTAGTTAATGGACAACCATCCGTCTTCCTGGAAAGCAGCAGTTTAGTCATACAGTATCTTACCCTCTAAGGATTGCATGTGCATTAGTTGATACTTAAAACTTAATAAAAAACAACAACCAAACTACAACACAAGTGATGGCTCTTTTGCATCAGGTGCTTGCTTTAATCTTTACTGTAAGAAGTCAGTTAAGTTTCAGGGTTGGCATAAACCCTCAACAATATGGCCGTCTTTAGAGAGTCCTGCCTAAAGCAGTGGGACTGTCGCCAGGTAAGGTGATAAGAGTTTCTCACTTTATCACCTGTAGGTTCAAGCTGAACAGCAGAGTCAATGTGAGCAGGACGGCAGGGTATCAACTGTACACTGAGAGGACTGAGTCTGACTATTCCAGCGGTGCTAGTAGGCTTGGCCAAACAAAGAGAGCTGAATGTATTACTTTTTTTCTTCTCTCTCTCTCTCTCTCTCTCTCTCTCTCTCTCTCTCTTTCCTCCCTTTTTCTGTCTTCTTTCTCTCTCCCTCTCTCTCTGTCTCTCTGTGTCCAAGCTCTGTGTGATGAAATACAGAACAGTGGGGATGCTTCATTTTACTGTCAACCAAAACAGTCGTTTTAACATGACAGCCCAGAGCCCAGCGGTCTCTGTTAGGACACGCGGCATAAAGAGACATCTGGGATGGCGGCCCAGTCTCATCCCAGCAGTGATTCCTGGGCTCCCCCTGTCTTACACACCAAGCCACCGCAACCCCCCCCCCCTTCAAGCCCCCCTTGCGAAAAAAAAAAAAATCCCTTGTCCACCTTCCAAAAACACAACATCAAATTAAATACCAGCGCATTCAAAGTTCACCATGCGTACTCGGCCAGCTCAATGCTTTGCACCCCAAAACCGCTTAACTTTGGGTAGCAGTCCAAAAAGCAACCGCTGTAACGGCAAAGCATTAATATCCTAAAAGATCCTCTTTATTGCATACGGAACATAAACTAAAATGGAATATGAACCAGACGTCCAAATCTGGCCTGGAGTCACTCACACATACAAAGGTGGTTCAGCATGAAGGGCCCGATTTTCAAGTTCAATCGATACAAACCAATAAGAGTTCACACTCTCATTCCCTTTAAAAGTCCGACGCACGGCGCATTACATGTTCCGTGGCATTATGTATTATGATGGCGGATTATACTTGTTTTGGTTTGTTTTCATGTGAAGAAAATGTGGGCAAGGTGAAGGCATGGGAGATTTACAGTGTATATAACCAAAATATTAACTTAAATGATGTTCTGGTGGTGTAGCCTAATATGTGGGCCTACAGTCTTGTTTCTTGACAATCTCGTTTGAAAGGTGTATATACATCCCTATGTGTCTGCCACTGGTCAAATAGCCTGTCAGTTATTAATTCTCAGTGCTTACTGCAATCAACTAAGGTTTGCTAATATTATATATTTTAATAAAATAACCATGGTGTGATGTACATTTGAATTTAATATTTCGAGGACTGGACTGCTGCTTGCTCCTGCTGATGAAAGAAGCAGCTTGTGCCTGCACACTTCCATATCCCAAAGCACTAAGTGCTCGTAAAATAGCCTTTGAACAATGCGTGAATGAGTTCTGACCAGGTTTTTTCTGGTCAGAAGCAAATTCACGTTTACCTCTTGTAAAATACAAAATTTGCGCTATGCGCCGCACCACACCCCTTCTTTTCAATGACACGTCCGACAGAGCGCATAGCCATCTGCTATATTGACAACGTACATTTCTTCCGGAAAAAAAGGACTATGCGCTCGCACACAATAGCAATGATAGGTTGCGCAAGTCGCGAAAGCACTGTGCGCCATGTGCATTATCGGCCCTGAAGTGTTCACATGGAAAATCCCAGTGGAAAAAAGTATATAATTTCCAAGTAATATCTATTAAACTGCATCATGAAAGCAATGAAAAAACGACAACAACATCAATAACAGTGATAATAATAATAATAATAATAATAATAATAGTAGTAATAATAAAAATAATAATAATACCAAAGATGATCCAAATTACATAAATACGTTTCTGCAAATGAATTTCAAATGGACTTTGAGGGTGATGGCTCGGAGCTGGTGATGGCTCGGAGCTGATGCTGGCGTACGCTGACTGGCTAAAGCATTGGGCTCTGGTGAGGGTCTGTGGCCCCTTGCGGCGGGTGGGTGGGAGGAGGAATAAGTGTCAGAGGCCTGGGTTGCCGTGGGCGATCAGGCAGCGTCGGCAGTGTGAGGCCCCGTCAGGGAGTTGTAAAACACGATCTGCTCGACACGGCTACATGTGTCACCTTACTGCCATCGAAATCCATCCACTTTTCTAAGGCCCTGACCACAGGTGGTCTAGACACACAGACAGACACACAGATACACATAGATAGATAGATAGATAGTTAGATAGATAGATAGATAGATACTTTATTGATCCCCAAGGGGAAATTAATACGCACTACTCAGAGCTCAGAATGGGAAAACCACACACACACAAGACACATATGCACCAGAGATGTCCTGTGTGTTATGTCTTTGAGTCTGGTGTCTATCTGTTTGTGAACATGCATGTGAGAATAAAACACATTTTTGATGCTGCCAGGCTGTGAACTGTTGTCAGATTGTTTGAAACAATGTGTCATTTTGAGCACATACTGTCTTCCTTATATAAAAAATGCATTTTTACAGTTTGCAGTTTGCAATTTTTGCAAATTGCATTTTTAAATGCAGTAATGCATAAATGCAGTAATTTTGGTTCGAAATGTTGCATTGTGCAGTACAATACAGTAAAATACTGTATTTTTGTAGTGGTTTGAATCGGTGTCTAAATAAATTCTAGATAATTTCAGTTCATCTTTAACTTACATTAGACTGGTGTATAACCTGATGGTGTAAAAGACTTGTCTCGCAATAAATACCATTCTAAAGTGAAACTATGAAACCTCTAGTGAAATGACCCCTGGTGTGAGTGTGTGCGTTGTGTAACTTTGTGACTTTCTGTGTAAGCTTGTGTAACCTGAGTAGTGGTGTTTGTGCAAGCTTATCGTTGTTGATTAGCAGTCATAGACCTCTCCTTAAAGGGCCTTTTCAGTTGACTTTAAAAAATCCTTTTATGAGGCATTAAATCATTCCACTTCCGCCCCCCTCCCCCTTTTGGTTTGAGAGAAAACAAAGGGTTGATTAAAAAGCAAAGAGCAAGACACACACAGCCTTGCTTTCACAAATCAGCCCAATTACACACACTCTTTTCGTGAGCCATAACCCCTGCCCTGGCATGCCTCTTTTTTTAAACGATCCCCCTGAATTTAGCTAATGGGCCTGTGAAGACATCATCAACCATTGATCTGCTGAGCATGGCCTTGTATTGGATTCCAATCGGCTATTATTAGACGTCGATCTCTGCAAAGCCACTAGGCCATTAGAAAGCCACACAGTGCACTTAGGTGCTATTAAATGAAAATAAGCTCATGCCCAATTAAACTACTATCCTAGTGCATACAATGCAGTATACTAAAATAAGAAAAATGTTTTACTGAGCATTATACTGAAATAATTGTATGACACCCATGTCTGTAGATGCGTGGATATAGAAAATGTGTAATTTACAGTATACAAAGTATACATTTATATTGCATGCTAGGTATATATACTTATATAACATACAGTGTCAATTCATTTAATACTACATGCTAAATATACATAGTCATTTATACATACTCGACATAGACTACATGTTGATTCATTTATACATGCTAAATATACATAGTGGTTTATACATACTAGATATACATAGACTACAGTGTCTGTTTAAATGGGTGTGAGCTAATGAGAGATTTATGAATGCCAGCAACCTTTTGGCTTCCATATCGGCCCCGACACAAGCCTCTGTCTCAACTGTCAGAGAGTGTGGCGTTCCACTCTCCCCTGAATGCTGATGACACACATATCTGTTTGTGCCCTCTCAGGCTATCATAGGCTTGTCATTCCTCCCTCCCTCTTTTCCTCTCTTTCTCTCTCTTTAGTTCTCTCTATCTCTCGCTCTCGTTCCCACCTACTTTTTTCTCTTTCTGCAATTAGCACACTTGAGGTTGGTTTCAAAATGTCTGTGTCTTTTATGGGCCACACTGGCCTCCTGCTAATCCCTCTGGGGAGACTGCGTACATTTTGCTGATTAGATTTAGCTTTGGGGCAGGGAGAAGGCCAACGAAGTAGAGAGAGAGAGAGAGAGAGAGAGAGAGAGAGAGAGAGAGAGAGAGAGTCCCTCCCCTGCCACATAGTCATTTAGTTCATAAAATCTAACCTTTTTCCAAAGAAAGGAATTCTTATCTTTTGCAATTTAATTGGTAAGGGCTGCACTATCATTAGAGAGCCCTGGAAATCACATTATGCAATTTTCGTTTAATACCCTTGACAAGCAGCTTTTGTCAAGAGGGGGGGGTGGGGGGGCGGCGGAGGGGCAGAGTGGATAGAGAAAAAAGGAGAGAAGGAGAGAGAGAGGGAGAGAATCTGAGAGGGAGAGGGAGAAATATACCTCAGGCTGTGATTGGCTCAAAAATCCAACCTCGTTCGTTTATGTCATGTCACATCACAGGGGCTGGGTTATTTCTTAACTGTGTTAGCGTGCTGATTTACTGCTTGAGGGCCCGTGTGCAAAAAAATGTCAAATTGGCCCTCCCTGGGAAACTATTTACATAACACCTCTCTGCTTTTTTACCTGGTACCAGTACTCTCCAATTAGGAGACAAAACATAAACACCTTCTGAATCAACTGTGTACTAAGCAGCTGCCAAAAAGTTGACAGAAAACAAATAACAACAACAACAACAATAATAATAATAATAATAATAATAATAATAATAATACAATAACATTGTATAATATGTGTTCTCTTGGCAAAATGAGTCTGTCAAATAAAGATCAAACAGTTGGACTAGCCCTTTAACATTGCAGAATGTATTTTTCAAAAAGAGCCATTGTTTATTTTGTCAGCGGTTTTTGATAAGATGGAAAATGTGGGCGGGTTGAGAACCACTATCCCCCAGTGGAGGAGAATTTGACATTACAAGATAGGAGGAAAGAGGAGGAGGGGTGTGTGTGTGTGTGTGTGTGTTATGGGGTGAGCTAGAGCAGCTGAGCTCAAGATAAAAAGAAAAAAAAAGACACAGTATGGAATACGGAACCTAATTGCACCCTACAGAGGTTGTTCCGGGATTATGTTACACGGTAATTTGAATGCAGAGCAGAATCGTTTCAACATGCAAATGTAAACATTGTTTGCATTGCCAGAACTTGTGGTCCTATTGAGGCAGCCAGACAAACAAAGGGTTGGTAGGACTGTACATTTATGCGTTTAGCAGACGCTTTTATCCAGAGCCACTCACATTTGTCAACCATCAATTAGTTCAGGGATTGTCTCCAACACAGCAACTTAGGGTTAAGTGCCTTGCTCAAGGGCATGGCGGTGGCAGCCAGGACACTTGTGTGTGTGTGTGGGTATGTGTGTAAGTGTGAGTGAGTGAGTGACACACACACACATACACACACACACACACACACTCTCTCTCCCATGTCTGTGTGTGTGTGTGTGTGTGTGTGTGTTTACTTGAGTGAATGAGTGAGAATGTGAGTAAACTCTGCATTTTGATGAAACTTCCAGCTTCCTAATGTTAGTTTGTCAGCCTTGTTTTGCCACAATCCTAAAAGCCTGACTATGATAGCAGAGAAGCCCCACATCAAAAACGGCTCTTTGATTACATTTAACAGAACCTTGAATGTGAGACATTGTTGCATATCAGCCACAAATCACACTTTCTTCTCCCTCTCGCCCTCTAGCTTTCCTTTGTGTGTGACGCCAACTATGTTGACTAAACTTCAAGGAATAACAAGCAGCAGTGTGTGTTCTCGCTCGTGTTCAATATCTGCGGCGGGTAACCTTCAGATATGTCTCTCTCTCTCTCTATCCGTTTATCTTTCTTACTGTCTTTCTATCTCTCTTTTCCTCTCTCTGCCCCTCTCTCTCTTTCTCTCTCTGTCTCGCTTGCTCGCTCTTAAAAATATTCCCCCCACAAGACCAAGAATAAATAGAGAAAAAATAAAAATAAAACAAGCATGGGCTTTTGGGTTGCATTTCAGCCTGGACGCAGCCCTTTTTAAAACTGCCATTGTCCAATATATATATATATATATTTATTCAGCTGTCAGTGCCTCGGCAGTGCAAAAACAATGCTTTAATAGGTACCTGCCTCAGTGAGATGTGCAGGTCAAACTATCACATGAACCGCACCGGGAGAGAGACAGAACGGGGAGAACTGTGCAGAAAACGGCTTCAAGTGACTCACCCCGACGACAGCCATAGCTAGTAATTCTCCGCTAAATTGTGTGAATATAATTGCATTACGTTCGCTGGCTGTTTGGTTTTGCATTGTAATACTGACGCACTGTGACACAAAATTGGATCTGAATGGGGGAGTGGTGGTGGTGTGTGTGTGTGTGTGTGTGTGTGTGTTAGAGAGAGAGAGGGAGTATGTGTGTGTTGTAAGGGGTAACTTCGCGCCATCACCATGACTACTGTTCTCCTATGAAACCTAGTCATTATAATGAGCGAAATTGCTTTTAATAAATCCACAGCTTCAGAGAGTGCTTGAATGTGCATGTGAGTGTGTGTGTACTCTATGTGTATGTATGTGTATGCGCGTGCATGTGTGACTGCGTCTTTGATCTAAATTAACAGCTGTATTTTGTGCTGTCTATACAGAGAGAGTGCTATTCAAAATATAATCATATGATAATGAGTGTACGTATGTATGTGTAGTTTTGTATGTTGTGCAGTCCATACAGAGACCATTAAAAATATAATAATATGATAATAACGTTTGTGTTTGTGTGTGTGTGTGTGTGTGTGTGTGTGTGTGTG
>JAGFZM010000148.1:300838-303338 GCA_017657215.1 Limnothrissa miodon
CACATACACACACACACACACACACACACACACACACACATCAAGAGCTCCTTGGGGGCCCTTTCCTGTTGGATGCTGTTAAGCTGCTACATTGTGTCCTCCAGTGATACTGAATACTGAGCTGTTAAAAAGCAGACAAGAACACCATGGCTCTTCCTCGGTTTGGCAGCACGTAAACAATGCAGCCCTCACCCTGAAAGTGCTAAGGCTTCACACACACACACATGCTTGCACACACACACACACACACACACACACACATATTCGTAGAGGAAGTAGGGCGCAAATATTTGCATGATTTGGTGATCACAATGATTGATTGCCTATCTTGAGAGGTTGTTGTTTTCCCACTATCCGCAGAACAAATGAGGCAAGAGTGTGTGTGCGTGTCTGTGTGTGTGTGTGTGTTGGGGGGTGGGGTGGGGACTCCTATATGCTAGTTAGCATCTGCTGTTGTTGGGATGCTGCCAACACATTTCCAAGACAAATGCATCGTTTTATGACATCACCATTACATTTGCACTCAGGCTCTTACTAACAAGCACCACTGCGCAAAACCAGTCTAGAAGGCCTACAACCTAGAACCTAGATTCTGCCTTGCCTTGCTTGCTCTTGGGACAACAGGCCTGCAATGTTCTGTGTCTGTAAAACAACGCATACACCAGCAAGCTTACATCTCCATACATCAAAGGAACATTAATAAGGACTTATCCTATTAGGTATGTGTGTGTGATTGTATGTGTGTGCATGCATGTGTGTTTGTGTGTGTGTGCCTGCATGTGTGTCTTTGTGTGTGTGTGTGTGTGTATGTGCATGCATGTGTGTTTGTTTGTGTGTGTTTGTGCATGCATGTGTGTTTCTGTGTGCGAGTGTGTGTGTGCAAGTGTAGTAACAGTCCCTTCAAACAGCCTGCAGTGCGCACATGTGCGTGAGTGCGTGCAACTCCCTTACCTAGTTCAGCCTTTTCCTTGAGCACATCTTTGAAACTGAGGCCGCTGTTGGTGGTGGAGTCGCGGTAGCGGTGCAGGGCCTCGCGTTGCCCGTTCTTTCCCAGCTCCCGCAGCACGGTGGGCTTCAGCGGCACGGCCTTCAGGCCTCGCTTCCAGCACGACGAGTCCCACACCGTCCATTTCACCAGATCCTCCAGACGGACAATCACCTTCTCTGACACAGCAATCACCTCGTCCTGGATGAGGGTTGCGGGTAAAACAAGGTTGTCAGTGCAAATATGGCTTACAGTAAGCTGTGCTTGGCCATTGACTAATGTGCTATTTTGTAATTACCCTAAATAAAGCCTATATACGCTATATACAGTAATACACAGCAGCATAGTTCATTTTTTAAATGTATGTTATATTTACATTGTTCCGCATAATGCAAAATATTAGCAGAGGTGAACAACAAAAGCAACCGATAAACTAATAAAATGACCAAGTGACCAACAAAAATGCATGTGTGTTTGTGCCTGTGTGTGTGTGTTCCTGTGTGTAACAACAGTTTGTGTATTTGAGGTGGGAAAAGGTGGGCGGCGTGAAGCGGTGACTCATAAATCATAAGTCAAAACGAAAGGAAACAAAATAAGACGACAAAAAAAGAAACAGTAGCTCATGAGTCCACCCGGGATGGAATGACACAAAACATCTGGTGGGAGAGAAATAGCCTGACGTCCATTAGTAGATGAAGCAATAATTAAGAGACAGTCTGGGAAAATAAAAAACCTTTCAAAGGCACAAGCTGTTGCCTGTTCTCAAGTTGCTGACTGACTCCATAATTTGCTATTTGCTGATTCCAGGAGTTTCTTTTGCTGCGGTATTAATGACCTTCAAGCCGCGCCATTGATGAGAGTCCCGGCAGAGTAAATAGAATCAGTTGTTTAAGAAAAAGGGAAACGTCGGGCTTGTGACCTGGCAATAGATGACAGCGGGTGGGGGTGGGGTGGGAGGGAGGGCTGGGTAGTAGTGGCTGGGCAAAGGGGCAGGGGAGGGATGGGGGGGGGGGGGTCTGGAGAGCAGATGTGTCAGATGGTAAGAAAGGCCCTTGATTCTGTAGTCAGGAGCAGAATCTCTCTCTAATGCCTTCCTTACAAAACAAGTACAGTTGAGCACAGTTGAGTCGGCTCCACTCATCTCTCTCTCTGTGTGCTCTCTGCACTCAGTTGTGACCCATAAAAGAGAAAGAAAGACATGTAGAAAGAAAGAAAAAAAATCAAGAAAAAAGAAAGAAAAAACTTAAACAGATTACAGGAAATACCTGCACTTGCAAACTGCTCATGCCCTCTTTTACAACGACTACAACTTTTCTTAAAACAATATTTTCTGCCAGCAGAAAGAAAAAAAAGATGTGTTGCTTTTGCCAAACTATTTATACCGTGCGGCCGTCCCCTTCATGTGATATTCAGCGAGGTCATGTTTTCTCACAAACTTAGCACTGGATCCTAAATACTACAGCGTTACTTCAACAGCCTCTTGTTTAACACTGAACATCAAAGATATTATGACTA
>JAGFZM010000148.1:308338-351300 GCA_017657215.1 Limnothrissa miodon
CTCAACTGGGCGCTTTATCAAGCTTGCCATGATTAATCAATTCCTACTGACCGAAAGAATTGAACGTGTATGGAGAATATGTCCGCTTACAATACTTCTTGTATCAGGAAATGTACCAGATGCATGCCTCTCTAATAAAATACCGCACCACTAAAACAAAATTAAAACATAGCGCTGACTGTCAACAGTCTGTTTCTAACGCCAGCTTTGGCTTTTGCCTTGTAGGCTACATAATTATTTAGCGTTTCAATAGCCCAACGCATTACTGTAATAGCTGCGTACATCACCCGATCAAACGACGCTGCCAGACCGAGAGCTTTTGATCTACCTTGTCTTTCGTAATTTCCGCACAATTGTAGCCTACTTAACACAGACACAAAACAAGACAGACTAATGTGTCAACTTTGCATTACCACATCCGTCACCAATAACAGCAACCGTGTTTAAATATATAACGATAAGAACCACAGTTAAACAAACAGACAGCAAAATAATCAAAGCATGTATAATAGCGCACATAAACTGGTAAATATGATGTATAGCTCAATTCATTTCCTAGTTTTCGCAAGGTTGCAAGTAAGAGGAACTGCGACTAAATGGCTTAAATGATAGGAAATCATGCTACGTGTGATCCGTCTTTAGGCTGTATCAGAGCAAACAGTGCGGACTACAGAAAGCTACATATAGGTCATATTTCATCGATACC
This sequence comes from Limnothrissa miodon, assembly GCA_017657215.1. Taxonomy (NCBI): domain Eukaryota; kingdom Metazoa; phylum Chordata; class Actinopteri; order Clupeiformes; family Clupeidae; genus Limnothrissa; species Limnothrissa miodon. The sequence continues at coordinate 309,045 of JAGFZM010000148.1, forward strand.
ACATAAACTGTAGATAAACGCAGCTCAATGTACCGGTCACAGAACTCAGCAGAACAAACAAGATTAAAAAGCACATTATTAATTACCTCTCCATGACTGACAGTCCTTCCCAAAGGTGTATCTTCAGGGAGAAAATAAAGTTTGGAGCTGGATAAAAGTTGCTTGCTTGTCCTTTCTTCCCATAACAACTGAAGCTCCGCTATGCAAATCGGATCCCCTGGCTTACATCTTACGAAGAAAAAGTCGCCGAGGGACAATATTCTTGGTTTGCCTTCAAGGTGAAATCGAAATGCCTTGTAGAAAATGTACGGTCCATGCAAACCACAAGGTGAGCCTACCCACTGCGGAGACAGCAATAAGTAATTAATTTCATACATTACATGCGCACCGTCAATAACAGCATACAGCAAAAGTAAACTCAGATGAAATGATGAAAGTCGATCATAACACAATTCTATCCATCTATTATGTTACAGAGCTACGAAAATAAAGTACATTGACCTAAAGGCGTTAATAGCCTACATTATACAGCCCAGCCTATGTTAATTATAAAATATCAAGTTCTGTTTCCTAAAGTTTCCCGTATTGATAAAAGTATATAACCCGTTACACCTATGTATCCGTTTGAATAGCAATTTCCGTTAACAAGGTAGGAAAATTAAACATTAAATAGAATAGCTTATAATACCATGAGTGAGTTGGGCTCCATCTCGACGTTCTGAATTGATTAAACTCAACATTCTCTCCAAACTTGTTGGCTTGAATGGATTGCTAACGGTCCTGGAAGGGTGTAATATTTGAAAGCACAGTATTGAGCCGATCGTCAATATGAAATCGAGATAGAAACAAATACTCGGACATAAAATGTATGGAAATAAGATCTAATATTTATACAAGAGCTGTAGTTGTGTATTTTAACATTTGTTAGACGATAGTTGTTTATAAAAATCATATTAAATTCTAAAAGGTTAGGCGACTGTAGCTTCCATGGCGCCACACATCTGGTTGATGAGCTTTTAAAAATCGCAACTCTATATCGCATGCTTTTTTCGAGATGTTCCATATGTAATCAATATAATAGCATAAAATACCTTTCACGATATATATTTAAGAATGGGACATTTACGCATCTGTGCAATATGCGTTCGCAATGATTTGCTTACCAACCAGGACCTGTGGCGAGGACGTTTGTATGTGTAATAGAAAGAACATTTCCTGCAGACCTGCAGAGATTCAGGGGCGCTCGTCTTCCTATTTCTAGAATGCATAGCCTACTGTAACTTTGCTCTGAAATGTACACAATTTAACCTCTGTTCAGGTTGATGAAGGGGTGACATTTTAACAGCGAGGTTATTACTTGCGCTGCAGCTGCAACCCTTGCTACAATGTTGCAAATTCATGTTACGTATTGTTTCACTGAAAGGAAAGAGGGGCAGTCACGAGTAGCCTAGTGGAAACCGTATGCTTTGAATTGCTGCCATTAGCTTTATGAATATGACTCGTGTAACGAGAGTGGATAACCATTTTAAGGAACTCGAGGTAGCCCTGTCTTGTTTTATGCGATGAAACGATGCCTTTATTGTTCAACAGATGTATTTTATTTCCAAGAAAGGGACTGGATGGACTCGAAATCAGTATTGTGCACTGCTTTAAAGCGATCGGGCGAGAGATTAATGGTTTAAGTGTATCTTTATTCAAATTCGGTTATAGAAATACCCTACACTAACCACGCATACCGTCTAATCTGCTTATAGTTAGGTTGATGAGTTTGACACTAACAGTCTAGCTTTTAATTTCGGTACCACAAGATTCAAACTACAATCACATTTTAAATAGAGTGCTATTAAGCATTAAAAAGTGATTTCGCAAAGAAGTTGCAAAGAAAATTCTCGTCATATTAACCAAGACCTTCCGACTGCAGTGACAAAGAGAAAGTTGGATCACGTTGCCTATAGACCAAATTACAGGATGCAACATTAACGTCAGCTATTTTTGTACCTTATGCAATGTTTTATCTCAGTCACGAGGGGAACGAGTCTTGCTCACAAATACGTGCAACCATGAAATAGTAGGGTAGGTTATGTCCAACGGCAACGTGGTCTCGGTTACATTAATATGATAATCTATATCACCATGTCATCGGGTGATATGGAAAATGAAGTTACGCATTTGATTATATTAACATTATTGAAACAAAGTGTGTGTGTGTGTGTGTGTGGAGGGGGGTGTGAACAAGCTGAGGCACGCTGAAAATAGACTCGAGTCGACAAGGACTAAAAGCAAATCAATTGGCAAATAATGTAAGCGTACAACTGTCCCCAAAATGATATAGTACATTTGAGCAGTTTAAACGATTTATGTCATGTAGCTCCGTGCTGTACACAAAACAGGGTGAAAAAAAATGACTGTATCGCGTCACCGCGATAAAACACAAACAATTAGTGTTCGCTCTGTATCTGAAAGGGAACTGCGTGTTCTAATTTAAGGGCTTAGCAGGGAACTAGCGCACTGTAGCCTGCGGTGCGTGCGCATGGGATCCAAACCAACACTGATATCACAGGCTACATTAGAAGTCAAAGTCGTGGTTAAATCGTCTTTCCTTTCAAGTTTGAATAATATGCTATCATTAATATCCGCCAGTGTAATTTGTCGCGAGAGCATTTGGGTCGTCAAGTCACGGCGTGATTAAGCTCTTTTATTTAAGACAGTGAGCGGTAATAGCAAGTGCATTCAACGCCACCATCGATCATCCTTGGGTGTAAGCCATTATACTAACACATTGACAAGAAAAGGGGGGCATTGTCCCCCCCTACCCCCTGTAGTGCCTTTATTAGATAAATATCTATTTTAAGGCAATTATTCTATGGAGCCTCTAACTACTTTAACCTCAGGGACACTAAAAAAATTGAATACTATATATATATATATATATATATATATATATATATATATATATAGCAATTGTATTGCTTATTGTGAATGCATATACAATGCCTGTGATTTCATCCAATAATGCTCTGCTCTGTGGCCTAAATGCAGAAAGGCTGCTTTTTGCTCTGAAGCTCAAACTACACCTTATTGTCTCGTTATGTTCTGAAAAGTGGGTATTGCGTCTTTACAAGCCATATTGGAATGTTGTATTCCTTGCTGATTGCTGAAAAGTGTCAGCACCGTAATAAATGATGATGATAACAGTGCCGGGAATAATTTGCCTTACAGATTGTGCGTTTCAGTGTCTGCTGAACAGCCACAGTCTCCCTTCGCCAGTGACAATATGAGCGGAGCAGATTGATAGCCTAATCTTTTCCCCTGAGCTCCAAGGAACATTTGCAGTTTGAGAGCTCGTGGAAAAAATTGAACGCCCAACCCTCCCTCCTCGCCTCCCTCCCCCTTCTCTTTATGGGTGCATGTCTGCCCCTCACAATCTTTGTCTGTCCTCATAACTCACCACACGGTCCACAAGTGAAGATTTTTTGGTTGAGTGAAGGAGGGAGCCTGTTGATTAATCTAACTATTCAAGTAAGCGACGAAAGCAAAATACATTTGACTCTGTGGTCGACTAGCCAGGGAACATTGACTCAAAAAGTATATTTCAAAGGCATCATTTCCCCGCTCATGGCTTTACATGCACAATAATTATAATTTGTACCTATCCAGTTTCAGAACCTGTTTTTGAATCAAGAGCGGAGGCATTCGGTGAGTCCGCCCCTGGGCTATTCAGATTCCGCTCACCTTACTCTCAGAAAATCGTGGGGGGATTCTGGAAACACGGTCTGTCAGCAATTTTCCCTCTTTCCTCTTCTTTGGAAGATAACATGTAAATTAATGACAAATCATTACGAGCTCTACACTGCCGCCAGTGGCAAGATCACACGTTACTCAGCGCGCGCACGCACACACACAGTCATGAAAAAAAAATGGTCTACGTATTCTCTAGCCGGTACCGGGCTGAAAGCGTTCCAGCATGAGCACATGCACTGCCATTTGTCCCACGGTTGATTCATTATTGAAAAGGCTTTAGAGACAAAAATGGCTGACAATATCCTTTCCATCTGCCCTTCACATAGATATTCTATGCAACTTTAGAACAACAAAAGGGACAGTGTACAACAGTACCTTATATAACCCAAATTAAGTTGATATAGTTGTAATACCGCACAGACATATCATGGTTAACTTCTATTTTGGTAACCGGTGGGGAATGGCAAATCCTGCATTGTTGTCATTTCTGTAATAGCATCATTCGTAAGCTTCCAGAAAGGCGTTGTTTTTCAATAGTGGATATTGCCAGTGAAAAAAACGGCCTTGTGAATCAGCCATGTAAATTTAAAATCAAAAGAGCATAATACTATACTGATTTGAATTTTATGCCGTCTATATTTCCGGTAGGCCTATATATAAGCAATATAATCAGGCAGGCCATTTACCATAACATGACCATGACAGTAAATGAAAAATTTGAAAAGCATATGTGTTTTTGATTCTGATACTGTTGTGTTTTATTTATTGCCTTTGTAAAATGTCAGGTGGATCGTGCACTCCCTTGCGCTGAGAAAACGCCTGGCAGAGTCAGAAACGTTTTATCATTTTTCCTCATTGATTCCCTCTGTTCTCCAGTTTGGACATAATGACACGGAGAAGTAAGTAGGACAAATGGGATGTTGCAGGAAAAATAGGAAAACACATACAAAGGTTACCTAGAAAAAGAAGACATTTTGGCTTTAACCCTCTTCAGTCTGAATTGTGTCTTTAGCAAAACACAATGATATGTTTACTGTAAATGTAACTGGGTGGTAAGGTTTGTAATTCAAACTCGTGGCCACCCTCAATGCCATGTGTATGTGTGTAGCAGGGTGTTATAATCATATGAAGATGCATAACATGTTTGTTTTTTAATCATTTCATTTTGTATGGTGAATACCTCATCTGCTTAGATTTCAGATGTAAAAACGTAATGATCTCTCAGCGAACAACAATAAGCTGTTCAAGTCTGTTTACCTCTGTGTTGTTGAGAGCAAAAGATCGTCAGAAGAGAAAATAGTGAGCGCACACACAGATATACACTCACACAGAGATGCTGCAACTTGTAGGCTATCATCCATTTATTAGTTACTATCTTTAAAAATAGTTGGCTTACCACATGAAATAGTAGGATAGAAAGGGCGGGGGAGGGGGGGTAGAAAGGAGGAATGGGGACAGAGAGATTTTGGCTTGTAGGTGCCCCTTTTGCCAAAAGAATGGATGATCTAGCTGACAATTGCTGGCTAGTGTTCACACAATGGAGTAAATACTCTCCTTACTGAAGTCCACTATATCTGACCAGCTTGGGGAAATCACCGAGGCCTAGAGGAGTTGAAGGAAAGGCTTTATCATTAACACATGAATGAATGTATTTAATTAGAGGTTGGTACGGGGAGTGTTACGGTAAAGTCTGCAAAGGCTTTTCTACCAAGCTGATCTAATTTAGGTTTACATCAAATATTCACATTGCTTCCCGACTTTAATATCCTTGATGTTGTGAGCATGAATATTACAGCGGATTGTGACATTAACCACTCTCTACTGGGAGCATACAGACTCAAGTCAGGAATGTGAGAGGGGAAAAAAACACTGCCAGCAAGCGATGTGCTAGTTTATTGCCTCTGAAATAGCCATAGGAAGTTCACCATATGCTATAAGAGATCTAACCTGAGGTAAGGTGACAAGACATGTCCCCATGGCTGAGGACAGTTCCCGATATAGGGGTCTCTGGAAAAATACAAGAAAACTCACTAGGTCCCTGATTTTTGAGGTTAAAACATCAGTTACATTGTCTCACCTATAATTTAATGGTATTGACTTTAGAACTAGGAATATTCTCGGTTTTGAGGAAAAAAAAATCCTAAAGAAAATGTCCCCTGATTTTAACCTTAAAGGCTTGAATACCTTATTGAATTGGAGCTCTAGCTATGCCAAGCCAAGGATCTATTAGGCAAACCACTGCAAACCAATGCAATTCACCGATGCATATTTTGAAAGCGTGGCAACGGGATCATCTTGTGTAGCTAATGCTAAGCTAACACACGCTTTGTGGTAGCTGGTGGATTGATCTGTGTTGTTGTGGAAGGAAGGCAGCCATGGTTTAATGCCCATTAATAGGCTGGTCTGACAACAGGGGTTACTGTGTTGGGAAGAATGATTTGTGACGTTAGAAATAACAGCCTCCTAGAATTTCCAGTTGCTGGCCCTGCCCCTTTCTTTCCTTTTTCCTTTCCTCTATCCTTTTTTTTCTGGAAGCATCTATAAATGGCTCATCCACAACCTCCACCAGTGATATTTGTGTCAGCATTTTGTGTCGATATTGGATGTAAATAGCTATAGGACCTGAAAGTGTTTAGTCCCTTGTGTGAATCTAATCTAAACCGACCTAATTATAACTACCTCCGGGAAGGCAGCGGGAGTGAAAAAAAAAAAGATTATCAGATCAACTGTCAAACCTTGCAGGAGAGGGACACACAGGTTAAGGCTGAATTAAGTGTCAGGAATGGTGCTTAGGGTTGAGACAGATCAAGCATGTCTGCATATCAGGTCACTGGTTAGGCTACTTTCTGCTTTGAGTCATCAACATGGTAGAATGTACAGTAATATCATGAGATAGTGAGACAGCCAGCACAGGGCTGGTTGGTTTGCATGATAGCCTAAGGAAAATGGTCTCTGTAACCTGCATCCTTCTGCACGGCCCGAGCCCTGCACTGGCCTTGGCTCAAACCTGCGACTCCAACACCACATACAATACTGAACAGGGAATTGAGTGTGCTAAAAGCATGAAGACAGTCCTCCAAGATGGACACGAAATACTTTAAATTGTGACGTCAGTATCCTTTTCCATGTCTAAACAAGTATCAGTTGATTCTTCTAACCGGAGAATTATAAGATGATCTTTTCTCACCATTAGGCTAATAGTTCCCTTCATTCCTATAAACATCATTAGTTTTCATTTACATGGAACGACAGTTCCGCTTTCATTTAAAGACATTTTCAAATGAGCAGGTGTCCTTTTGGCTAGCTGGCTAGCTAGATACATTTGGAAATACCAGTGATATATCACATTATTATGTTATAAGTAGGCATATGGCATAAAACAATAAAGAAAACAAGACTCTTAAAAGGATAACTTTTTCCTGCTGCTGAAAAGAAGTAGATCCAGGGTGAGCAAGCACCAAGACTGCCCAACCTTCAAACTCTATCTCAGATGGGTGAAGAAAGTCTCTAGTTTGTATTAGCTTAAACAAACACACACCAGATAGCTCCTTTAATGGGTGAGACTTGTGTCCTCTGCTGCTATACTATGAGTTCAAAGAGCCACAAATAAAATGTAATCCCCAAAAGTTTAAAATATGAATTGTACCTTTAATTTTAATACAAGATCATTTCGGGTGTTGTGGCAGAACCCTGCAACCTACAGAATGGCTGCATAGGTGCAGAGCTGCAAATTCTAAAACAAACTCACAGAGTGGGCAGTAGTAATGTGCAAGTAATGTCCAGTGACGTGCCACAAAAATGGCTGCAAAGCATGGCCTCCAGCAGGGTTTTGTGCATTCCCGTATGTAAACTTCCATTTGAGAGTTTGAAGCAATATAAGGCTGATGTAAGTTACATTTTGTGATAATTTTTGTGTAAGTATATCAGTAAATATACGTTTTAACACCTTTACAAATGAAAATTCCATGCAGGAAATATTGCAACAAGGCAGTACAATCATTACTCTAATTTGCTTAATTCCGCACACCTCTCTCTTTTTATGCCCAATAGACAGACAACATCTGCAATTTCAATTTTTCAATTTCTGTAATTTAAATCTTTTACAACCTAAAAATAAAAAAAAAAAGACAATGAAAATCTTTTTTTACCTTTTTTACCCCACCACATACACACAGAACTCAACTGCTGTGTATGCTACTGTCACTGATGACTTGAATGCCATGATCCCATACAAGACCAAGCCCTCCGCAGAGCATCACAGCCCCATAGAGAGCATTACACTCTGCCTGATAACACCAGATCAATATAATCTGCCTTGTGTTCTCCCCCTCCGCCAGGTTCCCTCCACAATAGAAGGGCACGATGTTTCATTATTTATTTATTTAATATTATTATCAAACTGAATAAATCGACTTGTCCCCCCTCACTACAGTGGAGATGGGAGATGAGCATCTTAATTGGAAACATGCTCTGATAAAAATGGATTTGTGATTAGGTTCACGTCAGGGTCTGAGAAAGGGGTGTGTGTGTGTGTGTGTGTGTGTCTGGGGGGGAGCGGGGGTATACAAAGCCCATTACTGCAGCAACCGTCAGCTACAAACCAGCACCCAATCTGCTGCATTATTCAAAGCAGCTCCGCGTGTAATAATGCAATTCATTATTTCCGAAACCCCGCTTTTAGAATTGATATTAAAAATGCATAATTCAGTGTTGTTACACAACACACGTTTCAGCTGTCACAAATGTTAAAAAAAAAAAGTGGCTGAGCATAAAAAAAATGCTTTAGAATTATATAACTCAATATGTATTTTTATTTTCTGTGTCCTGCACGGATTTAAGCGGTAGTACATTGGGGGAATGTGTGTGTGTGTGTGTATGTGTGTGTGTGAGTTTGTGATTGGTGGTGGGGTCACTAATGCATTAGCAGCAGGATATCTTCATGTTTGAAGCCAAGCTCCAGAGAAAGGTGGCTTGAAATTTCCACCTTCAATTATATTACACTCACTTATCATGTTTCCCCTTCTCTCGCACATGGAGCTATTGCTGCTGCTGGCTTGGATGAAAGCAAATATTTCTCTCGTACTGGAGTCCTAGTTTATGATATGAACAAACACCAAGTCTCTCTCTCTCTATTGCTCTCACGCACACACAAACATACACAGACACACACACACAGAGACACATAGAATCGCACAAACACGACATGGATTCTTCAATAAAATATACACATAAATAAATCGGCTGACACTAATTCCATTGCTGTTCATGAGGAATGCTTTCAAAGCAGGAGAGGCGCGTGATTCAGTTCCCTACACAAGCTCAAATGAAAATGAATAATGAATACTAATGTGAATGATAATAGTGCTCTCAAAGGCACTGTGTATCTCCATACTCAGTCTATGTTTGTGTGTGAAGCCTAAATGTTCGTATTGATTTACATGCTGTAGAAAGGATATCAACTGTCTTCTGCATTTGGATATGATATTGAGTGTGTGTGTGTCTTTCTTGTTTATTTGAAGTGAAAGTAGGGCAGACATTGAACTGCAACTGAAGTGAACCCTTTCTCTCTTTCAACCGAAAGGTAATTAGTGTGCGTTGGCATCAAAATGTCACATTAGGTGGCTGCTATTCATCTGATAACACTTAAGAGGAGAGTTCAGTTCCAAGAAGTGCTGCAGCAGGTCTTATCAGAATGACATAATGCAACCAAGGACAACTTGCCAACATGTTAACAGTGTCACATCAGATCTTAAGAAAACAACAAGAGAGGAAGTCACCAAAAGGATAAACAAAAGACTGTGATGAGCTTGGGAAATCTGAGTTGATAGAACAGTGACTCTTTTCCCCTCTGGGCCCCCTGAGTCCATTGATACAGTCTTCATTGTATATTCTACAGCCAGACAGACCGCATTCTTGTGATATCGATGGCCAAGTGCCGGTGCGCCAATAAAACCTGACCTTTGTGAGCTTTTTTTCCCTCTACTGACGGTTTTTCAAACCGACAGAGGTAAACGTATGAGCATATCTCTTCTGATAAGATTAGCTTATAAAAGCCTCCAGGAGAGAGCTACAAAATGATTCTTTCTTGGTAGAGTGGAGTAAGTGGGGGGGGGGGGTAGAAGGAAATGAGAGCACAAGGGGCTGGAGTTGATTTACTGTGGCTTGCAGAGAGAGAAATTAATGATTTATACAATGAGTCTTACGGAGACAGTGAATTTCATTATGTAAGCAACATTAATGGTGCCTAACCGAACTCGAAACGAATATAAACTATGGCAGTACACAGATAATGAGGAGCCAAACCTTAGGGGCTGTGTTTTTTATTGAATCCTGTTGAGAAAAAAAGACAGAGGAAACATATTGTTAGTGTTCGAGTGTTACATTTCTAAAGAGGAACTATTTTTATGGAAATGACACTGGAGCTCGGCAGGCGAGAGATGGCGGGAGCTAAATGCAAACAAGGCAAAGTGATCCACCACATTTGCATGGATATGAGAAAGACAAAAACAATTCAAAAGCGAGCACCAAGGGGCCAACCCTGTGTCCTGCTCCCTGTCAGATACACCAGCTGCAGGGACAGACCCCTTCTTTTAGTCCTTCTTCGTCAGCTTCTATGTTCTTTCTTTCTTTCTTTTTTCCGTTCCTCTTATTCTCACAGTACAGTTGCCTTCAGTCCATTGGATTCCACAACGCAAACATTATTTTTGTGTTCTATAACATGACTTCAACCGCGCCAAATTGAATGCGGCTCTCCATCCCTTTGGCAATGAAAACAAAGTTTTAAATTACTTGGTAATAGAGGAATGCACGAAGGGCTCAGAGAACCCCCCCCCCCCATATCCCCTGAAATAACTCCAGCACAAAAGGAGAGGAGGAACATCTGGCTTTGAGTCCTCTGGCCAAATGTTTACATCCTTAAATCATTTTGAACATAATTTATCCCTCCCTTTTTTATACAGGGCAGATTACTGTCTGGGTTACATTCAGCTGAAAGGCTGAGAGAGAGAGATGGGTGGAGGGATGGGTGGTGGGGGTGGTTCTCTTACACTGCAGTGTCGTGAAGGGAAAAGAATATGTTTGATAGTCGCTGGTGAATTTAATGTCTGCTCTATGGGTGATTCAAGGCAGTCGTCAAGACATGTCAGGGAGCTTGACTGGAGACATTTCTGCCAATAACCAATCCTGCTAGATTTGTCTGCCACGCTCATAATATGAATATACTCCCTCAACAGAGCAGAGAGAAATACAATAACAGACAGGCCTCATAGGATTTATCTGAGGCATGTATATAGTTGTGTAGGTATATTATCTCTCTCTCTCTCTCTCTCTCTCTCTCTCTATATATATATATATATATATATATATTATTAGTTATAGAGGCAATGTGAAAAGCAGTGCTATAAATTATGAATGTGTGAATTGAACATGCACACAGCCCAAATTTCTGTTACAGACTCCCAAAAGCCACCACTGAAGCAGAGATGTAGGCGTAGTGCTCCTCAGAGACTTGTGCACGAACAGGTTTGTATATTAAGCGGCAGTTCACTCACAGCCACTTTTCAACAGCTGGATTAGCTCAGTCAGGCACCTTTTTGAAATCGGCAACTTGCTGTAGGTCAACAAACCTTTTCCCGGTCAACAAAACATGTCTTGTAATTACACTAGCCCCTGATTTGAAACATCTTACATCCTACATCTTACATGAAACATCATTTTCAGGGTCTTGTTCTGTCTGCTCCCCCCCCCCCCCCCACGTGTTGTAGTGGCACCCCCCCACCCCCCCCCACACACACACACACACCCTTAATCTTACACCTACACCCTAGCAACAGAAACAGACACTACAGCGTTAGTGTACAGCGTACTCTATGCCAGGTATGCTGTTGCAAGATGCCCAATCCTGAAGCATGGCTGGCCAAATTCTGTCCCACATCCGTTTCAAGAGGCCGACCACAATGACCCCTCCCCATCCCCCAACACTCAATTAATACCCACAGTGGTGAGAGGCAGCAGAACATGCTTATTATATGCATATTATATGCATATTGCATTTACAATATCCCACGACAACGGTATTTGATGTACACTAATACCCACAGAGGTGAGAGGCAGCAGTGGGGTTGCACTGCTCGGAGATTCAAGGCTGTCTCAAGCGGCCAACCCCCGGAATGCCAAAAATCCCGGGCTAATGTTTTGCTGGGTAAACAGTACGCTTCTCCGCGCGCACTTGACCTCATTACTTCCTGTCAGGCATTAATGTTCCCGAAACTCAAAGAGTGAGGCTGATATGCTGGGACATGCTCTGCCCTTTAAAACCTACGCTGTTGTGCAAAAAAAAAAAAAAAAATTTGACAAGAAAATCGTTGCTCCGGGGGCTATATCTCGAAGGAAGGGTTATCACCGCCGCCTCTCATTCACGTCTGACTGCTAATTGTGCCTTGTGACGCTGGCCTTTTTTTCTTGCCGATTAAAATTATTTCTAATAAACGTTTCGTAATTTAAAAAGAATGGGGCCAAGCACTTAGCTAGGGTCTACGATTTTTGTAATTATTATCAACTTCGTTTATATTGTCATTATGGCCCTGTGGACCGATCTTCAAAATATGAATAATCAAAAGAACCAAAAAAATAAATTTAGTCTATCAGCCGTAATCCAGCATAGAAATTGACCAATGTGAACCATCCGGGACGGAAGGTTCCCACTGGCTCCTACTCTCCATCCAATCCCCTCGTCTCCCCTGCTCGTCATCCCGCCTCGTCCCCTCCCACTCCTCCTCCGTAAACTCTGAGCGGCTAGTGATTAGCTTAGCATGCCCGGGGGGAGTAATCGTTGTACACTGAGGGGAGGTATTTGGTTTGGGATGGGGGGGGGGGTGCTTTTTTCAAATCTGTCTCAGAGGCTCAAGTGATTTTCAGAAACGTAGACCCTAGCTTTAAATACAACCCAGGTTCCATAATCCAGATGTTGCCAGGACATCTGTTTGTTTTCCTCCTTTAAAACATCATACAGCAGCCTACAGATAAGACATAGCCTACAAGTGGATGCTTGCTGTTTATAAGATTATAATCACTGTACTTCTTAAACATAAACTTTTCACGCAATAGGCTACATTTAGACAAATAGAGATACAAAATAGGTTGCATATTCTCATCTATGAACTGACAGTTTGACACAACATCTCCCTCAAAAACTGCTGAAGTCATATGTTTCCTCGGTCTGCACTAGTTCTGCCAGCTGTGCTCGGCTCTCACGCTCTATGTCACAATTGCATCACGTCAGAGCAAGTGCACACTTTGTCCAGCAGAGGGAGCCCAACGTAGTTTCCTGGCGCATAAATTGACAGGGGCCTCAATATCTCCTGCGCTCTGACTCACAATCTTCTTGTCGGTCTGAGTGTCTGTGTGTGTCAGACAGACCATTTGACTAGTTTAGCCCAAGGCCAGATCTCAGATAGCTCAAAGACAGATGTGCTCATCATTAGTTCAGTTAACAATGGTCTTATAAAAAATCCTTCCTAATCTCATCAACTGTTTTCAGAAAAAAAAAAATGTTGTCTTAACTCTGTAAAAGTACCAAAATAAAGTAGCAAAAAAATGTAATATAGCTCATGTTTTTCCCCTCAGCCCCCATTCACCTACCATATTCAAATTTAAACCAAGAACAGAAAATATAAAAGGCTCCAAAACCGCCCTCTCTTCTTCCTCCCTGGATGACTGACTTGTTGTTCAGATAATGGTTCTTTGTTTCTTTGCAATCATAGGAACCTCTCAATCTGCCTGGGAGAAGGAGGACAATAGCCGAGCAGCTAAAAAAAGGAAAGACAAAAAAAAAAATACAGTGACAGCCAGGAAAGGAAACAGGACCAAAAAAAAAAAAAAAAAAGAAGTAGAAAAGAAAATGATCAGCATTCTCGGTGATTCACAGTAGCGTGCCTTATATTTAGAACTTCTTCAAGTGAGCACTGCTTTAATGTAGTGGCAAAGCTCTCCATCTCTTTCTGCCCTTCGCTTTAATAGTACATTTGTTTACATGGCAACCAGGCTATTTGTGCCTCTGAGTTATGCCCAGTCTTTATTACTCCGTGGGCTACTCTTGAGTCTAATGACTCCAAGAGAGGAGGGGGGAGGGGGGGTGCGTGCCCCAAATAAACACAGAAACCACTTAATTAGATACTTGGCCACATAAGACCCTCAGATGTCTCCGTCTCCACTAGACTGGTTCACATGCCGACCGTGTAATCAGGCAAATAGTATCTCGTGCAACCGCATTCCAGAGGGGATGGCAAGAACAGAGAAACACTGAGAGGATAAACTTTTAATATTAAAACGAGCAGGACCGGCGCACCATTCACAGCCAATCAAGACTTTGAGGCTGGAAAATGTCAGTACAACTCAGAAAGACTGGAAAAATAAAGCTACAAGTGTGATTATAAAATCTGTTAAATTTTTAAACTATGAGCCGCTTGTATGCGGTTTGTTGTTCAGTATCCAGCATGAGTCCATCGGAGAGGAATTCATTCACCTTTAGGTGAGAGCGGTAACAGCATATGCTGTTAGGGGGGTGGAGGGGCTGTATAGGGGTAACTAAAAAGTCAGTTTGAGGAGGAACTTTTGAGATGTTCTATCCTGGCTGTGTAGCTCTGTTCCTGGATTTGAAGTTTCATAGCAAACTCAGCCTGTCAGGAAAACACCAGAGAGAAGTAGAGGGGAAGAGAGAGAGAGAGAGAGAGAGAGAGAGAGAGAGAGAGGGTAAAGAAAACAAAGTTATCCAAAAAAGCACACAGAGTAGTTTAATAAAGCATAACAGTGTGTCAACACAAGAGGTCAGCTATTGACTGCTTTAATGGAGTCTGGAAAGTCTGTCTTGCTGTGGGAAGGAGAGGAGTGCATGCAGTCCCTGGGCTGCTGGTTTCAAACATGACGTTACATGGGAATATACCTCAGGGACTGGCCAGAGCTAGCCAGATCAAATAAGACCCTGCAAATAAGACCCTGCTTTATCCCTGTTTTCCTCTCTCTCCCTCTTTTTTCTCTCTCTTTCTCTCTTACTCCCTTTCTCCCCCCCCCCCCCCCCCTCTCTCTCTCTCTCTTTCTTCTAAAAATGCACATGCATCGAAATGAAAGGATTCCAGTACACATCTGGAGTGGGAAGTGTATTTGGTTTGAAAATCAACCCACATGGCCTCTCCAGTAAGTATTTGGGCCTGTTTATAGTTGAGTTTATACCAAATAAGGGCTGAAGAGATACACTCCAGCTATGACACTCCTGGGAACTCCTCAAACTAAAATATCTATCTGATGCACAGCGAGAGAGAGAGAGAGAAAGAGGGAGAGATGGAGAAAGATAGAAAGAGAGAGAGGGAGGGAAAAAATTAAACAAATACAATTAACACACACACACACAAAATGAAACGGATGTTATTATATGTCACAGATCAGGCTGGGGGATGTGGGGTGGTGGTGGCAGTGTTGGCTTAGAATGCCAACACATCTCCATTGCGATCCAAACATCTATAAATGGCCCGAGCCTTAACGCATCTCCACTGCGATCCAAACATGTATAAATGGCCCGAGCCCTAACACGGTAAAAGCATAAAAGGCAAGACTGTGGTAAAGTCAAAAAAGTATGTAAAAATGTAAAAAAGAGCCAGTGGGAAGCTTTGGATGGCCCCGTTCATGCAGCTTGTCGCCTACTTACAGACGGCTAAGTGTTACCAGTCTTGCCAATCTCCCTGGAACAGGGCGTCCAAATTTAGCCCGAGTAAAATATGTAATTGACCTTGCCCGTGTATTAAAGGCTGGGAGCGCCCGGGAGGATTGACAGGACGAGAAGTCGTTCTCGAGTCAAGATGTACACACAGAGCCTGTGCAAATGGGATCTTAAATTACACAGAGGGACCATGGGATAAAAGCACTGCTTGTCAAACTGACTCCTAAGCTCTTTATCACATAAAAAGTGTGTGTGTGTGTGTGTGTTGGGCAACTCTGGCATGATTAATTTCATCAGTGTAAGACTAAAAAAGAGAAAATTTTTTTTTTTTTTTTTTATTCTTTTATTGGCTTCTCTTTAGTGAAATATAACATTTCCCCAACAGTCCTTGAATCAGCTGGGCTTGTGAGAAAACATTCGAAATATGCGACTTGTGAAAACTCGCTATGGAGGTGACAAGGACAAAAACAACAATCTGCTGTGCTGTTTTCTTTTTTTTTCGACCGCACCGTACGACCATAATTCAATTCAGGCATGAAGCCTCTGCCAAAATGCAGTCTGGTGTGCTCTCCTTAATGCGTCGTGTTGAATACCAATTATTCAGAGCAGGCTGGTGCACATCATTTTTTTTCATTACTGATTTGTTTTTTCTATCCTTGTTTTTTCTTTCTTTTTTCCCCCTTGTTGTGCCCCCCTCCCATAGTTGCACATGTACAGCTACTGCAAACACAGCCTTTAAGGTTCTCTTTTTTCTCTCTCTTTTTTTTTACGGCATTTCCCGGGCAGCCCCTCTGTAGGGCGTTTGTTTATGTAATCAAAGGCTCTCAGCTCTCCACCTCTCTACTCTCCTCTGGGTTTTTTATTGACCCGACTTGATAACGTTTGCTGGAGACATTTCATAAGCCTCACATTTGTGTCGACAGCACTTAAACGAGGTCTGGTGTATAGTTTTTGCCTCAAAATAACACAGACCAATTAATTCCGAAGGCAATGGATGACAACACGAGGGAGCAACTTGAATACTTTGGTCAAAAGTAGTCTAATGGAAGACTTGCTTGACAATGGCTAATTCCGTAAACCACAGCAGAAAAAATGCAACTGTTGAATTTGAAGAGATTGTTTAACTGCTGTAGTGCTGTTTTCATGTTAATTTCTGTCATCTTTAAACAGGTTGATACATTTATTCAGTAGCATTTGGAAGTAGTATAGCTTGCAAGCTCAAACTAATGCTGTGGGTATGATGACTTTGAGGACTGTGTAATTAAAGTTTAAACTATGTCATGTCAGACCGCCATCTTACCAAAAATCAATTCACAGGAGTCGTAACTGCTATTCTGAGCCAGAATGATGAGCAAATCAAGTGCTTGATACTGTGAATACTGGGGCATTTTGATTTCTATTCTTTTGTGCTTTGTCTGTTTCCGACTCTAAACTTTGCATGACTTTTTAGAATTACAAGGAGTCAAATGAAAAACTTAAAACACACAGGATCAACCACTGTAGGAATTCAACTTCAAATATTCATGCTGAAATCTCTCTTGCACTATTAATACTATTGTACTGATGTTTTCCACATTAGATTTTCTAAAGTTGAGAGTAGTTTTCCTGAAAAGGTTCTTCAGTCATTCTATAAAGGAGCCTTACACATGTAAAATGGAATTGGACTGGCACAGTGATATTTTGCACCATTATCGCTCACTGTAGGCCCTCAGTAAAAGGAATTCTGTAGGAAAAACTGACAGAAGGGTGAACGGAAAAGAGTAAAGCAGCACTTTGGGGTATTTTGGTCAAAAACAGGTGCAGGAGCTGTCCCTGAAAACCTGCACAAATCTCTTTCCACACACTTCCCTGAATGCCATTGGCATGACTAAAACAGGCTGATTTGTGTTTTGATAGCAATGTCATGCTGTAAAGGGGCTTTATTACCCTTCCCCCGAAACTATACAGTGAATACAGTATCCAGAAGGACTGGATGCAGTCACGCTTGTATTTGTCTGCATGCCCTTCATATGATTAAGACTATATGCCTTCCAAATCAGTTTGAACATTCTACCAAAACAAATTAACTGAAAAAAAATATATCGTGAGTATAGTGAGTACTACAATAGCTGTGGGCTTCCAATCAAAAGTCAAAAACAGAATCAGTTTTTAATATACTTACATACACAAGAAATAGTGCTGCAAAGTAATCCTTTAAGCTGTACTACTAAACATGTAGATTTCCCATTAAAGTGTTCCCTAATGGTGTTATACTAAACCTGTGGACTGTGAAAAAGTGTTCTGAAAAGTGACACAGTGATCCTTTAAGGAGTACTACCAAACCTGTGGACTTCCTATTAAATAATTAGTGCTGAAAAGTGACAAAGTGACATAGTGAATTATACTTTACCTGTAGACATCCCATCATTTCCTTAGCTATGCCTTGCAGCACCTCTCGCACCTCCTCCGCACTGTACTTCTCCTCCTCTTGCTCTTGTTCATCAACATCTCCCTCTCCTCCTCTTTCTTTCCTCTCATCTCCTCCTCTCGCCTCCTCCTCCACCTCCCTCTTCTCCTCCTCTGCTTGACTTGCTTTTGCCACCTGTTTAATTCAAACAAATCTCTCATATCTCTTGCCCGGGCTGCCCCCCCCCCCCCCCCCCCCCCCCCCCCCCCCCCCCCCCCCCCCCCCCCCCCCCCCCCCCCCCCCCACCCACACCCACACACACACACACACACACACACACACACACACACACACACACACACACACCCCACCCCCGGCTTGACTCCTTGGACGGCTGCCCAGGGATCCGCGGCAGGTACACTGCCAGGGTAATGAACTACGCTAATACCCTGAGCGTTATAATTGGGCCGGCCCTTGTTTGGCCGTAACCTAATGCTCTGGCCGGCCGGCGAGAGTGAGAACGAGAGGGAGAGCAGGCGGCGGCAGCTGTTGCTGCACTAGTATCCATGCTGCCGTAACACATTTGGTCGAGGTGTCGGCCAGGAAGAACAGCCGCGTTGGTGATTTATCCTTTGTTTGTCACTTTATGTTTCATGGCGATGGGGGAAGGAAGGGTGGTGTTTGTGTTTGTGTGTGTGTGTGTGTGGGGGGGGGTTACATGCCACTCAGTCATGTGTAAATGTGTCATGGCTGGGGGAAACATCTGCGCTACACTACCTCACCACAGGGGTGCCTCAAGGCTCAGTGCTAGGTCCCTTGCTCTTTGGGTCTATTCATCCACATGTAATAATTCTTATTTGTTGTTCCAAGCTGGTGGAATGGCCTTCCAGCCGTGACCCTAGCAATGGCCACCCTCTCCACCTTCATGTGATTGTCTTGTCTTAAAAACATCTACCTGCCTGGAATGCACTTAGAATGTCCCCGTCACACACACACACACACACACACATACACACACACACACACTTTCTATTTCACTTCTGCATATCTCCTGCACAATCTCCTGCCAATTTCCTGTTACTGTTCGAAGAGTGTCATAGCTTTTATCCAAAGGTATATACATTAGTCAACTATCAATTAAATAAGGGCCAGTCTCCCCCATAGACGTGGAGTGTGTGTTTGTGTGTGTTTGTGTGTGTGTAAATATCTTGTTAACAAAAAAACACAGCAGACAGACAGGATATGAACACACAATTTCCAGGCTACTAGAATGCTAGCCTGGTTCCTCACTATGACACTGCTGCTCCACTCCTTTTTAAAGAAGTGTACACAAGACAAGAGCTTTCCTCACAGGGATATTTGGCTTGTTGTACTAGTAGAAAGGCACTGCCTACTTGTGGTTAAAGGACTGAACTGCACTCTGGCATGATAAAATTTTTTTTGTTAGTTTCCTTCTCTCTTTTTTTCTGTTGATGTAGTGACGCCCCATGTGCCTTACTTAGGTCGACCGCTTACGCCCTTCATCACAGCGAGAGAAACACACCGCACTGTATTTCAAAACGTGATGCCATTCACTTTTTACACACACACACACACACACACAAACACACACACACAAACTAGATACAATTTCCTTCATGCACATGAAAAAGAAACACTTTTTTACAACATCCTCAAAAAACTATTTGCTTCAATAGGAAGAAAAAAAGGTTGTTTGAACAAATTGTATTTAAGATGTTTGAAACATTTTCTAAAAGAGAGAAAAAAAACTGTTTATGTCAATGTACTGTGCTGGAAGTGTTCAAAATGTGGTTGCTTTAAAGAGAAATAAAAATAGATTTAGCCTAATCATAGAGCCCAATAAATATAAAACATGTCTTTCTATGCTTTCTACAGAGATGAATTCAATATGAAACAAAAAAAAATGAGGAGTCAGGGTTCATTAAATTCACTTATATTAACTTTGCTATGACCCCCCCCCCCCCCCCACCCCCCAACACACACTGTCCCCTCCATCCAATCACAAGCATAATCTTCAAAGGCTTTGGAGCCTTTACAACTCAGCTGCTGACTCAGATTATGTAATCCACACTCTGCCATGCCAGCTTTGCCCGCTGGCATGCCTGTCCGTCCGTGCCCACCCCTCTTACCTCTTCAGGCGACTGGGTATGAGCGGGTGCCAAGTAACGCTGGAAAACATTGACGGGCATGCCCTCCTCCAGAGGGGCAAAGAGTGTCGCTGCGTCCATCACTTCGATGTTCCGCTGGCGGGCACAGAGAGGGCCATCAGTTCCAATCACACTCAAGTTGGGACCTCTAAGAACATACACACACACACACACACACACACACACACACACACATCTCTCTCTCTCTTTCTCTCTCTCTCTCTCTCATGCACACACACATACACACACACACACACTCTCTCACTTACACACCATTCTCACTAATGATAACACGTCTATTCAGGAGTAATGGTTTTGACTTGAGATTGGTTAAACATGACTCTTCCACTATGACACAGACAGAGGGGGATAGTGGGAATTAGGATGCAAATGGAGTGTGTGCGTGTGTGTGTGTGTGTGCATGTGTGTGTGAGCTAGAGTGGTGTGTATATTATACACATGTGTGTGTGTGACAGAGAGAGAGAGGAGAGTGTGTGTGTGTGTGATGGGGAGGGGGTGTCTTTGCAATGGATAGATTCAAATTTCCTTATTTCATTTGGTCTGGAAAGTCTTACGAAGGGCTTTTGGCAGCCGGGCTCCAGCAGCAGCCCAGGGCCTCCAAGAGCAGCACATTCAGTAATAACAACGTCCTCAAGTGTTTATGCAATGAAAATTAGCATGTCAAACTTACGAGTGAGACGGAGAACAATTGTCTCTCTCAGACCCTCTCTGTTTTCCCCCCGAGTCTTTAGGATGTGGATCATGAGTCTCCAGTGGAACTCACTCCTGTGTAAACTGTATTGTGTGTCAACAGTGCCCAGCCACAAAAACTACAAGGCCTTTTCTGTAATCCATTGTCTTGCCCCCCCCCCCCAAAACACACACACACACACACACTTACATACACACACACACCAATCCTTTTTTATGTCTTGGTGTAATTGACAACACATTTGCACTCTCTCGTCCAAAATGTTTCCTAAAAATATTCTGAAAAGCCGGGGGGCATTAAATATGCAGACGCAGCTTTGAACCTGTCATCAAAAACAAACAGAAAGTGCTCGCGTTTTATGACATTCCGAATCCATTATATCCACAGAGCTGCGGCTGACCTAGATTTCGCTTTCTGATCCTCCATACGCAGCAGGATACTCAAAGGCAAATATCATTATCGAGCCGCAATGGCTGCCTCCAGTCCCTCTGTTTCAGTCGGAGAACAAATCTGGCGCTTGTCTTCTGACAACAATTTGGCGTAATCAGTTTTACAAATGATGTGATTCCGGGGCTTTATCTGTGCAGACGAATGTAGGCGCTCCCGTATGATACAGTCTCAAATATCAACGTGGCCTCAGAACCATTTCTCTTCAGTGTATCTCTCTGGGTATCTGAGCAACGTGGTAATTGAATCTAAATAATGAATGAGTCTGTGAGCTTCTGACGATGATCTCTGATGATCTCCCATGTTGGTTTATTGGTATTTCTGTTCAATCATCTTGCATGAGTTGCACTCCATACAGTAGTGGATGACAGACCTTGTATCTGTGCAGTTCATTCAACAAGGACAGCTGTTTTTTTTATTTATTTGTTTGTTTTTTTCCCTTCCCTTCCCTGCTGCTTGCCGGGTCGGCCCAACATGCTGAGTGAGCACGAGGAGGAATCTCAGCACTGACAATCTTCAAAGGTGTCAAAAAGAGAATAAAAAACGACACCTCTCACCATCAGAAGGAAAAAAGTGAAATGTGATCAAAATGCATCTCAGAATTTCAGCTAAGGCTATACCCACACTGCAGCCAGTACAGTATCTCTGAATACGAACCAGCAAATAGCAGCGTAATTCTGTCAGATGAAATTGCCATTGGTACAGTCAGGCCATCAAACACTTCCGCAACTACAAAGGCGTACGTGTACAGATTACATATGTTAGCTCAGGCGGGGCCAAGGCCAAGAGGAGGGTGTGTGTGTGTGTATGTGTGTGAGGGGTAGGACAGGGGTAAAGGGGGAGGGAAACAGGTCTGGTGGGAGAGCTGAGGCCTTTGTGTGGTAGCAGCAGAGTTGAGCGAGCAATGACAGATTAGAACAAACGCAGGAAAGATAGGCCCTGTGCGAGCGAGGGTGACAGAGGGAGAGAGAGAGACAGAGACACATGGAGAGAGAGAGAGAGAGGTCAGTGCACTCCAAGCTGACTATTGTGTTTCCTCTCCCACAAGAACGCTTCCTCGAGTTATTTAATCCCCAACAACAACAAAAAATACCACATGCCCTTCATTTCTTTTTCCAACTGCAAAACACGTCTGAAAGAGAACAATATCTCTGCAATATCTATAGACAGTAACATATGCACATAAACAGCATATTCACCCACTGCATATACACATTTAACATTTATATGTAAAGGGACAATGAATGGCACGGTGTGTATATATCAGATATAAGTTAATGCACAACAAATATAAGGGCACGAAACAAAGTTGACACTGTGGAGTTAAATTTTTCAAGGCTGTGGCTAAACTACACCCATATACCCCCCCCCCCCCCCCCAAACATCATTCCTTTGTGTTATAGCTTATATATATATAATATTATATAATATTAATATTAATCAAGCTTTTTGCATCCAGGCTTAAAAATAGCCCATAAGTCAATAATTTTATCTGTCTGTCTGCAAAACAATGACTTCATTAACCGTTTCCTAAAGTGCTTTGTGCTAAGTGACAAGTGAATAATTTACAGTGACACAAATATCATTCACTGTAGAAAAACATTCCATTAACTCTTCATCAAGAACCCCCTCTACCCCCCTCCCCCCACGTCTAGTACACACACACACACACACACACACACACACACTACACTTGACAGAATGCCTTCCAAGAATGTATCATTCAAACTTAAGAACTTCACTTACCTCTATTCCCAGGAGCTTCCTGTCTCGTGATTGGCTGAACAGAAACGTGTACATGCTGTAATGCTGGAACAGGCTGCAACACAAGACCACAATGCAGCGGAGCGTTAGCAGCCTGGCAATAAGGGCAATTGGCAGTTGCAGTTTCACTAGAGATCCAGAAATCAGAGGCTCACTGTCCAGGGGGTTGGAAATTGGATACAGGTGCTTTACTAGGGGTCACTCATATTGAGAATTGAGCTCTAAGACATTCCTTTATTTAATAATATAAGTTGAGGGCGCCGTGTGCTAAGGCCTCACACCATAAACACGGGGGAAAGGGTTTGTGTCTGACCCGAGGTCATTTCCAATCCTCCCCATCTCTCTCTCTACCACTCATTCTGCTACGTTCTACCTAAATTAAGTCATATTTTATCCAAAGCGACAGATTTGTAGTGGGCTTCACAAATTGCACCTGAATGGCCTGATCATCATTCGAGCAATTTATAAGCCCCCATTAAATACAATACACAGGCCAACCTACACATGCGAAAAATGTCTCACGTACAAGGAGATCTGTTTTTGTTTTTATTTGTCATTTATTTTCGAGGATGTGCTACTTGCCGGGTTGGGCCAGTGTGAGCTCCAGGAGGAATCTCAGCACTGACCATCTTAAAGGGTGACAAGAAAAGAATAAAAAAAAGACATCTCTCACCATAAGAAGAAAAAAAAGCTATTTTGAAAGGTGATCAAAATGCATATCAATTACATCTACACACTCCAATTTATTACACCTGATCTGGGAGCATGTGTAGAGATGAATTACTTTTAAAGCCGCCTACAGGCCTGGCATTGAATCTGCGCCTTTCAAATACACTGGCGCTGGCATCTGGAATGAGAGCAACGTTCTGCTTTTGTGAGCGCAGCCACAGAGAGAGAGAGTCATTTGGTCTCCACCCCTCCCGTTACTTTGTAGGCCCCTGTGCGGTGTCCACCACCGTACATCCATCCAAATGAATGCAAAGTGTGCCATCTGGAGGGTTTAAAACAGAACAGATCCCCCCCAAGTGCTGCTGAGCTGTCTAGCATCTGCCCCCCCCCCCCCCCCCCCCATGTTTCACTCGCTCTCTCTGTTCAGTGTGACGGGCCTGTGGTTAACTGGTCAATGAATCAGATAAAAAACTGGGCTGATTGGGCAGCAAAGGGAGATTTAAATCTGCATGCGGAGACCTTTACAAAGAGGTGGGACGAAAAACTCAACCCCACCCCAACCCAGAGCCAGCCCAGTGCCAGCTCACTGGAAGCCCTGGTTATTGGAGTGGACAATACTGCAGAGAGACAGCAGAGGGCACCAAATAAACGTTTACCTTCACAAGTCACAAAGTGACGCTCCAGGGACTGTGGTGTCTATCTACAGTAGGGATGAGGTGTAAGTGTCTAAAGTGACTGGAAGCTTTGATGGACAAAATGAACCACAATGGACTCGTTTATAAATACATAGAGCATAAATGATATATATAAAAATGTGTGTGTGTGTGTGTGTGTGTGTACCTGTGGTTTTGATGTGGTGTGTACTTTGTCTTTGTGTGTGTACTGTATGTGTAATTCTATTCTTAGGCAGTGTCAAAAGGAAATAGGGGAATAGTGGCCTGTCTACATGTGTGTCTCCTACATATCCAGTACAATATGTCAGGATCCTGTCCCGGACTTTGTTTTCTGTTCCCCCCTGCTGGTTGTTTTTAGTATTGTCTGCCATATGGTTACCTGTCATGTGTCCTTTGTTTTGATTTTCTCACCCCGCCATCCCCCATTCTGCTTCCTGTCTTAGCTTCCCCGCCATTTTGTCTGTACACCTGTGTTCCATTTGTCATTAGGTCTTGTATTTAAGTTCTGTCTTCTCTGTCCTTTGTTGTTGGTTTGTCTGTCTTTGTTGGCTGTTATTTCCTGGTGTCCTCTTCTGGTTTGCTCTGTGTGTTTTATGTTTGAGTTTGTGTTTAGTATATGTGAGATTTGTAGTCTGTGTTTAGCTTCGTTGTTTTAGAACTGTATTATTTGTTTAGCCTTTTAGTTTGTCCTAGCTTGGTAGTGTCTTGTAGAACCTGTTGTCTGTTAGTAGCCTGTGTTTGTCTGTTAGTCCTGTTATTACTCTGGACTGCCCGTCAACTGTGTCACCTGTATTGCCTGTTTTAGTGTTTGCTGTGTGCTAGTCCTGTGTAGTCTGTGGGTCTTGTGTTCTGTCTGCCCTCTAGTTTTTTTCCTGCCTTGTTTGTATTTGTCTGTTGTGTTACCTGTCAGTAAATAAAGTGAGATTATCTTGCTCTGCATCTGGGACCTCCTGCAATTCCTAACACTACAGTACAAAAACGGCACAATGACAAAAAACGATAATAATAAAATGTCTAAATTATCGCTGTATCTTACAGAATCTATTGGCTGTCCTCAATGACCGAAAGGCCTCCATTTTCAGCGTGACATGATACAAGCTAAGTTACAACATGATCGCGACAACACCACAAAACACCACACTTGATTACACAAGTCAAGACTAGACAAGATAAGGCAAGGCCAAGGTGACGGGGAGAGGAAAAGAATAAAAATGATGCAATATGTACAACAAAGACAACACAGAAAGGACAACATGGTCAGTCTGGTACAACCATAGACTAGAATCTAGAATGAAGCCAGAACCAGAAATAGAACAGGATCACACTAGACCATTTCTAATTTCAGTCCAAATTAGTGAGCACATGACATACACCTAACTTTGCAACTGTCAGATGGTGAAAACTACAACTCCAGACACTCAGATCAATCTTTCTTTCACCTCTTTTTTGTAACAAAGGTTGCCGTTGTATCCCAAACTATCTTTCCATACAGTAATGCCAGATAACTAAAAGACTAAAAGTCCTCCCCCTTGCGACCTGATATACATATGCACATATTTATTGCTGGTCACTAGACTTTTAACCTCACACTGTTGCACTACTGGACTCATTTGCACTACTACCTTGACACACACCTCATACTCGACCACAGTCCATTCATGTGCATCTCTACCCTTAGTATTGGTATTCTATTGTTCTTTTTAGGACCTTGAATTTCCCCTTGGGGATCAATAAAGTATCTATCTATCTATCTATCTATCTATATGACCTAGTGACCTAACCTTACATAATATAAATGAAGGAGTAGGATATGGGAAAACAGTTTTGAGTAAACTACACTTTGAAAATACACAATTCAAAAGTCCAAACCCTTTTCTTCAGACCTAACCCCTGAAGTCATGCCTCCAGAGTTCAGGGAGAGGGAGGGACAAATTACAGTTGAGTTTAAAAGGCATCCATTCAATCATTTCCAAGGGGTCTGTAAAACAATTGGATTAGATTTTGTTTTTTATTATTATTTCTGTTCATTTTATGTTTGTTTTAGAGCATTTAATTAAATGGGGATTTAATGCAAAATACTGTAGTCAAAGTGCTTCGGAAAAACATCTCCTACCCTGGCTTTAAACCTTATGTACATTCATCAAAGGTTCAAAAATAGGGATTAAAAAAGAGGATTGGCCTAATTCACTAAATACACTTAACTGCAGCCCTGTTCAACTACTTCTACCTCATGATGCACAGAGATTTTTATCCCCTCCATCCCCATTCCAGTTTGTTACAAATGCAGCCCAGATCCACTCATATCATGAATTATGGCATGTCATGAATTATGCATGACATTAATTATAAGAGCATTAAAATACAGAGCATTCATTTACTGGCTGCCGTGTGGGAGAATGGGAATAGATAAAATCACTACAACTGGTTCATAGTATTAGCTACAGTATTGCCAGATGTTCATAATGTTCAGATTAGTTTATTTGAAACCTAGAGCCAACTAATAGCATTAACTCTGCCAGGGACAAATAAACCATGAGAAAGCAATCTGCAAAGACCGGGAAAAGATTCTGTCTCTCAAGTCTCAACTCTGCTATTTTATGTGTATACGTCACAGGCATGTTGAATCATTTCACAAATTCTCTGTTCCCCTCGTTTAATGAAAATTTTATTAGTAGCGTACGATCCAGTAGATTGATACACAGATGCATAGTATGTGTGTGTTTGTGTTTGGGTGTGTATAAGTTCCACATTGTGAACAGATTGTGCAGAGATTTCATGCAAGGTCTCTCCACAGAGCCTTTTAAACCCACTCCCTTCAAAGCTAAGCCTCAGGGCAAGTCTGCACATGGACCATTTAAGCCCACTTTCAACTTTGATGTCAAATTTTACAAAAAGAAATACATATTTTGTTCCACTAATCATCAGCAGTTTGTTAAATCCATAATTTAGTTAACCGAACATCTTTGCATAGAAAGTCACTTACAAAAAACTTCATTAGTATTTTACTGTTTGTAGTCACTTTCATTGGAATTTCATTTTACACTAAAAATAATATAATAAAATAAAATAAAAAAAGTGTACACAGAATACAAGATACTTGTACATGTAGGACGAGAAACTTTGGGAGAAAAGATTTATGCTATCCTGACTATAAACGAGGGTGAAAGTAGTTTTAATTTCTGGACAGTACTACAATCTTTCGATCACTTTATTATTATATATAGTTTTCTTCAGCAGCTCCTGAAAAAAAAAATATTTAAGTGGGCCTACGTGAAATTACAAAATATTTTACTTGCCTCAAAATATTTTCCTGTTAGACTCAATCATTCAAGAGACATTCAATCCTCAAAATTTGTGGTTTCAGCGCAGTGCATTGACAGTTAAGAACTCTTTCTTTTCAGTAGATTTAATTTGTCACTTCACAGAAAAATGCAAAAATGATGATCCCTCCATGAGAACGAAAAACCTTTCCAAAGAATTTCCAAATAGGCCTAAAGTAGCTGTCCTCTTCTGAGTAATGACGAGCCATGCGGAAGATGCAGCGCAAACTCAAGACTTTAGAGAGGTGAAGACTGCGTTCCAAAACCGCACCGACAGAAAGAGCAAAGTAGACATTTGCAGAAATCACGAAAGCTGGCGATCAATGTGCTGGCTTTGTCAACCTTTAAAAAAACAATTTGCACCTTCTATCGGCAGGTACCAGCTGTAAATTTTATAACGGTACGTAGTACCGGAGTGTACCAGCTTACTTTCACCCCTGACTATAACCCACTCAATTCAGAAAAATAAATGACAATTCAATTTTCCAGGATCCCTCATCAGGAGTGTACTGACAGGATCAACAGGTGTTTCACACCTTTAATCGCTATTCACCCTCCCTAGAGGCGACCCTAAATAATCCTTTAGCGTGTGTCCAGAGTTTAGTCAACTAACCTAACCTAAGCTTAGCCTAGCCTGACATAAAACCTAATCCTTCTATTGACTACTTTTCAGGACACCTCATCAGGACTGTACCTCAGGATCAACATGCTTTTAATCACTATACACTCTCCCGTCGTAGGCATTTCCCCTTGATCTGAAAGCTTTCTGCCCCTTGGTCTCAAAAGACAGCACAGGGGCTGTAATACTCAAACCAGAGTGGCACAGTATATTCAAGCAAACACTAGCGGCAGGGGGATCTGAACTTAAACATAACAAACAACGGCCAACCAACCAGCAACAAGATGGTTGAGGGTAGGAGGGGGAGTTAATGTGCATCCTCTACCATCTTGTTGTCAATTAGTTTGTAGTGGTTTGGTGTATTTAGGTTTGTTTGAGAGTTCGTTTGAGGATTACAGCCCCTGTGTTGTCTTTTGAGACCGTTTTTTTTTCACAATGAATTCAGAGGGCAAAAAGCAAGCCAGTCAAAAATGAAAATGCACTAAAATCCTGCAGTATCTCATAGAGCACCTTTAAGGTGATCAATCCTTTTAGAGACACAAAACAAAAAAATCAACCAAAATTAATGCACACATTTTCAATATAAGAAATTCATCTTGCAGTTTGACAAGTTGTTTTCCCAGGAAAAAAAAAAACATGTCATTATCAATGAAAAACATCTAAACTTAGATTGGGGAGGTCTTAATTGGTACTCTTACAATAACGCTCTGGATCTTCAGGTTATTCAAGTACTATACAAAATCCATCTGCACCCCAGGCCTAAAAAAAAGGTTTGGTTCTGGTTGGTTGGAAGTTGAGGTCATGGGTCGGTAGGGATTTTATTTTATTTTATTTTATTATTTTTTCCCTCCCCTATTTACCCCCAGTGGCAGCTATATACATACATAAATAAATATATATATATATATATATATATATATATATATATATATATAAAATGTGTGCGCTGATTTGTTATGTACCAGAGACTATTTGTTAGTGACTATTTCTTATCTGAAAAAAAATGTGTCAGCAGGGCTCGAAATGAACTCCCAGACTAAAGATTAACTTATCTAATCTAATATTTACATTTAAATTGTGACCTATATTTATGTGACTATTTTCAAGTGTTTTGCAGTATGCAGACACTGTTGTTGGCGCAGCACAATAGCGGAATTTGCCTACCGGGTCAATAAGCAATAAAGGTCTGCCTGCTACTAAAACCTGATATTAAGGCCATCATTTCGGGAAATACAGTAGGCTATGTCATGTTAGTTGCAATACCGTTCTTTTTCATTAGCTGCACCATTAAATTAGTACAGGTGAGCTCTTCTTTGGTGATGTTAAAAAAGGGCTAAGTAACATTCTGTTTTTTTCTCTCACAAGCTCCCTCTAAAGGCCGCTGTATTGCATTGTATTGCACTGCATTCTATTGGAGGCGGTCCGCGCTGC
The DNA here is from genome assembly GCA_017657215.1 of Limnothrissa miodon. Classification (NCBI taxonomy): domain Eukaryota; kingdom Metazoa; phylum Chordata; class Actinopteri; order Clupeiformes; family Clupeidae; genus Limnothrissa; species Limnothrissa miodon. Next base: position 338,686 of record JAGFZM010000148.1, read on the forward strand.
TGAACATTGCAAGTGCTGTATCTACCGCTATAGGCCACGGTGGCACATTCTACACCGTTCGTTCGCCGTGTAATGACTCATTTTAGCATCCTAAACAGTATGAAACGGATTAATTAAATGAAAAATGTTGCATAGTGGGCCTTTAAATTTTATGTTCAGTGCTGCCAGCTGCGCGGAACGGCTGGCAGTATCCTGACGATTAAAAAACTTAATGATGATACTGAACTTTTTGCCACACATCTGCATTTCTTGTGTTTGGCACTGTTTGACCAAGCTCTCGCGCTTAAAATGCGTAGATTCAGTGGCGAACGCTGTGTTACCTACAAACTCCGTCCCACAGGTTTTAAAGTAAATGCAATGCATAGATAGAGCCATTTTCATAGCGGTGCCACTCAAAGTCTTTCAGCCATTCTTTGCTCTCTTTTCTGCTGGTGAATCAACATTCACCACACGATAACTATCACCAGCACAATTATTTGTCATTTTAGGTGGTCTGTCAGTGTTCTCTTCATTGTCCCACTTCTTCACCTCTTAATATTTACATTTCTCTGGTGTAGTTAGCACTGCCTCCTGACTGAGTGATTGACAGATATTATTAGAATTCCTTAAGCTCATAAAATAAATTTGGGTTGCACAAAAATTGACAGGGTCGGTCGGAAACCGGAACCAAACAAAAAAAAAATGTATGCCCCAGAAAATAATATTGACAAGCAGGCTTTTAGCCGATGCCGGAGGGGTTTACTGACAAGATCTTGAAGTGCATTATTGTGTGTGTGTGGGGGGGGGGGTAGTCTGCTACGTCATGCTTTGTAGGGGCAGACACAACGCTGTGGGACCCAGGGTCAGGATTTGTCTGGTTAGCTTCAGCCAGTTGGCATGCCACTTCCTCGTCACCATTTTCCATAAATTACATCGAATCCGGTACCATTTTCCAAATGCTGATTGGTGGGTGACCAAAACTCGGCTCATGCACGTGTTTGGCACGAGCTCCATTGCGTGTGCATGTTGATAATAATTTATTCATGACAGACACCTATCAAGAGACGCCTGTCGTAAGAGAATTTTACCAAGTGTTGAATAAATGAAGAGTCGCGAGAGATTCGGTGGATGAAAGGCTCTTTAGTCGAGGAACAAGACTTAACGAGATCCCGGAGACAGAGTCTGCCGGCCAACAGCAACACAAGCTTATTTATACATTGATTAGGTTAGGGTAAATAACCACCCCGTGAAAGGCCTGGTGATGCTCAGCAGATCATAAAACAATAAATTCCTTTGCCTGTCGATATACCAGCAGCTGTCGCCTCGTTTATCGCTTAGACCAAATATGCGCCAAAAGGCGCCGTTCTCCCCCCCTCATCCGTGGGGCACTTTCTGGCCTAGAAAGGTCCCAGGGTGAACAGGAGATATTCTTATTGCCCCCAACAATTGGTTTGCGATAGCCAGCTGACCTCGGCAGACAGTGGAATTCTACAGCAGGCACACACATGCATCAGTGACCACACTAAAATCATTTGTTACACCACCTTCCGTCACCAGCCATTTCCCTTTGTTCATTAAACTGTTTTACCAATCAAAGTTTGTTCTCATTTGCATATACTTGGTAAATAACATGACACGTTAATCACACCATTAATTAGTAGCACACTCAACATTTCATTAAGACAATTCAAAATTTTCCCACACACCCATTGGATTTAGACCCACAAGTTCAAGACAAACAGCACGTTAAAAACAAACCACTCATAATATGCGCTCTCACCATGGATGTTCTTGTAGAAACTTTGCAAACGGCACCAGAAAAGGTAAATTAAGCCAACCAATCATATTAACATACACATTTGGGGTGGGCATTAAGTTTATGGAGTGCAAGAAAACAATGCGCGTCCACGAACGAAGTAAACATCCAATGTGTAACATCCAAAGTACCGTGTAAACAGCCAATTCCTGTCATCCATATAGCTTACTGCTCAACCTTACGCCAATCAGTAATGCATTATATAATTGGCCAACTAAAATGGTACAGGAAATAGGCTTCACAAAACTCCATTTTAAAAGATGAAAAAATCGTTCAATTTTGGCTGAATTCCCTAGCCTAGCATTTCTCATTGAAATGAATGGGGGCGGGACTTGGTCACTTTCTCCAGGTTTTATAATACCTCTATGGTGGGACCAGATAACACGAAGAACAAAAGACAACAGGGAGATAAGAGCTAACGCTACTTCCCACGGAGATAGCTTACAACTGACATACCAAAAACAACAACCACTCAGCAACCACTACAGCAACCACTTTTTTCCAGAGATTGAGAGAGAGAGAGAGAGAGAGAGAGAGAGAGAATAAAAATGTTCCAGAGAAAACACAGTAATATTAGCATGCAGTATCAGAGAGCAGTTAGTATTGATTGAATGATCTCTGGTAGCATTGAGCCAATGATCAGCTCCTCCGATGACTTATGGTCATGGCTCTCAAAAGAGGATAGCAGAGGAAACCACACTCGACTTCCAGCCAATCTACACACAGCCTAAGAGGCACAAAGGAGAAAGGTGTAATCTGATTGCCTGTTAAGATCAAACATCAGAGATCTGTTCTTCAGAATCCCACATGTATCATTTGTTTTTACAGCACCATTGCAGACAACCAGGCGGTGATTGGAGCAAACATTAGCCATGTTTACACTGAGCTGACTGAACATAGCCTTTGTCACCAGTTTTAGCCTACCATCAACTACGAGAGTCCTTTACTTTAGTACCGTTGCTTGTTTCAAAGACAAGGAACCTCTCCTGAACTAAGAGATGAGTTAACATCATTAGCGACAGCAGGTGCGATATTTGCTAGGCTCGACTTCAGAGGAGTAGATGAAACAGAATCTTATGGGCGTTTTGCTGGACGACTATGTTTAAGAAGTGTAGCAACTATATTTCTTCATCATTTAGTGGACTGAAAGTTTCTTGTGATGTTTCTATTTAAACAAAATATGTTTTCTAAATAGTCTCGTTAAATTAAGCAGTCATCTCCTTGTCAGTGGAAAATGTTGCTAGGTCATCTGCGCTCAGTGAGGTGAATGTCGGTGGTAGTGGTGGATTAAGAAGAGAATTTAAAGTAGAAAAAAGTTGCCTATTTTGATTTGAAAAGTATTTCATGGAAACGCCACATGGTACTTGTATAAAATGGAAAATACATGCTGACATTTCCAACCAAGACATTATGATTCTACTTGTATATGCTTACCTGTATGTAACATAATCCGTAATGGCTTTGGCTTGCTGTACGTCAAACAATGGTGGGTCTCCTTCGGCAGTGGGGGTCTTCCTGAGGGGAATCAAGATCTTCCCAAGTTCTGTGAAATTATCCACAAATGACATCTCCTTTTCTGCAAGAAATTCATTCATTCGTTTAGTAAGTAGTAGGAATTAGGCATTAGTGATGACCAGACCACTGAGATGAAAATTGACTGGGATGGACATTGCTTTGAATTTCCTTGAAAACAAAAATGGGGACATACCTATTTCTAGTCAATATCATTAAAAAATATTAACTCAGCTTCAAAAATCAGGAGCAAAGTAGGTTTTCTTGTATTTTATTGGACACCAAAAATTGGGATGTCTGGTCACCTTGCATCAGGCATGCTGTAAAATGTTTATGCCTATGTACAGTTAATTATAAACTGTAGATATAGGCTTAGCTCTTGAATGAGTAGTCCTGCAGTGATCATACTCATCATCATGTCTACATGATAAAGGTTTCTTCCTTAGTAGGGAGTTCCTTGCCCCTATGGCCTATAGGTGCTCTTTGTTAATGTGTGGAAGTAGTGCTTACACCTGTAAAACTTATGTATATGACAATAAACTTCACCTAAATATAAGTAGGCCTGCTCACTCACCACTTATGTTGTCCATTAATGATTGCAGTACAGCCAATACAAAAGATGTTTGCTCACTGGTGAATTTCATTTCCTTAGTCCACCAGAAGCCTGACACAAAGTAGTCCAACAAGGCCGCTTCCTTAAGACATGTCTGCTGCTTTTTAAACTGCAGGAGGTCTTCAAACTGCCTGTTAAAATTAATATATAGGTAGGCCCCTATAAAGTCATTTATTTAAAAAGAAGATTGACATTATCATTGTTGAAAACCTCGTTTGCCTAATAGGAAACTGGCAGACGTTAAGTGTGACAAAAATGTACGTAAGTGAAGTGAAGTGCATTTATGTTTAAACGCCTTAACAATGGCTAATAGGTTATTACTTACAGTTGTACTTCATCAACACTCAGTTCCCGAAGAAGGCTTATCTGTTCCAGTGTTAGAAGTGCCCATTGAATCTCTGGTGGTTCTTCGTCTTCCTGAGAGGATACAGCTGTTCTGGTCAGTTAAGAGTTTAAATGCTGATATCTACTCTGAGATTTCAGACTAGTCTAGCATAATGTGCATACTACTAGCGCCTTATCGATAGACTATAGCTTGTTGAAGTCCGTTTTTTCATGTTACAGGTTCAAGACAGTTCATGCTGGGATGATGCGTAAAACCATTGTAAGCTATAACGTACAAGAATTATAGCAAAGATATATTAATAAAGAAACAAATAGGTTACATACTATCACTTCTTCTACTTCTTTCTTCTTGTTTTCCGCAGACTTCCCCCTATCTCGTGCAGCCATATTGTTGTTCATAGTGGTTATCATGGTAACGCACGTGGAGGGTGGAGTTACAGTAGGCGTGCTGTCCTTGGTCCTGTTATAGCCTAACCAACATTGCAACTTTGTGTAAGGTGACACAATTATAGAATATTGCAACTTGGAAAAGTTGAAACAAGAAGGTGTGAAGAATGGAAATCAAAGCTAAGAAACGTGGAGAAGAACTTCTCTAAATGTGTTAAGTGTCGTTTTGAAGTTTGTCAGGCTGTTCTTTTGGAAACGTTGAACCAGAATGTAGGCCATGCACTATTAAACGCGAAGTCTAAATAGGCTATGAATAGGCACTAACCTTGGCTACAATGCAGCCATCTGCTTCCGATAACATGATAGCGTGCTATCGTACCTACCTATTCCAAAATAGTGCGTGTCAGAACACGAAGGCAGGATGAAGTCTTTTTCACACAAAACCGGAGGCGGGTCTTGTGATCCGCCTCTTTTCTTCATTGACAGACTTTCAGTTTACTTGTGGAAAGTTCTTGAAAGGTAGGCTTTATACACTTCTTAACAAATAGCCTAGCAACTGGTGCGAAACCTAGTCTACAATGATCCTAGTTAAGTTTATATGCGCGGTTATCACAAGATCGCTCTTTATTTTGGTGTCACTCATCGGAGTTTGGCGAGTGACATGGGTAAAGAACAACAACCTCTATTGGTTTCTGACTATCCTTTACCTTCCACTCGTGGTCGAAATGATAGTAACTTTGAAGAGAAGAAAAGGTAGCGACTACAAATGGTAAGCATCCTATTCGTAATTAAAATTTGGCTGTTTTGTCATAACAGGTCTGGATGGTAAAACAATAAGAGGATACTAGACTAGTATACTTGGTTTCTATTACAGGTTTTCCCCCGCAATTCTTCTATTTCTCGTCAGCATCATTCCAAGCATATGGCTTTTAGAACTGCATCATCAGCAACACAAGTCATCTGATGAAAAGGTAGGCTAACTGAATGAAAGGGGCTACTAGAGTGATACAATCCGAAATCAGTGAGGTCACATGAGGGGAAGTTAGCTACAGTAGCTAGTAGGACATAGGGCCTGGATATATAGCAGCCTAAATGTAGGCCTATAATGTTAAGAATTTTAGGAGTAATGCATATGCACTGCTTAACAGTGGAAAAAATGCTTATCCTTTTTGGTGGTTGTTTTGTTTCTTTCATTTTTTTCATAGTTTCATAGTTTGTCTTATGATTTCAGTGCAACAAGCTGGATTCCTCTGAAAGCATAAAGAAGATTTGGAACTCAACTAACGGGAATGCTAATTTTACGGTACTCATTTTTTTGTGTGTGTGTTTGTGCGTATGTGTGGTATGTTGATCTGTTAACTATAGCCTACCAAATATTTTTTTCCATTTTACATATTTTCCAACCTGATCGGACTGTGTAAGCAAGGCAAGGCTGTCATGTTGGTACCGTATATGACTGAGAGTTTGTTGTGTATGCTGGTGCACTCTGGACAATATTTATTTTTCCCAGACTTCCATTTCATGACTTTTCCAGACTCGGTCATTAAAATGAAAATTCTGCACCCACCCCTCAATAAAAACAATACACAGTCCTCGACACACTGGCTTATTTGTGAGTGCCAGTTGGAGTTATAGACTGGACTGTGGTGGACTTTGCTAGACTCAAAGGGTGTTTCAGTTGGCTTTCAAGAGGCACCTTTTTTGAAGCCACATAGACTCTGTCCTATATTTCCCTCTATGGGTGTGTGCCGTTGGCTGTGTTGTGGAAGACATTGGGAGGAAAAAAAAACATTGAAGTGCTACTGAGTGGGTGGATTTTTAGTGATCTATATGCAAACTTCTAGAGTAAACTCAGCGACCAAAACTTAAGTTGCCTTTAAACGTGAAATATGTGAGGAATCAATTGGGAAAAAAAGAAAATACACAACTTAGACTAAATAAATCACAGGTTAACAAAAACTGAATGGGGCACACAAACTCAATTTAAGTTTCATTTTCTTTTCATTTTTTCATTCATTTTTAATGTTAGTTGTTGTTTTTCTATTCTGTCTATGTTGTAGGCTTTGATTGATTTTGCCCTCTGTGATGATATCTGGTGCACTTGGAAAGGAATTATAGTGCACAAAACAGACCTTAAATACTACTACTACTACTACTACTACTGTGACTTTTTCTACTACTGCTACTACTACTACTACTATTACTACTACTACTAATAATAATATGTTTATTGGACTATTTTAGAGTATCTTAGGATATTACGTATGACACAGTTTGGTGCTGTATGTCTGGTGCGCTCTAAAATTGAGTTTTTATAATTTATCTGTCTTTTTTATTTTATATTTACAGGTATGCTTTTTTATAGTGGCATGGTACAGTATTGTTTGTTAATGTTTGTGTCATGCATATTGTTGTATGAGTGCTAAATTCTCATCTAGTTGTTATTCTATCTACATGTATGTGCAAACCCTCTCACCTCTTCATTTCTATATACAGTAGGCCTAAGAAATGCATAGGGATAAATACACTTTAAAAACCTCTTCTCCCACCGCACCCTATAAATCCACTGCTGTAGATAATTCATGACAATGCAGTTTAGTTTTTAGCATATCATAAACAAGATAGCCTATACACCACCCATAATGGGTCCAAGCCACTAATAGGTGAAATTTTGTACAGGAACACTTGTTGTGATGCTATCCCTTAATGGCTTACCAGCACTTACTACTGGGCAAACACATTGCTTGCTGTAACTCATCCACTCATCTCAGTCTCTGCTACTTCCAGCTAAACTGCCTAACTGACTGTTGAATCCCTTATATCTCAGTGTTTCTGGTTAAGAATGGACTCTGTATGGCCTGTTTCTCACACAAGCATCTCATTCTGGCTACTTTCCCCATCACCTCAAATTCCCTGGGCAGGGGAATCCACTAATAAACAGTAGTAAGAAAGGCCTCTACAGATACTGGGCAGATCTACAGTCCAACCAATCAGACAAGCGATTGCAGAAAGGAGGCAGTGTGCTAGTGCGCGTTGGCCTGGTGGGCATACTGAGCTGCATATGTGTAAGAACCAGGCTATGTTTATCCATATTCCTTCACATGGAAATTCATAAACTTGGCGAAGGGATACTTCAGTTCTTCACCTCAGCCTCGTTCATTAAATCTGTATAACAGCAAGGCTTGAAGGCCTTATTTAGCCTTATGTAGCCTAATTTATCCTTTACTTATTCTATTCAATTCTATAGTATACAGCGCCATTTACAGTACAACAGGATTGTCTCGTGGAGTATTGTTTAAAGCCTCTATGTGTAGGATCGTATCAGAATTCCCCATCTATCGGCAAAGTGGTATACTGCATACGTTTGAATAAAATGTATTAGCCCTCCCCTTCCCACAATCCTAATTTCTTGCTACGGAGGCCGAACGCTCGCTCGCTCGCTCCCTCTTATCTCAGTTTCTGCTACTCAGTCTCTGAGCGGAAACACGAAAGGCGGAGCTGAATATACGATACTGCTCTCCCCTACAAGAACCCGTACTTTTGAAAATGGCGGCGCAAAATGGATATTCTTCTTTGGTCCCCAGCCATAACTATATATAAATGGAAATTACCAAGTTTACCGGAACACTACAATTTATTCATGGAGGTAATTACCATCATTTTACATTATATTTTTAAAATAAAAAATATATATTTTTAATAAAAGACGAAGATAAATAGAAGATAAATCCTACACATAGAGGCTTTAAAATACAGTGGGTAAAAAAAACTCATACATCAAAGGGCACACACAAATGCAGCAACACTCACACACACACACACACTTCATTCCCATGAATTGATAAAAAGTGCTGTTATATGTGTGTACCCCCCCCCCCACCCCCACACACACACACACACACAATAACACTCCTCTCTCGTAGGAATCGGTGAAACTGTTGACATCTGTTTGTGCCAATGACTGGATCCTGGCGCTGCACCAGATCCTGCTAATCCTGCTGATCGTAGGCAAGTGGCTGCTGCCCATTGGCGTGGGGGTGACGCGCGACCAGCTCTCCCAGCTGCTGCTGGTCTTTGTGGGCACCGCTGCCGACATCCTGGAGTTCACCAGTGAGACGCTGTCCGACGTCAAGTAAGGACTTTTTCTGTATGATTGATTACACGCTTAAATAAAAATGACCACAATATAAGCAAAACTCATTTCTTATATGATTGTTCACACAATTAGCAAAAGACAGGAAGCAGCACTGAAAGGAGAATAGTGAAAACAAAACGGAAAGTAATTTGCTGTGTCCTATTGAGTTAGTGTTAGCAGTCATTTTACTATTTGAACCTATGCTAATCTATGCTATTAAAACACCCGCATTCTTCACCCTAATAAGACAACACTTGGTAATGTCTTGGTGAGGCCTTTGCAAAATGTCTATATGTTGGAAAATACTGCTGGGCTAGTGTTAACATTGCTCTCTGGTTAGAACCAGGGCCAAATTGAGTGGCAACAGGTTTGCCACATTTATTCCAACTCTGTAGGAATACATCTTTGTTCACAGCAGATTGGCAGCTCCAAGGAGGGTCCAGAAGCCTTTCTGTGGGTGAGGTCTGCTTTAGTGAATGGAAGCTGGCCATGTTAGGGTACCTTTTGGCAAAAGAAAACCTGAATAAATAGAGGACAGAAATTAGCATAGCCAGTGGCCTTGCTTACGGGCTTACTGGCACTAAGTGGACGCTTGCAGATACACAAAAACTATTCTCCAGGTAACACAGAAAACCGGATTAATGTGTGGACAAATGCACAATCAGAAGTTGCTGGTGTTATAGTGTGTGTGTGTGTGTGTGTGTGTGTGTGTGTGTGAGAGAGAAAGAGAGAGAGAGAGAGAGGAAGTACTGATGTGATGGTGATGTTAAACAGGGAAGCCACAAAGCCCGTTTGTATGTCAGGCATTGATGTTTCTGTGTATGTGTGTGTGGGTTTGTGTTTGGATGTGTGTGTGTGTGTTTGGCAAGGAGTAAGTGAGGGTGTGGAAGACTAGACTCCACTGCACACAGTATGACAGTGACGGCTCCTGCATCATACAGAATGAATTGGGTCTGTGTCATAGCAAACAACAGGTAGTCCCGCTTCTGTAATCTCTCTCTCTCTCTCTCTCTCTCTCTCTCAATTCAATTCAATTCAATTCAAATGTGCTTTATTGGCATGACTGTTGAAATTCACAATATTGCCAAAGCATACAAACATAAAGATAATAATAATAACAATAATAATTTTTTTTTTTTTTTTTCTCAATGAATTAGTATTGACATAAATAGTAATGACAAAAAGGGGAAAATAGATATAGAGAGATTTAGAAAATATATGATGAATGTAAAAGACAGATCTATATAGATAAAGATTTATATATATATATACATACACATACACATATACATACACACATACATATATATATATATATATATATATATATATATATATATACACACATAGGTAATAGATATGAGTAATATGGTGTAGTGGGGAGTGAGTTCACTAAGGACATAGCCTATTTCGTCTTTTATGGCATGCAAGTGCATACTTCGCAGATGTTAGTGCTGCTTCTTTAACTTCCCCTAGAATATATTTTAGTGTACCTTCATTTGGCTGCATTGCCATTTCTGGGCAGGTACTGGACATTTTTGTTGTGTATTCTGTTCTCAGGTCTGTATAGAGACTACATTCAGTTAGAAAATTTAGTTCTGTCTCAACTGCACCTTGACTGCAGTGAGGGCATAGTCTAGCTTCTCTAGGCAGCCAAGATTTCTTCCACCTTCCACATTCGATGGCCAGGTTGTGGTCACTGAGCCTGTACATTGACAATGTTTTGGAAAGTTTTTTGTCTTTTAATATTGTTAGGTATGGGGCTAATTTGTAATCGTGATTAAGGGCCAAATAGCACTGAAGTTTGTGTTGTGATTTGGTGATTTGGTTCCAATGTGAAATATATTTTTCTTTCTCAGTATTTATTATTTTATTTGGGTGAATTTTTGCTGCCAATTGAATTGCGTCTTTGTGGTTTTTTATTGTTGTCAAATTATTTGGTGTGAGATTACTCACGTTTAAAATAAATTGGCAAAGGGGACTCTTCTCTAAGTTTGTGTCCTGACTTCTGAGAGCTTTATACTGTAATGAGTTTGGATCACTTGTTTGGATGTGTATCCAAAATTTTATAGCTCTCTTTTTTATATTTATTAGAAGAGGGTATTGGCCCAGTTCGGCCCTGCAACCATTATGTGGGGTGTTTCTATGTACATTTAGGATGCTTTTGCAGAATTCTGTATGTAGCATCTCAATTGGGTGAGTCTCCCATTTGGAGAATTCACAATTTGTAATTGGGCCCCATATTTCACTGGCATAGAGGGCAATCGGCTCAATGATAGATTTAAATATTTTAAGCCAAATTCTAGGCGTGGTTTGTATTTGAATTGTTTTTTTGATAGTATAAAAAGTTCGCCGTGCCTTTTCTTTCAGATCCTTCACAGCCATGTCAAAAGTACCATTGGAACTTATGGTAATTCCTAAATATGTATAATGCTGTGTTTGTTCAATTTTATTGTAGCCAATTGAAAATTAGTAATCTTTACTCTTATGCTTTGTCTTTTTTTGGAAAATCATAAATTTCGTTTTTTTTGTGTTAACCTTGAGTGCCCACACTTTACAAAATTCCTCTCTCTCTCTCTCTCTCTCTCTCTCTCTCTCTCTCTCTCTCTCTCTCCCCCCCCTCTCTACAGTGGCTCCTGGCTATATGTGTGTGTGTGTGTGTGTGTGTGTGTGTGTGTGTGTGTGTGTGAGTGTCTTTGCTCTGACCACACTGGCCAAGCATATCCAGATCAGTGGGGACAGTGAAATGATTGAGGGAGTTTTTACAAGCACTTTGTGGTGAGCACTGTGATGGCTCCCCCAGTGTTACCGTACTCTGTCTTTTATTCTCCCACTCTTTCCTCTCAACCTCTCCCTCTTAATTCCATTACATTCCATTGAATTCAAATGTGCTTGTTGAAATTGACAAAATTGCCAGACCATACAAAGGTAATGACAATATTTTATATGTAATAATTGTATTCAGTTCTGAGGTCTGTATCTATCAGTTAGGGAGTGTAGTTCTGTCTCAGCTGCACCTTGAATGCAGAGAGAGCATAGTCTGGCTTCTCTAGGCAGCCAGTTCTTTCTTCCGCCTTCCACACTCTATGATCAGGTTGTGGTCACTTAGCTTGTACATTGTCAATGTGTTTTGTCTTTTAATAGTGTTAGATAATTTGTACTTGTGATTAAGGGCCAATAGCATTGAAGATCTGATTTGGTTAATTTGATTTGGATGATTTTCGCTGCCAATTGAATCGTATCTTGGTGTTTTTTATTGTAGTCAAATTATTTGGAGTGAGATTACTCACTTTTAAAATAAGTTGGCTAGGTGGACTCTTCTCTAAGTTTGTCTCTTGACTTCTGAGAGCTTTATAGTCTAATGAACTGGGATCACTCATTTGGATATGTTTCCAAAATTTTATAGCTTTCTATTTATATTTATTATGAGCGGGTACTAGCCCAGTTCAACCCAGCATTTATTATGTGAGGTCTTTCTGTATGCATTGAGGATGCTTTCGCTAAATTTGATATGCAGCATCTCAATTGTTTGTATAAAGTTTGCCATGCCTTTTATTTTTTAGTTCTTTCACAGCCATGTCAAATGTACCAGTAGAACTTATGGTGATTCCTAGATAAGTATAATGCTGTGTTTGTTCAGTTTTATTGTAGCCAGTTGAAAATTTGTGATCTTTTTCTTATATACGCTGTCTTTTTTTGGAGAATCAATTTGTTGACCTTCATTCTGTCTCTCTCTTTGTCTCTCTTTCTCTCCTATGTACCACCCTAATTGTGGACTTGCCACCTAGTGGTGGCAAGGCCAGTATTGTTCTTCGCAAGTTTCTTATT
>JAGFZM010000148.1:371300-397607 GCA_017657215.1 Limnothrissa miodon
GGGGGGGGTGGCAAGTCCACCTTGCGGTTTCTGCCGAGAAAATGCAGTCTAGTTCTCACTTGTTCTCTCTCTGTCTCCCTTTTTTAGAGATAACAGCCCACAGCTGGTTTACATCATCCTAGCCGTGTGGACTTGGAGCATGTTGCAGTTCCCACTTCACCTATCAGGTCTGTCAGCATCATTTTTTTTTTTTAGCCTGTCAGTCTCTGTAGGCTGTGGATGTCAGTAGCACCGTGACACTGTGGCAATCCAGGTCCATGTGTGTGTACTGTGTAGTTTAATGCACTGGTTCTCATAATGGGTTCAGAATCAGAATCAGGTTTTATTGGCCAAGTAGGATATGCTGTACTTGCGTATACAAAGAATTTGCCTTCAGTAGGTGTTAGCTCTCTAGGCAAGCAACAAGGACATCTGTACGGTGGCCGACAGGTGCAAACGACGTGCAACTTATGAAAACACATGTAAATCAACAAAACACATGCAAATAGACAAAACACAAACAACTTAGGAAAACATCTTCATCTTAATTTGACAACACATGAGCATCATTTAGAAAACGTGCTGCATTTCAGAAACGCGCGCTGAAACTCAAAACACATGCAGTTTAGAAAACACACCCCGAACTCAAAACACATGCAGATCAGAAAACACACCCCGAAACTCAGAACAAAATGGAAGTTTCCAGTGGGACACTTAAAAGTGATGAACACAGGCCAGCTTCATGAGGTGTGAAATGCCATTAAAATGTTGAAATAAACCCAAATACTTACATGTCAGATCACTACCGCTAGCTATCTCTGTCACACGTACAGCCCTGTTGTTCTTTTTCACCATCTGTTCAGAGGTCACTTTTAAGTGTCCCACTGGAAACTTCCGTTTTGTTCGTAGTTTCGGGGTGTGTTTTCTGATCTGCATGTGTTTTCAGTTTCGGAGCGCGTTTCTGAAATGCTTGAATGCTGAAATGTTTTCTAAAGGATGTTCACGTGTTGTCAAATTAAGATGAAGATGTTTTCCTAAGTCGTTTGTGTTTTGTCTATTTGCAGATGTTTTGTTGATTTTTATTTGTGTTTTGTGTATTTGCACGTGTTTTGTTGATTTGCATGTGTTTTCATAAGTTGCACGTCGTTTGGACCTGTCGGCCACCGTACATCCACACCTTTTTACCAGGAAGTCGAGTCTGTGGAATAGCATCTTGCATCTAACAAAACAAATGGATGTAAGCTTGTATGATCACATTTGTGGTGGGGTTGTGACAGGCCCCTGGGCCCCCTATCTGTCTATATACTGCATTCATACAGTATTGTATAAGCACACGTGTGTGTGTGTGTGTAATACATAGGCTTGTTTCTTTAGGAGGGTTAAAAAGTAAGACACACAGATGAACAATCTGTTGGTTGTTTTTTTAGTAATTGATTGGGATGTCTTTTATGATCTTTTATAGTTTTGGAGCTGTATGAAATCCCCATACTGTAATGTACAGTGTATGCTATGCTGCTGTACTTTTATGGTTTTGGAGCCGTGCTGTAGTAATTCAGGTGTGATTCAGCAAGGCAATCAAGCTGCTAGTGTATTAAGTTCCTATTATTATGTGATGAGAATACAATACACAGTGGTTGCATTTTGACCTTAGGTTTTATGTGTGCGTGTTTGTGTGTGTGTATATGTGTGTGTGAGGCTGTGTGTGCATGTGTGTGTTTCACTGCATGTGTGCATATTTCTTTGTTTATGTTTGTTGTGTTTATGGTTTATATATGTTTTATGTTTTGTTGTTTAATGTGTGTGTGTTTATCGATGTGTGTGTGTGTGTGTTTGTCGATGTGTATGAGAGTGTGTGTGTGTGTGTGTGTGTGTCTCAGTGTTGACTGCAGACCCTGACTCAGAGGCCCAGGGAGAGTCCTTCCTGTCGTGCCACCGCACCGATATCTGGCAGATCGTCGAGACTCTCTTCATCCAGGACGGGCCCTTCTTGGTCGTGCGTCTCACCGTCATGTTTCACTTTGTCGTCGTCCACCAGATGCTCCTCTTCTTTGCCATTAAGAACTTCCTGGTGGTTGCCCTCAACGTCTACCGCCTCCTGGTTATCTGCCAGGACTACAAGTCATCCGTTTGAGCCGCCGCCACACCCTGCCGGGACATGACACATCCAGGAAGTGAGTCGGGCCATTCTAGAGAACAGTGACACTGATTGGCGCGTACTCAGGAACCCAGCTCGTGCCCCTCTGAGATGGTGATAAGAGCCTGTCGTGCACATTCTTGGTCGTGGCGGCAATAAACAAACAGGTTCCAGCGAATGTGTAGGCAGTATAAATATAAATATTTGTTTCCCGGCTCATGCCAGAGGTCAGTTAGGGGAAGTCTCTTTATTTAATCGCCTCATCAGAGAGTTTTAAAGCACAAGCCAAGTGTACCCATCAACTCCCTGTTTGGGTGACTTAAGGACTACATCTAAAACTCTGCTTCACGTCGTGCCTAACAACACCCCTCAGCTGTTCTAAAACCAGCGTATACGCACGACCTCTCGTGGCTTATTGCTTATCTAAAACTGTTTAAGTAAATTGTTTATAAGATTTCATTGCATATAACCATACAATTTAATAATAAAATAGTGTATTCTCATTTTTGGCCTTAATTTGATTCATTTGTGCAAATACTATGCACAAATTACTTTTTTTTTACAGCCACCACCTTATCTATTCAAAAAGAAGTTTTCCAGACTAATGAAGATTTAAAAGATGTTTAAAGTGCACATTCAAACAAAGAGTATGCAGAAGTAGTTTGTGAATGTTGGCACCAGGTGCTTTTGAAAAATTCCTTGTGTAGCTTATTGTTAGCTGGGCTTTCCTGTTTCCAGGCTGAATTTATTGGATCGTGGTGGTCAGGTTTACTTGGTTGCAGAAAGACTTTCCTACTCAGATGACACTAATGCACCGTATGTATATTTCAATAGTATAATTATGTGTATTGTCTAAAGATGAATTAGAGTGATCTGCATACATTTGTAAATAATATGTGTGCTTGTGTTTGTCCTAACTACAATTCTCTAGATATTCACTCACTGTTTAATTGTGAAAAATGTTATTCTGCCTCGTTTGCAGACCTCTTGGAGCATGTGAGTGTCAGCCAGTGGTGGAGCTGCTTAGTATGCATGTTTATGCTTTGTAACTTATTTACAGTAAATAAAATAAAACAGTTTCTCTGACTGTACCCTATATAGGAGATAACAGTTATTTTGCATGTGTGTGTGTATTTGTGTGTGGGGGTACATACAAACAAGGACATACAAACATGTCTGTGTGTGTGTGTTTGTTGGTTTTGATTTTGTAAACCATGTCCAACGTTGGTTGGTCTAGATGCAAACAGCCCCTGGGCTTGGATGCGAAGTGTCCAGGCTTGCATTTCCTTGTTCGAGGGTCACCATCGTTTGACCTCCCTTCACTCTGATCTCCTGTGTTGTATCAGACCTGATTAGATCAGGAACAAATGCTGTTTTTGGCCGGTGTCTCGCATCTCCACTCTAAGTGACTGTTTCGAGATAGATGGAGAAGGTTAAAAGGCACATTGTATCAGTCAGTGTAGCAGAATACAGTCAGATGAGATCTTTGTCCAAAAGTTCATAATTCATTCTCAAACATCTGTGACAATGTGTGTGTGTGCGTGTGTGAGTGAGAGAGAGAGAGAGAGAGAGTGAGAATGCTTAAACATCCTAAATAAACAAGCCTATCCTAAAAGGATGTTATTTCACACTATGATTAACACAGTTGCTATTTCGGATGTAAGACGATGTTGGACGATATGGAATGTCCCATTTTGTGACCCAATTTGGAACCCGTAGTGGATCATCGGGCTGCCAGATTTGCTGCTGCCAAAAACCCAAAACAAGCAAGCCTGGACACTTCGCCCCCCGTCCCTGTGTGCTGTCAAAGGGCCAAAAACAAAAACAGACATTTTACATTGTTTATTCTCACCCCACTGAAGTTCCTTGTTGACAGATTGAGAAGTTTGGGGGAGTTGAATTTCTCTTTTGGATTTTATAAAATAAACAAGAGAAAATAACTGAATTGCGTTGTGCGTCAAAAATATGACTACTGATCTCGTAATGATCTTGACTATGATATTCAGAGCCTGATCCACAGCCACAGAAGCATCAGCAGATGAACAACCCTGTGTGTGTGTGTGTGTATGATTTTACAGCAGCAGGTGAACAGCCATGTATGTGTGCATATAGGACATCACAGTATCAGACGTTTTGTATGTGTGTGTGTGTGTGTGTGTGTGTGTGTATGTAAAAGAGAGAGAGAGATCACAAAATCAGTTGAACAACCCATTGCGTGTGTGTGTAAGAGAGAGAGAGAGATTACAGTTGCAGATGAACAGCCCTATGTGTTTTTGTGTGTTTGTGTGCTTATACGGCAGCCTTCTGAAAGTCAGTTCAAAGGAGGGTATTCAGTATCCTCCAGTAGAGATGAGGTCACACACACACACAGGTTTGTTCATCTGCTGTCGTGATATCACACACACGCCGAATTAACTCACACATGCACACACACTCACATACGTGTTCACGAATAAGCAGAATTCATCAATTAGCTTTTCTAGCTACCGTCGTAGTCTGTAAAATAGCTATTTACCTGTTTCCTAGAATGTCCTTTTCTTCCAACTGAAACCCACACTTCAGACTCAGCTATCACATTGTCCTTTCCAGGAAGATTACAAATCACAGGGTTATAAGGCAGTAACACTAAACTGCACCTGAAGATTAGTTGGATTTAAAGGTGTTCATGAGGGACTCTGTTAAAATGTAACATTGATTTATAATATTAAGATGTTCTTTAGGGCCCCCAATTGGTGCCAGGCCCTTAGAGTCATCCAAACCTTTCCCACCCACCAGCGGCACGTCTGATCTAAGCCAAGAATATTCAAGGATTTTAATGTCACATACTTCTTTTTTAACAGTGTATTAAAATGTGGTGAAATTATGATGATGTCTGTCTATTGTGTATAAAAAAGTGAGGGGTGTAAAATGACCAAAATAAAGTAATAGTTCTGTGTGTGTAGTTGAGTGGGGGCACTACTGCCACATATTAACATGGAGCACCCAAGAGCAACAGAGGCAAGGAAAAACTACCTACTAAGGAGCCTTAGGCAGAACCACACCTCAGGAGGCTGACCCATTGAGTTATAAGTTATTATCAGTAAAAATATAACATGTCCCAACACATCACTTTCCTGATAGGCATACCTCACAGGTCTGGACCACTAGCAGCTTTTCTCTGAAGGTATCGGAATCTGAATATGTCTTATTATTTTGATAGCCTTATGCAGGTTATGACTTTATGTTTCAGCTACGCCTGACTCAAATGTTCCTGATGTTTCTAAACGTTGTCTGACCTTGTCTTCTGCTCTACTGTTGTAACCAAAAAAAATTACTGCCATCACCAACCAGATCTATGACCCTAAATCAATGCAACCATTAACAAGGTCCCTCCTAGTCTTTCCCCAAATGAGGCTACAACAAAAGTCTTCATATCCTATTGTTGACTTCCAGGAGTTAAGCTCTTTATTAATCTATCGAAATCAGCCATTGGTCAAATCAGGGGTTCTTCCAATAGTACATTACCCATGGCTGTACAAGCTTCTTGGGCCTTGGGCACAATAACATGTGCTAATAAAGCTAGCTGCTCTTCAGGCCATTCCAAATCATTTGGGAAAAAAACATTAAGAAAAAAAACATTTCCCTTGACTTAAACGTTGAAACAACAACAACTGAAATAATTTTTTACTCTTGAAACTCTGCTCAGTCCAACCTCTTTTCCCCGTTTCTTGCCAGCTCCAATGCTCTTATAGATATCAGATCTGTGAGTGTGGGTATCGGAATCTGTCTGTGTGTGTGTGTGTGTGTTTGTGTGTGTGTGTGTGTGTGTGTGTGTGTGTGTGTGACTGTGTGTGTGTGTTTCCTGTTGTGCAGGTAATCAGCAGTGTTCTAATCAGTAGTATGCTATGTGGCATCTAGCCCCATTTCCCCATCAGGATCAAAGATGGTTCTCTTTCGTTTTGAAGCCGAAACGTACGAGTGGATGATGCCTATCATCTCCTGCTTTTCTGAAGTCATTTTTAACCAACCCTTTGAAAAAAGGGCAGTAAGCGCACTGACGCATGCAGGCAACTACTTAGACAGCCCTGCGTGACGTCAGAAAATCTATATATTGACTGTGCTTACGCTTCAGGTCCTCTTTGCCTCTTTCACCTCGCCTACTGCGTGTGTTTCTGAGTCGCCTTTCGTTTGCTCTTGCAAATATTCTAAAACCAACGGCTTTTTTGAAAGCCCACCACAAAAGCTTTTTTCAAAGCTCTCCGAGGGATTCAGTCTTGCTCCAAGTGCTCACGCCGGTCCCTAACTTCTGGTACCACAAGACGCAAGATGGTTACTCGTCGTTGCACCGATTGTGACCGTCCCATGGCGATCTCCGACCGCCATGCTATCTGTTTTATCTGTATGGGGAGCGAGCATGCTATGCTCGCCTTTTCGCGGCCAGATCTTTGCTTGCGAATGCCTCTCCCCTACGGCTATCGCCAACAGAGCGGCATTCTTCGTGGGTTCCACTGGTGTTTCAGGGGCGGGCTCTTCCCCCGCTGGCACTAGTGCTCTCGCTACCCGCCAGTCTATCGATTTTCCCCCGGCGTCCCCGCACCCGGTTGGGCTTATCGATCGGTCTTTAGTGGCTACTCGGCCGTCGGTTAGCTTCTCAGCGGCTAGCTTGCTACCAGCTAGCCAGCTAACCGCGGCCCACCAGGCTAGCCCTGCTAGCTCCGTTGACGCTGCCTTTGGCCGCGCGGCTACCACGCCGCCTCAGGGCGACGATGACGACCCAGTTATCGAGGCTGTGGATGAGGAGGAGCTGTCTTCCTTCCTCTCCGCTAAAGGCGCTACTGTCGAAGACCCGCCACCTATGGTGAAGACCCATGCCGCAAAGTTAGCTTCTGAGCTAGCTTCGTTGGCTACACAGGCGGCTAGCAGGCTAGGCCTGCCTCCGCCTCAGCGCTATCCGGAAGGGCGTTTCGACCCCTTTTCCGGCGCGCTTCCCTCTCCGGACGCTCTCCCTCTCCGGACGCTCTCCCTCTCCCTGCTCACCCCACGGTTGTGGCCGACGCGCAGGGCTCCTGGGAGGCTCCCTACGCCGCCATTGCCCCTATCCAGGGGCACGCGGCGTTCTATGCGATGGACGGAGTCGCTCACGGTCGAGAAGTCCTCCCCGTCCTCTCTCGCTGCTTCTGTCGGTCGATTCATCGCCCAGATACGCGCAGACCTGTCTGCCCAGTCTGACACGTCTGCCCCTGGCCAGACGGGTAGCTTCTCCCCCCTCTTCGAGGTCGTCACCAACGCGCACTCCAGGTCGGCCGCCCCACGGGGCGTCGCAGATGCAGTGCGCGGCTCGTCGACCATCAACGTCGCTGACACGCGCTCCAGGTCGGCCGCCCTACGGGGTGTCGCAGGTGAAGCGCGCAGTTCACCGACATCGGATTTCGCTGACGTGCGCGCTGGGCTCTTCAGCCACGCGTGAGCGCCCAGCGGTCTCACACACGGCTAACTTGCCCTCAGCCCCCGCACTCCGTCGGGTCTCTGGTCTGTCAGTCGGACGCTCTTCAGCTTCGCGGACAGCCTCAGTCTTTGACCTCGGCCCCCCTAGTGCCACACGGAGGCAGCATAGCACTTCGTTTGTCCTTGCTGCCTCCTCATGCCGCCGCTCTGCTCCGGCAGAATTGGGCGATGTGCACAACGTCATGTTGGGTCCTGTCAACAGTGTTGAAGGGCTATCAACTGCAGTTCAGGTGGCCACCCCCGCCCTTCAGAGGTGTCATGGAGTCAGTGGTGCCCCCCTCCAGGGCCCCTGCTCTCAGACAAGAGCTTTGCGATCTCCTGAGAAAGGGCGCTATCCAGCGCATAGATCCGACGCTTGCGCGCGCAGGTCGCTACAGTACGTACTTCCTGGTGCCCAAGAAGTCCTATTCTAGACCTCAGAACGCTCAATGCTTCGCTCAAACCTCTCACCTTTCGCATGCTCACGGGGCGCATGGTGGCGGAGTCAGTCCGCCAGGGGGATTACATGGTCACCATAGACCTTCAGGACGCCTATTTTCACATAGGTATAGTCCCAAGGCACAGGCGTTTTCTACGCTTCGCCTTGGAGGGCAGGGCTTACGAGTACGCAGCCCTTCCCTTCGGTCTATCTCTAGCACCTCGGTGCTTCACCAAGTGCGTGGAGGCGGCGATCGCTCCTCTACGCGCTCAGGGGATCAGACTCCTCAATTACTTGGACGACTGGATGCTGCTGGCAGGTTCCAGACAGCTCCTAACGTCACAGGCTCACACTGTTTTGCGTCACCTGCACGATCTGGGCTTCTTAGTAAACCTAAGCAAGTGCATGCTCTCTCCCTCTCAGGAGGTCGAGTTCTTGGGCGTGAGGCTGAACTCACGCTCGATGAGAGCGATGCTCACGCCAAAGAGGCTTCAGGACGTCAGGGTGTGTCTACGCCACTTCAGACTAGGCGCCTGCGTTTCGGCCAGGCTGTGTCTCAAACTGACGGGCCTCTTATGCGCCGCAGGCGGCGCTGTCCCACTCGGCCTCTTACACTTACGCCCGCTGCAGCTCGCCTTAGCGGAACTAGGTGTATCCTCCAGGTCGAACCCCGCCCATCGGATCTTAGTGTCCAGACGCATGTGGCTAGCCCTCGCGCATTGGCGCAGGCCGTCGTCCTTCACCAAAGGCGGCGCTCTGGGCGCTATAGCCAGACGCATGACGGTGACCACCGATGCGTCCAAGAGCGGCTGGGGCGCCGTTTGCTGCGGTCGCCCCGCCAGGGGGACATGGGGCACAGCCTCCAGGAGATTACACATCAATGTGTTAGAACTCCTTGCTGTCTTCTGCGCTCTGAAGGAGTTTCTCCCTCTTCTCAGAGGAGAACACGTCCTTGTGCGTACAGACAACACCACTGTTGTGGCGTATATCAATCGCCAGGGCGGCACGCGCTCTCCGGACCTGTTTCACCTGGCGTACAAGCTGCTCACCTGGGCCTCCCGCCACTTCCTGACGATCAGGGTGGCGCACTTGCCAGGTGTTCGCAACACAGGCGCGGACCTCCTCTCCAGGGGTGTTCCGCGTGCAACCGACTGGCGCCTCTGCCCAGCCGTGGTGCACAGCCTCTGGTCCCGCTTCGGGCAGGCACGAGTCGATCTTTTCGCCTCGAGAGAGAACGTTCACTGCCCAGCGTGGTTTTCGCTGGAACGAGATGCGCCGCTAGGGTCAGACGCGCTGGCACACCCGTGGCCGGGCTGTCTGCTCTACGCTTTTCCCCCCCTTCCTCTGATGCGTCAGGTGTTGGCCAGGATCAGAGCGGGGGCTCACAGGGTGATTCTGATCGCCCCCAATTGGCCATCTCAGAGCTGGTTCTCAGATCTGGTCTCACCGTTAGACGGCCAGCCGTGGACCCTCCCTCTGAGGAGAGACCTCCTATCGCAGGCTCACGGGTCGCTGTGGCACCCCAAGCCGGAAGCGTGGAGACTGATGGCTTGGCCCCTGAACGGGCGCGTCTCCTAGAGAGCGGCCTGTCAGACGCAGTGATAGAGACCGTTCAGGCTGCTAGAGCTACGTCCACTAGGTCATTGTATACACTGAAGTGGCGTGTTTTCAGCACGCGGTGCAGAGACAGAGGCTGTGATCCTCTAGTCTGCCCTATTGGCGAGGTGCTTGCGTTTTTGCAACACCTGTTTGATCAGGGTCGTACACCCTCTACTTTGAAGGTGTACCTCGCAGCTATCTCAGCATGCCATGTTGGCTATGCTGCCGTTTCCCCAGGCGCTCACCCCCTTGCGTCGCGCTTCATGAAGGGCGTCAGGCGGCTTCGCCCCTCTTCCTCTCCTTCGGTCCCTACTTGGGACCTGGCCACCGTCCTACGCGGACTGGCCCTTACGCCCTTTGACCCTCTGTCGAGTGCCAGTCTAAAGATGCTTTCCCTTAAGACTGCGCTTCTGCTCGCTCTGGTCTCGGTGAAGCATGTCAGCGATCTGACTGCTTTGTCGGTCAGTCCTGACTGTCTTGAGTTCACGCAAGGTGACGCGCGGGTAACGCTGCGACCAAATCCCTTTTCTCGCCCGACAGTGCTGTCTACTGACCCTCATTCGAGGGTCATTGAGCTCTCAGCCCTTCCTGAGACAGGCAGTTCTGTGCCCGTCACTCTGTGCCCGGTCAGAGCGCTTCG
The DNA here is from genome assembly GCA_017657215.1 of Limnothrissa miodon. Taxonomy (NCBI): domain Eukaryota; kingdom Metazoa; phylum Chordata; class Actinopteri; order Clupeiformes; family Clupeidae; genus Limnothrissa; species Limnothrissa miodon. The sequence goes on from JAGFZM010000148.1 coordinate 381,555, forward strand.
TGCCTATTTGACGCGTACGCAGAGCATCAGGAAGACGAACCAGTTGTTCGTCTGCCATGGCGAGCGTGCCAAGGGTCAGGCTTTGTCTACCCAACGCATGTCGCATTGGCTTACGGAAGCCATACATCTGGCATATGAGGTGGCGGGTGTTCCTCCGCCTGCTCATGTCAGGGCGCACTCCACCCGTGGGCTTCGAAACAAAAGAGAACGTTACGGATACTAACGTATCCTCGGTTTTCTGAGTGAGAAGCCGAAACGTACGCTTCGGGCCTCAATCGCCGACGCTGGCGAGCTTGGCAAAGAGGACCTGAAGCGTAAGCGCAGTCAATATATAGACTTTCTGACGTCACGCAGGGCTGTCTAAGTAGTTGCCTGCGCGCGTCAGTACGCTTACTGCCCTTTTTTCAAAGGGTTGGTTAAAAATGACTTCAGAAAAGCAGGAGATGATAGGCATCATCCACTCGTACGTTTCGGCTACTCACTCAGAGAACCGAGATTACGTTAGTATCCGTAACGATTTTTTACTTTCTGGTTCCCAATGCACTTACAGCATTGCTAAGAGTGAACTAGGATAAGCCTCAACATCCCCATGACTACAAAATCTTGACTTGCAACATGTGACCAGCAGATGGAGCTATGGTCCAGCAGAAATAATCACAGCCCTACTGTAAGTATTACTCCTGGCACTGGCCAATACCTCACACCCCAAACTAGCTAAAACCGTGAATCAATTGTGTCCTGAAAAATGTTGTCACTTCAGAAATAGCAGGCATTTTTCCTCTGCCGCAAAATAATAAAAGTTCTCTTCTTTTTCTTTTGAGCAGGGTGATTTGTCAGCAAATATTCCCTGACTTCAATATTGCCTTAATACTATTGCCATGTGAGGAAATTCTGTCAATTCTTTTTCCCCCCCCTTTCCCCCCCCCCCCCCCCCCCCCCCCCCCCCCCTGCAGTATATCAATTCAGTATATCAATTTCCATCTCTCTCTGCTGCTGTAATGCCAGTTCAATTAGACGTGCATGTCACATATTGCATTGTCCTGTCTGTGCAAATCTGGTTTGCTCGGTTATGTAACTCAGACAAGGGAAGTCAGAGGAAAAAGAGAAAAAAAAACATACTTATGCAATGCTCAGATGCTAGCAGATCAGCGATGATCAAGGCTTCAGCGATGTCATGGCAGAGATTTTCCCCATCACTATACCTACCGCTTATAAGTGGACTTTAAAGGAGACGTGCTGTGAACAAAGGGGAAGGTTAGGTTTAGGGTAAGGGAAAGTTCTGGGGAAATGCTGTGAATTCTGTGTGAATCAATCTCTGTTTTGTTGACACCACAGTGTTGATTTCAGGAAAAGAACAAGGAAATTTGGTACAACAGACAACACTCTGAATAGGGGCACAGATTTCAGTTTCATTTTGCTATGCCCCATTCAATTAATGTTAGTTGATAAGGTTTGCAATTTGGTGAATGTTGAACAGCATGTTGTCATTCTTTTCCCCAGAGGCAGCGCTCAGTGACCGCAAATAACAGGTCTATAGATTGAATCACTCCGGATTTCTCCTTTAAGCCTTTGGCAGGGGTCACAATCTTTTCCATTTGACCCCTGATCTCTATGGTTAGCTTAACATGCTTTATCTCTTTTTTGTTGTATGACCCACTCCCTTTTCAATCATAAAACACTACTTTAGCCATGTGGTGGGAGATAGCTAGGCTATTTGATTTGATCATAGATTGACACGTGGTTACATGAAGAGGGAGGTAAACTTGATGAATAGGCGTCCTTGGAGTTTTTAGGGACACGGCAGATGTTTGCTTGTGTGGCAGGTTATTACACTTGCAGGAAACTGAAACAACTTTCAGGGAAATGTATAAGCTTTCAGGGAAACACTCTTTTTATGAATGATTATTAGCTAACACTGTTTTTAAAAGGAAATACATAAGAGTGACACATAATCATGACATGACACAAATCATAAGACAATTATTGTTCATCATTGTTGTCATTAAATGCCATTCCAGCTATATAACCATCCTGCATGCTGCAATCTTCCTATGCTACTATGCTGCTATCCTGCTATGCTATCTTCCCTTGCAACAATGGTGCTATGCTCCTATCCTGGTATCCTTTTATGTTCCTATGCTGCTAACTTCCTATGGAATCATGCTAGTATACTCCTGCTGAGCTCTGGTGAGCTATATGGGGGGCACATGAGTGCAGGTGTGTAGCTGGAGCATCACTTGACTCCGCACACTGAATTGTGATAGAGCTAAATAAAACAAAAAACTGACTGCATTCCTGCTGTTTTTTGTTTTGTAACCTTTGTTTCATTATGTTTTTATCTTGTTTTCCCTGTTGTAGATATTTTTTTGTTCCTTTGTGTTTTACATTTAGCTGCGAAATAAAAATGTTGGTAAAAAAAAACAAGTGAATTGTTGCACTGAGTTTGAGACATTTTAGTTACCTTTTGAAGTGTAACCGAGTCCGAGTCATGTAAAGTTAAAATATTGTCTTTGTGGCCCCATTCTGAATATAGCCAATGCATCCAAAGAGGGCTTTGTTCTCAGCTGACAGTACAGTAACTGAATACACCAACCCCTCAAATGTTTCAGCAATCACTCCATCCCCACCCCCAGCCCCCGCCTCTCTCTCTCTCTCTCTCTCTCTCTCTCTCTCTCTCTCTCTCTCTCCCTCTGTCTCTCTCTGACCTCCTCCCCTCTCGTAATAAAGGTCTTGATATTTTTTACACACACACACACACTTTTGTTTATCTTGCACCTTGCCCTGAGTATTACTGCAATCAATGCAATATTTTGAACACTGAAAAACTCCAACTCAAAACTACTACACCTTACTGTATTGTACTGCACCATTTAATATGTTGGACAGAAACTATTGCAGTAAAGCTGTTTTTCTGTCATGCTGTCATGTCATGCATGTTTTTTTTTTTTCATGACAAATCAGTCACATTCAGAATCAGTCACATTTCACACAGAGAAATGGTCCACACTAAAGCTTTCAAAATGTATTTACAGTGAAACACAATTACTGGAATTATTGACTCTGCTGCCATCTACTGGTAGTTACTGGCACAACATGTGTTAGTGTGCTTTGCTGAATACAGTCCTAACGCATCAGCATCACTGTATGTAGCTTCAAAAACTTTAGTGAGGAAGAAAAACTAAAATAATTAATGGCTGTCTTTTATCTTCTATTTAAGTCTTCTCCTTTAAAAGTATTTCTTACAGCAATTGTTTACGCCTATGCTTTCAAACGACTAAACTCACAGTATCTATACTGTATGTGGTGTACATCTTTACTGAGAGATAAATAAGAAGGCCTGAAACTGGTGCTCTGTCGGTCAAGTGGCCATCTGTTTGCCACATGTGCGGTTTTCCAGATGAAATTCCACAGCCTTGTTGGAACGTAGGAGGGAATTATGGGAGTCATAAGGCAGTGACAGTCCAGATGGGAGAGGGGCTTGAGATTGACAGACGAGTTTTTTCCCTCTATCCCCCCCCCCCCCCCCCCTTCTCCTCTCTCTCTCTCTCTCTCTCTCTCTTTCTCACACTCACACACACACACACCATGCAAAGTCTATTTACATGTATCAATTCACCTGGAAAACACAGCACAGGGCTTTCAAGATTTGCTGTTCTCTCTCTCTCTCTCTCTCTCTCTCTCTCTCTCTCTCTCTCCCTCTCTCTTCCTCATTCTGTCTCTTCCCCTAAACATGCTTCTTCACACACGGTGGCCTTATGTAATGTGGTTATCTGTGCAGACTTCAGCAGCTGATTAAATGTGGCTTGGCTTGGGCCATCTGTTGAAGTTCTTGAAGTCTCAGGCATCACAGGTTTGAACCGCCATGAGTGTGTGTGTGTGTGTGTTTATGTTTGTGTGTGTATCAGAGACTACATGTTGGCATACTCACAGATGTGATGCACAGATGTGTGTGTCTCCCTCTCTATCAGTTTTTTGGTTTTGATTGTTTCTGTGAGTGTGTGTGTGTGTGTGTGTTTTTGCACAGGCTCCTATCTTTTTGTCTTTGCATGTGTACACACACACACACACACACACACACACACACACAAATCCAGAGACGCACGCACACACACACACACACACAGACACACACACTCACACACACACACACACATTGACAGTTGTAGTAGACATGGAAAATAAGTAACACTGTCTATAAATCACTTTTGGCAAGAATGTAAATGTGATAATTAATCCATTAATGTAGACACTGTAGACATTTTTTCTGATTTCTGAATTCAGTAAGGACCCATCACTTTGAGGTGTCTAAAGAAATAGCAGTCTGTGTATGTTTACGTGTGTGCGTGTGTGAAAGCGATGCAGTCTGGCTTAGAAGTCTCACAGATGTTCGGGAGCCCTGTCCTAAGAAGGCACCAGAGGTTGCCATGGCATTCATGTTGCATCACTGAGCGCAAAGCTTTCATAGTCCAAAGAGATGAGGCCAAAGTCTGTCATCCTTAATACTGTACTGTACAATGCAGGAGGCACTCTGTCAAAGCAGCAGTCAAAGCACTCTCAGAGCAGCAATAGCCTTTAGAGCTGCCAGAGGTCCATGACTTGACTTACCAACAAGACCTGCATTTGGCACATCTCCTAAAACAGACACACTCAGAGACAGCGTCAGAGAGAGAGAGAGAGAGAGAGAGAGAGAGAGAGAGGGAGAGAGAAAGGGAGAGAGAATAAAACAGACCCCCACAGCACACACACACACAGAGAGAAACCTAAATAATAATGCATAACACTACAAATGCATGCTTTACCTGCTATGCTTTACCCTTGGTGTTGAATGTTGTGCTACAGAGATTCATAATGATCACTTCTGCATGCAGTGAATTGCCCTACTAAGGAGGCTTAGACTGAAATAGGGGCCAAAAAGCAATTCATCTCATTTCATCTCTGTTCCCGCTGACCTGGGGGCTAATACTGGAATCTGTGCCATGGGTTAATTGGATGATGGTCAAGCATGTCTGGACATCAAGGGCTTCGGGAGATTAAGAATTCTCAGTCCTTCCCCTTGTAGGCCGCTATAACTGTTCTCTCCAAACCTGAAAACCTCCCAAAACTCTTGTCATGTCAGTCATGCAGAAACCTATTACTGTCAGAGGATAGTGTGTGTGTGTGTGTGTGTGTGTGTGTCTGTGAAGTGAAAGGACTAGGTGCAATAGGTAGGCTATATAAAGGAAAAGTATGTTAATGAGAGGTGAAGTTATTAGGTAATCTGCTTGTGTGTGTGTAGAGAGAGAGAGAGAGAGAGAGAGAGAGAGAGAGAGAGAGAGAGAGTGTTTCTGTAGTGCAGACAAAGTCGTTCCGATCTTTCGTACATATGATGAGTCACTTATAAATCCGCAGCGACACCAGCCTCAACACTCTCTCTCACCTTCGCCTCCCCAAGGTAAAATGACCTGCAACATGTCACACACACACACACACACACACGTAAACACCAATCTCCTTTAAGACCTGCCAGTACGAAGGCAAGCTCAATAATCTTGTTTACGTGCCACACCGACTTCATATTCACTCGGCCTCAGGCTGTCAGACTGACAAACAAAAGGATCAGCTCAGCCCGTCGTGATAAATATATCTTTCCTTTCTCCTCTTTCGAAATCCGCCAGAATCGCGGCGGTGCAACCAAACGTATCAAGCCCTAGAGCTTCCAGGTTTCAGAAAGCAAGGGCCTTGAGGATCTGTCAAGGCTCTCCAGTCACATGGTCAAATGCACACCCCATCAACACACACACACACACACACACACACACACACACACTGTTGCCTCCATCCATTCATAATTCCAGCAGTGCTTCTGAAGTCTCAGTCCTTATGTGAGAGCTCAGCTGCCACCCCTCTGAGCAATAAAGTGCACGGCTATGCCGCTTCAACTGTGCCCTGGATTCTCCACAACTGACACCATTCACTGGAACTCAGGCTTATGATCACAGAAATCATTACCCCCAATTACAGTACCTTCAGTGGGTTTGTATTTGCCCTGCACACTGCCTAGTGAAGTTACCCTCAATTGTGCACCCACATTGACACTGTAATTGGTGTGCAGATTGCATATCTTCCTATTCCCAGTCTTGACACATGATATAATGACAGCTGACCAAAGGTAACCTCAATGCAGACATACTATTTTATTTAATCAGCTGCAGGAGCTAATTATCACCTGCAGCGAGAGGTAGGGAAAGGTTGCACTTGACTTCTGGTGGCTCACCGACTTGACCCTTCGCTTACATAATTTTGTTATCATGAGCATGATTGCAGTTGTCCTATTTAACTCGGTGGTTTCGCAACCAGACGCTTGTGTGAAGTGGCCACGGCAAATTAGGAAGCGAGGACGGACGGTTATCCATTATTATCACTGTGGGTAGAGTGGGTGGGTGGATGTTAAACTGTCCGAGTCACGTATGGAAGGCTGCGAATTTATTTTGCGTCCACCAGCAAAGCGTATGCATTACAGAGTCTTGTAAATGACTCCTCTTTTGTCGGCGGGTGTGAGACGACTGTCAAAAGGAGAGGTTGGGTGTTTAACGGTGCACGGCGCATCCCGGATTCTCAGAGCCGTCTGAAGCACCTTGTTTTCCTGAATGAAATCGTACGCCCGCTATAAATAGAACAGGGTCGTTGACGTCACAATGGAAGCTGCAACCACGTCGGTACTGTGTGGCTGCAGACGCTTCACTCAAAAAGCCTTCGAATGGGGAAGGGCACAGTGACGGACGCTCGAAAGACCGGGCAAACTAGACATACGGTGTTATTGCAATAGTGAGGGCGAGAGAAGGGATTAACTTTTTGGACAGACGGGGATATAATGCCTGTTACGAAATGATCTTGCAGCATTTCAAACCTAGCTAGCGCCGACCGATTTTATTGCTAGCCAGCTGCAGTAACGTTACTCCTTGAAGTCTTGACTTCACTTTGGGTTGACAGGAACAATAACACACAATCCCAAGCAACGGTAGGTGCTTTTGTTATGATAAATTTCCAGCACCCTTGAAACAGAACAAAGACCGGGTGGTGCCCTCGTGTAATTTAATTGGCTGTGTTGTTTCAAAGCTGGCCAGTTATTTTGTTGTGTGTCATAATTGTGTAATGACATGCTCTAATACCAAACAGTAGTCTGTGCGTAACTGCCCCATGCATATTTTTTATTGTCCATTGTTGGCGACTACATTATAGCCTAGCGCTCTGAATTAATTTAGTTGCTCGAGAAGAACGGAACATCTACGAAATCTCGCTGTGACATACAGTCTAATACATTATGTCATTATGTTAAACAAGATGCACAAAAGTTTACTTTCGTGTATGTTATCATTGTTAGAGAATATTTTTGACAGTCGATGCGCCCTCACAAAGCTGACACTGCTGTCGTAACAAGAACATATGTCATAATACAGTGCGATCATTGTTTGTTTATAATGCATTGTTATGGAAGATTTACATTATTTAATAATGAGAAAGGAATGTCTTGTCCGGATTTCAACTGTTGTTTGGCATAATCTTAAACGCCAGTTCAAGAGTGTAACTCCTAACAACGATAGTTTTGAGATACGATGCATCTGAGCTTTTAAAAGGATTTCACGGGTGCGTCCATTCGCATTTTTGTTTTGAGGAAACAAAGGCTACCGTCTGCATAAAATCAATTAATGTCCTATGGCGAATGATGTCAGTCTAGACGTATTGTTGTTGTTTTCGTTATTTGTTGCTCCCTCATCTTTAATCGGACGTCATAGCCTATATTCAGTCACCACAGAGAAAAAAGTTTTCTCTTTCTTCATTAATGACTCGTCTCTCTCCCTTGTTAGAAAGGATTGTAGCCAGCGGATGTTACTTTGACTCACTGTACTCCTGTGTGACATTTTATCACATACAAATCTATTTTAATAAAAATGGGTCACAGACAGAAATCTGTCGCACACCTGCAGTTTCCTAACCTTGCTATTTAGTCCCATCAATGCTCTCTCTCTCTCTCTCTCTCTCTCTCTCTCTGTTTGTGTGTGTGTGGACGTGTATGTGTGTGTGAGATTGTGCGCGTTGACTCTCCTGGATAAAGGGCAGCATCAATAATTTGATATGCTGCCATGAAATCAGATATGTCATTCAGTTACAGTAACAACGGCCCTAATGCCCGTTCATTAATAACTCTCCGGCAAATCAAGCTTATTCTAGCGAACCTGCCAAGTGCCAACCACGCTGATGCTGGTGATAGAGTGGAGCACACTTGACAATTGACAAAATTACATATCTCGTGGCCGTGCCCGGCCCGCGCACATATCTCGTGCCCGTGCCATCCCCTCCCCCTTATCTTTTTTTTCTTTGTGTGTGTGTGTGTGTGTGTGACGTCAGGAATCTGGATGAATATGATTGCTTGCTTGCTGCGGGAAAGCGTACTTATAGAATGACTGATTTGAGCCGTTTAATGGAATCTAATCTTACATAAGCAAGTTGTAGCAACAGTAGAGGCAAAGGAAGCTGCTATAATTAAGGCATGCAAAACAAAATAGTGTGATTTTAAACCTCCATGTGCAAGTGACAATCTTGGCCAGTGTCTGTGTATGGAAAAGTAGGCCATGTTGTCTCACTCTCATCCCTTCAGAGACTTGTGGAGCGTATGGAAATAACAGGTTACAGACTCTTGTTTGCTGTTATATGTTTCTCTGTTATTTCCGACTGCACAAATCTGTTGTTGAACATTATTGCATTATTAACGAACATTATTATGGCAACATTCTATAAGCTTAAACCCTCAGGCATGTAACATTTAGCCCATGCAGGCCTAGATGTTTGTGACGATTCCCATTCATCCAGGTCATGGTAGTCTAGGAATTCAGTGCTTGCGACTCCTTTTTTTGAGATATAGCCCTGGACTGTGAGAGTAACTGTGAATTGTAGTAAACATCCTTTATCATCAGCCAAATAGAAAGTTGATACATACCAGATAAGTAAAAAGAGGACAAGCGTTTAGGATTTTTGGCACATTGGAATGCACTCTATGTCTGCAAATTAAATTATATTAGAAGTCTTTACTAGAAAACTGTAGTGCAAAATGCTGCAGACAGAATAAGTATAATAAGTAATGCCGGATCATAACTGTATTTAACCATAGAGAAAAAAAAATCAGCTATTTTTTCAGGACCTAGTAAGCACTTGGGGCTAAGGGGTTGCATTAGGATGCAGTATTTCTGCAAATAAAACCGGTTATGGTTTCCATGTGTCCAATGAGACATTCTGTTCCCAATCTCAACATCCCTCTCTGTTTGCGTGCCCCCCACAGGCTGGGCGTGTACTATGGATTACGAGCGTCCCAACGTAGAGACCATCAAATGTGTCGTCGTGGGGGACAACGCCGTAGGGAAGACACGCCTCATCTGTGCTCGCGCATGCAACACCACGTTGACTCAGTACCAGCTTCTTGCCACGCACGTGCCCACCGTCTGGGCCATTGACCAGTACCGAGTCTGCCAGGAGGTAAGGGCCACTTTGGTCCAGCTTCATCTCACGCAGTGCAGACTTATGGCTGCTTTTAGTCATGCAGCACTGTCTAAAGACTTCAATGGGCTGCAGGACCACACTGACAATATGTCAGGATTCACGGAAGGACCGAAGTGCAGAGTCAGAATTTAACTGTTCCTTTATTTTAGGACAGGTAGACGAAGGAGACAAACATAAACTCAACAAGCTAGACAGAGGACATTGCACAGATTACACAAACTAAGCAAAAGATAACACAGGAGATAATACAGGCAGCACAGATAGGACAAGTAATGCACACAATACTGAAACTACTGAAACGCAACACAGATAAAACAGATAACACAGCAACAGACTAGACAGACAGGCACGTTGGAGAAAAAAAGATCTCAAAACCAACAACAAGCATAGCAAGCAGACAATACGCTAACAGTGCAACAACTGTCCGAACTGGATGGGAAGGCATGAAGAGTTAAGAGCTTGGCTAGGCACAGGACCAAGAGACTGGGAAGACAGGATGAAAAGGTGCGGGACGGAAATTGGCGGACGGTCGGGGCTGACCACGGGACAGGGCAGTCAGGCAGAGATGGGGACAGATGGGGCGACAGGGACGGATGGGGCGGCAGGGACAGACGGACAGACAGGGACAGACGGAGAGACAGGGACGAATATAGTGACGGGGATGGTAACAGGAATGGTGACAGGAACTGTAACAGGAACAGCGACAGGAACTGACACGAAAACCATGATGGGCATAGAAGCAGGGGCAAGGACAGGCACAGACACAGGAACGGGAGCGGGTACAGTGACAGGCACAGACACGGGAACAGTTACAGGGACAGTGACTGGGACAGATAGGAGCCAGACGAGACACTCCAGGGATGGGCCCCGGAGTCTGAGCCCCAGTAGAAGCCTGTGCTGGATCCGGGTCAGGCGCAGGGACTGGAGCAGGGTTGCAGGCAGCGGGCACAGGAGCGGGGTCGCAGGCAGCGGGCACAGGAGTGGGGTCGCAGGCAGCAGGCACTGAAGCGGAATCACCGGAAGCGGACACTGGAGCGGGATCTGGAGCGGAGTCTTTAGCAGTGGGCACTGGAGCAGAGTCACAGGCAGCGGGCACTGGAGCGAGGTCGTCTCCGGAATCCGGAGACTGTAGAGACCTCTTTATAGAGGCCACCTCTGAAGCCAAAACTGCAACCTCTGGGATTCCAGAGAGGTTACTTCTAACCCTTATAGTGTTTTCCATTAACGCCACTGCAGCCAATCTCTTTTCTATATCCTCTGTTCGGATCATATAAGAGATCAAGGTCTCCAGGTTCTGTCTCAGTTCATGGAACTCTTGAATAACCGCGGATAACTCTGCTGGGTCCATGTTTTGGTTGGTCCGTACTGTCAGGATTCACAGAAGGACCCAAGTGCAGAGTCAGAATTTAACTGTTCCTTTATTTTAGGACAGGTAGACGAAGGAGACAAACATATATAAACTCAACAAGCTAGACAGAGGACATTGCACAGATTACACAAACTAACGCACACAATACTGAAACAACTGAAATGCAACACAGAAAACACAGCAACAGACTAGACAGACAACATGCACGTTAGAGAAAAAAAAAGCTTTTTACCTGCATTGCATAAGATCTCTTGCTAATTTGTGATTGAAGGTGAAGAGACCAGCTTGGGTATGTTTTTATTTTTCCGTGACATGACTCTGCGTGCCTGACAAAGCCCACATGACCCATGAAGAACCATTCAGATGCTGATGTTTTCCAATATCAAATAAAATGTAAAAAAAAAAAAAAAATCAATCAGCCGGTCAATAGACAAGACAGCTACGCTCTCATCTTGTTTTTCTTCATAGCTGAGAGTGCATTGATTGAGACGAGTAATATAGAAGTGACTGATCTAACAGTCTAGCACAGTGCATTAGCTGTTTTGAATGAAACCCTTCAGCAACTTTACTTACTGTGTGATGTTCTAGATTTTAAGTGGCATGTGGTGTGAATCAATCTATAGTGAGCAAGTGCTGTTGGCAGGAAAAATAAGGAGATAATGTGATACAACCTGGTGGAATGATGAACCAACAGCAATTACACTATCCAGGAAACAGAATTTTATTTTCATAATTTCCTCATGCCCGAGTCATTATTCCAACTTGGTCTCATGTCTTTTCATGAGGCCACCACAAAATAAAATCTGCATCAAATGTGCTGCGTTCCCGCTTGGTCCGTGCGAGGACAACAACAATGAAAAACGTTCATCATTTCCATAGAATTTCTCCCTACCTTTCCATTAGGTTTCCTGTCAGACAACCCACACCAGAGACACATCCTCTGTCTATTAAGAATCAATAGGTAGAACCACGTATGGTTAAAGGGATTATCCGGAGTGAAACAACACGTAGCTCTGTTGATTCAAGTTGATAAGTGCTATCGATAGGTATAAGAACAACAGATTTTCATGCACGGTAGACCGTTTAACAAAACGGCAGCCAGCGCTAACTGATTAGGGCATGTCCGTTTCATTTTCATATGCTCCATATGCTTAGTGTTAGCGGCCAGATCGTGAATTCGGTCAACGTTGTCCCTACTGCTGTCATTCTGATACCTATAGACATCATTCGACAGCCTCAGTCAACAGAGATACGGGTTGATTCACTCCGGATAGTCCCTTTAAAGCAGGGCTAAACAGCGTTCTGTTTTTTTCTCTCATGAGCTCCCTCTAAAGACCGCTGTATTGCATTGTATTGGACTGCATTCTATTGGAGGCGGTCCGCGCTGCTGAACATTGCAAGTGCTGTATCTACAGCAATAGGCCACAGTGGCGCATTCTACACCATTCATTCGCTGTGTAATGACTCATTTTAGCATTCTAAACAGTATGAAACGGATTAATTAAATGAAAAATGTTGCATAGTGGGCCTTTAAGTTTGGTCAGACAGAAAAACAGACTGTGCCTACTGTAGGTCCTGATTCCTAGTTGAATATAGTCTAGTTTGTTAAAAATAGATAATTGATTATCCTATGTCCTGAATTAATAATAGTTTTCCCTCATGCATGTCAGCCTCTGACCCTCATGACCTTTGATTCTCTACGGTTGACACCCCAGGTGTTGGAGCGATCCAGGGATGTGGTGGACGAGGTGAGCGTCTCCCTACGACTCTGGGACACCTTCGGAGACCACCACAAAGACCGGCGGTTTGCCTACGGCAGGTAGGCTAACCGTCATGCACTGTTATGCTGCCCATGTAAATGAATAAAAGTGATTTGTTCATAGTGAAATGGTAGTCCAGATGAGATGCAGCATGTGTAGGCCATCTAGATGAAGAGAGAGAGAGAGGGGGGGGGGGGAGCTATACAGATACATACATAGGGACAGAAAGAAAGAAAGAAAGAAAGAAAAAGAGCTAAACAGTAAGACAGAAGGATAAATATGTGGCAACATGAAAAGGTGCTGTGATTGAGAGATAGTCTGAGACTAGACACTCCTTGCATCTTAATCAAGAACTATCCTGATCTGCTGTAAGTGCAGGACCAATTAAATTAGTCGGGCCATGGTCCCTGTGGCCTTGTGCCGAGTGTTTTGTGGAAAATGTGCAAGCATCAGTGAACTAAGTGTCTGCCAGGACCTGCACTGACATCACAAGCCCACATATTAGACCGCTGTGTCATGTCATATGTTCAGAGATCCCCAATCAGCATCATCGTGTTGTGACGACTGCTTGTCATAGCAACTGTCGTTACACGTAGAGTTCTCGACCTGTCATGAGTGGCTGGTGTCATCAGCAGCTCATGGTCCAACAGTGCAGATTTCATTAGCTGTGCTCATTGCTTGCTGTTGTTGCTGCTCAATCAGGTGCCCTGTGTGCCAGAGTTTGCGTTGATTATTGAGTAGTGGCACATAAGTCAACCAGAGGAGGAATAATCCACACTGCATATTATTCCCTCTTTCTCACTGTGCAGGATGGGCATAAAGACAGAAGACTATAGACCATGTACATACGGCTCCTATCACTGGCACATATGGATTGTCCAGAGTCAGTCAACCCTGTATTCCTGTTGATTTGGTTGCCAAGTGTTATCAGTAGGACTAAGAACAAGACAGTTTGGTACAACACGGACTGGATTTGCACACTGATGAGAGCACATAGCCTAAACACAAAACTGAAATGAAATTGTCTCTGTTTTATTTCCTTACAGCTGCTCTCGGCACCCTTAACCTCTTAAGGCACACCCCTATTTTTCCTTTTTTTTTCAAAACAACGGCATACCCAAATTGAAAGCTTGACAGTTCCTACATAGTTTTAGACTCAGGGATGTGCCTCATACCATTGGAAAGGTGACACCCTTTTTTCTAGAGGAATATGTATGTTTCTGTGACATATGGACACAGAGTTATAGAGGTTGGAACTAAGTTTTTTTTTTCCCGCTCATTTCAAATGTCTATGAACTAACTAAGATATGAAGGTACCATCCATATGATACCCCCAAATAAAAAAATCTAAGTCCTAACTCCATCTCTCAACCTGTTACACAAAAAATTGAAGTAAAAAGACCAAAAATATGATTTTTGAATATACATTTTTGAAAGATATGTTTATGCGTCTTGATTGGGACCCCTATGTAAATTCCCATAGAGACTTTTTGTAAACAAGAGGGCCTACTGACATTCAAATGTTTATAACTTGAAAACCCCTTTACCTAGAAACATAAAATTGGTTTCAAATGAAAGCCAAGACCCTGGGCGTTCATGTCAGTTTGCTTGATTTGAAGTTACTCCTTCTGGCATTGAATGACACAAGCATAACCATCAAAAAAACAAAAAAGGCGTCCCATATATGGGCGAATGTGCCTTAATTGGTGAATGTTGTGTGCTGTCTGTAGGTTTGACATGACACAATTTTGTGCAGCATAGAACAATTAGCAGAACTGAAAAAAATAGGTTTTCTTATGCCCACATCTATCAACGTCAGCTGCCAGTTTACAAATTCGATCTTGGTTGTACCAAATGCTGTCACTGTTATACTGAGCAACTTAGCAGCTGCAAAGGAAAGAGATGCTGTCTGGTTGGCTGATTTTTACTTTATGATCTGGCTGATTTATGTATTTAAGGGTTCTGGTTAGTCCATCCTCTCTCTCTCTCCCTCTCTCTCTCTGTCTCTCCCTCTCAGTTCAGTTCAGTTCAATTCAATAAAGCTTTATTGGGGTGACAAAATTGCACACTGTAATGCCTTTCCTGTTGTACAAAGAAAAAGGTTATGTCCACATAGTTAGTCCATTAATAAATTAGTCCTCTCTCTCTCTCTCTCTCTCTCTCTCTCTCCTCTCTCTCTCCTCTCTCCTTCAGAGCCATTAGAGCACATTGCTTCCTTGATCTAGAGCAGTCTGTCAGTAATAGCCACTCTGCACTCCCAGGTAGTCGTGTCCTCTGCCAAATGACCTGAATTCTGTTTACATGTGCAAGCTTTTACTCATCCACTGCATTCCACGGACAGGACCCCACCTTGTTTCAAACTCAGTCTTTACGCTCACAATAAGGAGGTCTTTATTCATCACACAAGTAATGGCTGCAATGTTAACCTCAAGCTCTTAACCAACAGAGATTTAACATGCATGAGTTTTTTTAAAGACAGCTTAGAACAGTTTGAACACTTCAATGATCCAGGGCTTAGAGCCTGAGAGAAGCATTAGGATTCACCCTCTGTGGAGTGGGTGTCAGGGATTTTTCAAGTTTTCAAAGCCAGATAAGATCAGTTGGAGCAAGTCTTCAAGGGTCCAGGGCTTAGAACCTGAGAGAAGCATTAGGATTCAGACATTCTTGGAAAGTAGCGAAAGTTATTTTTGGGGCAGACGTCCTTCAGCTGTGAAGTGGAGTGGGTGTGTGGGATGTGTTCTGTCCGCGTACTGTGTCTCCTAGATTCCAGGTGATTTTAGGTGCGGTGAAGCGAGGCTAGACAGGGTGAGCATGCTGTAGTGGGGCTAGGGAAAGCGAGCCGTGTTCAGATCCTTTTAGAGTGAGCTGCCAGCCTTTTCCTGGTTTTGCGCCAACACTCACACACTCACATTTGTCAGCTTCCCTGGAGTTGTGTGTGTGTGTGTGTGTGTGTCTGTGTGTGTGTGTGTGTGTGTGTGTGTGTGTGTGTGTGTGTGTGTGTGTGTGTGAAATAGAGACAGAGAGTGAGAGAGAATATGTGTGTTTTTGTATGTGTGGGTACATGTGTGAGAGGAAAAAAAAGAGAGAGTTATGTGTGTGTGTGTGTGTGTGTGTGTGTGTGTGTGTGTGTGTGTGTGTTTGCATGTGTGTATTCATACTTTTTTGAGAGGGAGCTTCCTGTTGTTTGAAGAATGCTCCTGGGACGCTCTAGTGCATTAATTAAGAACAAAGGAAAGGAACGCAGGGATGTTTTGGAAAAGGTGAAGAGAGACAGACAGACAGACAGAGTGAGAGAGCAGACACTGAACACTTAATAGAAAGAAAAAAAGAGTGCAATGAAAGAAAGCGACTGAGAGAGAGAGAGAGAGAGAGAGAGAGAGAGAGAGAGAGAGA
>JAGFZM010000148.1:407512-429617 GCA_017657215.1 Limnothrissa miodon
ACTAGTGCTGATATGAAGCCAAGCCACAGGAAGACATTTGCAGATGTCTCTTAATCTACATTAGGGAACCTGCTTTAGGAAGGTGTGATCAATCCGAGGGAAAACCATAAAAAATAGACTAAACAGTACATGCATATATACAAGTATATATATATATATATGTGTGTGTCACAAATGCCCCATTTGATATATAAACACACACATGCATACAAACATATTACATACACACTTTCAATAATAAATTACTAATGAAGTAAATGATGAAACAGAATAATTAATATTTCAATAGAATGAATCAAGTAATGCTACATGCAAATCAGCGGTGTGTTTGTGTGTCCTCTGTCCCTGCAGAACAGTATGCTGTGAGCGACCTGGTCAAAGGTCAGAGAGAAGGGCAAGATATTGATGGAGAGGTGCTAACATACCTAGAGCTGGCTCAGGTGAGAGAAGCAAGCTGCACTCCTTTTACCAAACCTTTAGATCAGCCACAAAACATTTTTAGTTTGTTTAGATCCTGGTTTTACTGTTACATTTCACTCCCCATGTTTATTCTGCTCCAAACACCAGACCTCACATCAGCCTATGCTTACTTTTAATGCTCCTATAACTCTTGATCATGTAGAAAAAAACATTTAATTTTTTTAGTTGCTTGTGTTACACTTACCTTTTTGCCTTTTCCCTAGGAACAGCTTAGATGAAAAACACATTTTGTTAGTTTGTTTAGTTGCTTGTGTTACATTCACCCTTCAGCAATCAATTGGTACATATAAACCAATAAATTATTTTTAATTAATGAAGAAATCGTTCATTAATTGCAATCGAGTTAAAATGTTCAATTAATCAAGAGATTTTCATTTTAGGCCAAATCGCCCAGCCTTAAAAGACATCACTGATAAAAACGGTCACTGAATTAATTTGTTTGTTTTTCTCTTCCAGTTCCACAATGCTAATCAGTTAGCCGCCTGGTGCTTGCATCACATTTGTACTCACTACAACAGCGTTTGTGCCAATTACCGCAAAGAAATCAAGTCCAAGTCGCCAGGTAAGAACAACTGCAATGCTGTGAGCTAAGATGTCTGTCTTTTGACTTTGCTTTTGTAGTCCCAGTTATATGAGACATGTCCCTTTTGGGAAACAGGAAATGAAATCCTGTCCTTGTCAGCTTATCCTTCACCCCTTTTAAAGGCACAGTCAGTGATGCTAAATAATGTCATACTTTTACAATAGAAAGGAAGGAAATATAAGCAGTTTTTCCAAAAATACCCCAAACTGCAGTTTCATACACATCACTCTATGTTTGTGTGTGTGTGTGTGTGTGTGTGTGTGTGTGTGTGTTATTTGACTGCACATTCCCCACTCGCAGAAAACCAGGAGTACTTTGAGAAGCACCGCTGGCCCCCAGTGTGGTACTTGAAGGAGGAGGACCACTACCAGCGCATGAAAAAGGAGAGGGAGAAGGAGGACGTGGTCCTCAACAAGCACCACTCGCGACGCCGCTGGTGCTTCTGGCGCACCTCACCCGCTGTGGGCTGAGATACAGATACAGGAGAAGAGAGGAGGGGAGGAGCAGAGGAGAGAGAGAGAAGAGAGGAGAAGAGAAGCAGAGAGGAGAGACGGAGGGAGGTGAGGAGAGGAGGAGCAAAGGGGGAGAGAGAGAGAGAGAAAGAGGAAGTTATCACTTCACAGGGGGAGGAGCTGGTGGAGGTATAGGGAGAAAGGGGAAGAGTGAGAGGAAGTTATCACTCACGTTTTCACTGGTGCTTCTTGTGTGACCTGCGTGTTTGTGTGTGTGTGTGTGTGTGTGTGTGTGTGTGTGTGTGTGTCTGTGTGTGAGTGCGAATGAGAGAGGAAACAAGAGGGATAGAGAAAGAGAGAGAGAGATGAGGAAGAAAAAAGAGAGAGAGTGAGAAAAACTGCGAGACAGTGGTGGCTGCAGCTAAAATTCTGTAACAAATAAGCAAGTCCTATTTGAATATTGATTCCATCTGGCCAGAACATTTCCCAGCAACTGATTCCACTTAAATCTCAGTACCCGTCTCTATGGATAGCATAGACAATGTAGTTAGCCTTACACCAGCTCTACTGTTTCTTAGAAGAGTTTATTTAGTTTCTTTTTGAGCTGCAACTTTCTTTGTCCTTTGAAACCCTAACTGAGTTTATCATTTTGTGCACCTGTTTTTTTTTCTTATCACTTTGTTGTGCCTTCAGATGCCAATTCTGTAGCCTTCAATTAACGGCAATGATAAGCTTGCCAAAACCACAACAGTAACAGCAATAGCCTCACAATGACATTGAGAGGACTGTTGCTTTTGCTTTTTTTTCAGAGAGATATTTTCTCTCTTGGCCCAGGAAGTCTAGCCATTCACCAATTACATTTCAAAACCAGTTTTCTACAGTGTTTCTCAAATTTGCGAACTGGCAGCTAATGCTAACTGACGAGGGTATAAGAAACAAACCTTCCTTCTCGTCATCGGTTAACATTTCACTATTTTGGTTTATGTGGCACCAAAATCGTTGTTCTCCTACCTATGACCAATGTCAAACCACAGGGTTGATTCACTTCAGATAATCCCTTTAAAAATCCCTTTAAATATATAATTTTGTCATTATCCTATTATGTGACATTTTTCAACTGATTTTTGATTTGATTATTTTTTATCTGGTTAATTAAAAGAGGGCCAAGCCCTGGTCCTTGCATTACCCAACCACCATGGGTGCTAGAGACAGAGAAGGTTACTAAGGGAGAGTGAAAAAGAGAGAGAGAGAGAGAGAGAGAGAGAGAGAGAGAGAGAGAGAGAGACTCGATGAATGTAGAATGAATGTTGACGGGCACAAGAGCACCTGTACTGAAGTGACTAGTTGTCCTTAGTTGCTAGTATTTCCTGTATGTTGAGGACGTAGATCAGGCAAATGCACTGTCTTTCCCTTCTTCTGTCCAATAAGAGGTAAGGGGGCGGGCTGGTACCCGTAACACCGTAACCCACCAAAACATCAATCACAAGCACAATCCATGTGTCCAGACAATTCAGCCTGGCCAGTCCTGGCACATTTGCAAGGCTCCAATATTCTCTCTTCCCAGCCACCTACTGCTGCATTGGAAGGCTGTCGATTGTATTACTGCTTACTGTTGCACTTCTCATTTTCCATTTGATTTTTAATTTCATTTTTGTGCAATCTTTGCTGATTGACTTAGAATCGCTGGCCAATTCCATCATTAGGCACCCTGACAGAAGTACTCCTACAGAAAGTGTAGTGTTAAAAATAACTGCTTCCTTAAAAAAAATCCAGCACTTTTATTTGTTAAACCCAATGTGATGTTAGCTTTAACATTAGCTTTAGCAATTAGCTTGTGGTGTAGCCATTCCTTCAGAAACGCATAAACGTCATTCAAGTGCTCTGCTGTACGCTCGCTGTCACGCTTTGCAGTGGCTTTTTTGTATTCCTTCTACTAAATATTTCCTCGGGGGCCTTTCAAACAGAAGTCTGAGGCCCTGACGTCGCTGGCGCTCTCTGGCCAAAGCTCTTGAACCACTACTGCAGAGCTGGCGAGGTAACTTAGGCCTCCAGTAGTTGCTGTCAAACCTCCATGGATGTAATACTCCTACTGTGTGTGTGTGTGTGTGTGTGTGAGTGTGTGTGTTTGTGAATGTCAGTGTATGATGACCTGCTGCAGTCTCCAAGGCACCAGCCCTAATCACTTAAAAGTCAGGTTCTTCGACGCAATAACTCTCTCCGTAGAAAGCCTAGTTTGTGCTCAGACGTGAAGCAGAACACATGCAGAAACGGATGGAGAATCTGTATTTTCTGTCTTCAGTTTCGTCTGTCACCTGGTCTGTTCACTTTAGCGGATGAACCAGACGTGTCCACTTAGGTAAGGAAGTGGAGCATAAATCAGGCACTCAGGGGGGTTCCCAGTCCTGCTTCTGCGTGTGTGGCCTCTCCTTGCACTGTCCAAGTACCCAACTCAGCAAGGGCACATTTCATAGGCTGAGAGCCTGACAAAACTCAATAATGATTCTTCTGATTAGCTAAAAAATGCCTGACGTAGCTAGCCAAAGGATTACATCTGACAAAGAGTGGAATGAGACTATGGCTTTTTGCAGGAGATGGGCAAAAGATATGTAGCGTAGTGCAAAGCAGTCGACTCATGGAACGAGATTGAGAACCCCTCTGTTCTAACCTGTTCTAATGCAGCAACAGAATAACCCACGTCAGTGCCAGGGACTAGCTGATCTACCCTCTGTTCCCGCCATGTTGTAGAACCGCAGCAGATAGTAGACGTATCTTATTTTTCTACAGATCTCTGTCCTCTATTGTAGCACAGTATTGACCGTAAAAGGTCTCTCAAGAATCAATTCTTAAATTTTAGAAGGGCTTAGCACTACACTATGAGTTCAGGGTTTACTTGAACATGGACCTTAAAGGGAAAGTTTGGTGCAAATCAGTCAACCTATTGCACGGTAAAAAAAAACAAAAAAAAAACACACACTTTGAACAAAAGTTAGTGTCCCGACTGCCTAACTATTTTCAGTTGACCACATTTGAGATAAAAAGTTGATATGACTATTTTCAGCTGAGTTAAGTATAAGAAGTCATCACGACTCATCTAAAATGTGGTCAACTGAAAATAGTTAGGCAGCCGGGACACTTTTGTTAGTTGAAAGTGTGTATTTTTGGGGGGGGCTTGTGCTAACTGAGTGCTGTCTTTAGAGGGAGACCAACAAGTACCTAATGAAAGCAAGGAAACTTGGATACATTTTCTGTTTTCCGTGCCCGTTTTAGTGGGTTTTAGTGGCTAATAACTCATTGAGCTCAAGCAAGAGGAATGAGATGATTTACACCAGACTTTTGCTTTAAATAATGACAAATCAAATAAACACAAAACTTAACTGTTTAAACTCTCTATGTATGTATTAAAATACATTTAACAGATATATTTAACAAAAAAAACATGTACACTACTTACATAAATGACCATTACCATCATTGTGCTAGAAGTTACATAGTTGTAGATTGTAACATGATTTGTTTCACACACCTAAAGGGACTGTCGTAGTCTCGAGAGATGAATTGTATTTGCTGTATTGCTGAAGATTATACGTATGTACCGCTTATGTCTGTCGCTGGTGGTTCACACACACATACAGCTCTAGTGACTTTGTGCTTTTCAGAGGATGAATGGGCAGTGTTGCAGGTCTGCCTGCCTCAAGCCTGCTGCCGAGGGATAAGTTTCTATCGACTGTGTCATGGCTGGCTAATATCCATTGCCACTCGTGCTTGTTTTTGCACTAGATAGAAGAGCAACATTCAAGATAACAACAAAAATGGGCCATAACAACAGCTATGAAAATTGGCATTGGAAATGTATAGTGCCGATTGCACTTATCAGCTTTATTCTTAATCAGTCTTAATCAGTCATCAGTTTCTTACTGTGAAGAATAGTTGACAGTTTTAGTAGTAACACGTAGACCTACAATCAATAGCATCTTATGTCAATAACAATAGCATCTTATTAGAATAAGGTTAACCACTGAATGGTATTACAGTAATTAGAAGAATCTATCACCTCATAGGGATATTATTCCATCCTCCAACTTGATTCCATTGACACAGAGAAACTTATCCCTGCTTTGCACAGGTTGCCCAGCCAGATGTGGGGTTTTAGTCTGCCCCTGTGTGTTGTTAACCACTCCAAGATGTAATGTATTCTGTACGTAAACTAACTGGGCAAAGCTACTTGTAGATGTTTTTTTAGGAAAAAACAACAACAAAAAAAGCATCAACAAAAACATTCTGCCCATTCAGAGAAGGGAAACCTGTTACTTGAAAAATAAAAGATAAGAAGATGGAAATATAAAAAACAGAGATGAGAGTGAGTTCTATTATCATTAAGGTGAAGTCCTCTTTAGTTAACCAAAGCGAGAAAATGTACAAGTCACTCTCAGTAGAAAAACCATGTGATTGTTTTTTGTTTTTATTTTTATTATGGTAAGAACTGCAAAACATGTCTGTGACTATTGTTAGCTGCTAATGACTGAATGGCTGGCTCGTTCAGCTCATGCTGTTAAAAGGCCTTTGATCTTGCTGGTCATTATCCTTTATGTTGGATGTTCATTTATTTTTTAAAATGGAACTATTGTTGAATAAATGATTGATTTTGTGTAATCGTTTTGTTTGTGAGTACTCATTTGCACCATTTTTTTCTCTGTTAGGTTATCATGAAAAGACAAATAAAGCAGGGCTAAACTAAGGACAGCCGGTTAGGACTCTAGGCAGTGAAGATGTTGTCAGTCTACCGGCTTGAGTACCTGTTAGGACTTATAGGCAATGACTTCCGGTTAGGACTCTAGGCAATGAATAGAGTCCTAACCGGTTAGGACTCTAGGCAATGAATATGTTGTCAATCCCTGGCCGGTGGATTATGCCATAAGTGCCCTTAAACAAGGCAACTAAACCCTCACTGCTCTTTGGGACCCATAGTAAGTGGTAGAAAGAATACTTTTTTCTAGTCCTCTGTTGCTATCTCTCTCTGCTATCCAAAAGTCTGTTCAGGCTTGGCTGGCTTAGTCTATTTATAAGAATCCAGGAAGGCTATTATTATCTGTGGGGTAATATACAATGAGAGAGGGCAAAATGTGACTTTAATTAGCTTGTATGCTTCAAACTTCTAGGCAAAAAATATACATGCAGATGTGATGGGGGTTTGTAAAAACAGGTCTACAATTGAAAATGAATAAGGTAATGTCAAATATGTGTTGGAAATCATACTTAAAAATGACTATCAAAGCAATGATAGTCTACTGTGTAGTGTTAAAGTGAAAAAAGTGTAGTAAAAACAAAACTTCTCTAATAAAAAAAATCTCAGATATGACCTTTCTTTGTATACTGTGTACTGTGATACTGTGTACTCATAATCATTAGTAGCCTATCTGAATCACATGAGAAGCAGAATCCCAAAAAGCTTTGGTTGGTATGGGCTTGTAAAGCAGTAGCAGAACAGGAGCAAAGTCTGTCAAATCAATTTAATTTTAGACACAAAACTACAAGTGCTTAGTAGTGTATATAAAACCTAGTTTGGGCCTTTTGGTTGTGAATAACTTGTGAGTACTACTATTGTATAATATACTTACAGAGCAAAGCAAAAATGCTTAGTTAATAAGTTAATGTCTATTTTCATAACTGAAAGAAACAAAACTTCCAGGGAAACTATTAGGTCTATTAGAATCAACAGGTCTACTATAATCAACCTGCGCGCTTACGCCGCCCTCCCCTTGAAATGATGAGGAACGGAGAAGAATCTCATTATGTAACTTGACTTGTGACAGCGGCGCGTTCGCGTGCCGTGCCACATGATGGGTTTGTGTGTCAGTTAAGGATTCCGCTAATGCGCCGGACAGGCAGTGTGCACGCGCTGTCCCTGCGGTTTTCCCCGCTCCCGCAATAATCTTCATGCGCAGGGTCAGCTCGCCGTGCATCCGGAACAAGGCAGAAGCTAGAATCGCGCTACCAAGGTCAACGACGTATTACAGTAGGCCGCTAGATCAAGCGCGAAAGAACATGGGACTACATGAGTTGTGGCACATGTGAAAAAAATAAAATGAATGGAAGTGAATGAAAAAAGTGAAGGCATTGCCTGTGTTTTTGTTCCTTTGTGTCGCAATTAATATACCAAAACGGGCTCTACTTACTGTATTGAAGACTAATTTTAAAGTGTATGCAGAAGAAATAACAGCATGTGCAGCAATGGCCTTTCTGATACCATGTGTGATATTTCAATACTTTATTATGGTCTCAGATACATGTAGTATTGCTATGAACACAAGACATATATGTAAGAAAAGTAACACTTAAATAAAACTAGACTGTATAAACAATCAATAATAAACAATGAAATATGGTGTATTTTGTGATGATAAAACAATACTTTGATGGCTGTTACTTATCATATAGGACAAAATCAGGTCACATCACATCACACACACACGCGCGCACACACACACACACACACACACACACACACACAGTATGCATGCATGCACACACGCAAAAACACACCCACGTGCTCCAAAAATTATCATTTTGTTTATTAAGTATAATGCTATATCTACTGGTTGGACAACAAAAACTTCATTTGTTGATGAGTATCAAGTTGTTGTGTCACTGTGTGACACGTTAACCTGGGATCTGAGGCAGTGTGAGGTCGTGCTCAGGTAAGATTGGTCATGGGGTTGCTGATCTGGTTAACATGTAAGGTCAGGGTCAGGGGTCAAGGCAGGAGTCCCACTCAGTTCAGTCCAGCCAGGGTTGGATCGAGCCTTGTTCCTACCACAAACCAGATTGGAGTTGGTGCCCATTCTTTTTTCAAAATACTGGTGAAAAAATAAGAGAGAAGAGAAAAAGAATTGCATTGGAATGACTAGGTCAGATCACATCACACTCACGCACAGAACAAATACGAAGAGTGTGCAAAAGCTTCAAAATAAAAGTATGAAAAGAGGAGTGAATCAGAACCAATTCAACATACATTCAGTGTTGTACTGTACAGTACTGACTTAGACCACCAAGGACTTCCTTTTTTCATTCCCACCCACTACCGCACTGCCTGATGCTTTCAGCCCATCTATTTGTGGTTGGATACTAGTGACATCTTGTGGACACATGAAGCCAGTGCAGATTACTTTTGTAACAAGATTATAATAATCTTATAGGGCAGGCTACTTATAGGCGTGTATGAAGTATGCAATGTAATTGAATTGTAATTACATACTTGTGAAGCAGCACTATTTTTTTGTGTATGGGTACTTTTATTTGTGAAGGGGTAGGCTACCTTAAACACAGCTATGTTTTTATACAGCAGACAGTCTGTCAAATCAATTTAATTTTCCCTTCTGTATAGTCATTGCCATACTAACAACAAAAACTATTCCAGATGCCATAATAAAAGATACAAGAGATAAAAATGGGCTACATTCTGCAAGGTCCAAAGTCCAGACAAAAAAGCGCTAGACTAGGCTATTGCGTCCCCTGGTGTTAATCTCCGGTATCACTGCAGGTAAATCCCAAACGAGGAATTGGGAAGGACGACTACTTAGTTTGCTCCGTATGAGAGGCTACAAAATGCATTTAAAGAAAAGTGACAGTTAGAAACGCTATTAAACATATTTCCATGGTTAAGCACAAAAACACAACAAAACAACAAAGCAAACGTAAAGCACTTGTCACTAATTAGATAAAAAAGAGACCACCAAAACATTAACCAATTTGTTCAGAGACTAACAAGAAAACTTCATAACACGCTATTCGGAAACTTCAGTGAAATCAACAGGTGTTCTCGAAATGCAAACTTTCGCTGCCTACTGCGCGTTGTTCCATCTGGGCAGAGCTCTGCGTAGCCTACTGCACCCTGCATTTGCGCGGAGTTGTGGCAAACTTCAGCAGTGACTTCTCCAGTGGACTTTACCTGTAGCCGCTTCAGAAGCTTGCCTTGTGTTGTGCTGTGCTCTACCTATCCCGTTCGTCCCCAGGCTATTTTAAAAGGATACGTTTTTTGGAGGAGGAATTCCTCCACAAAATCAAGCCATCCTGCAATATCTATGTGGAATATTCAGAGTTCGTCGCCGACGGAACAGTTTTGATTAGTTAAGCGCGGGATCTGCTTCAATATGGCCTCCGTTGCAGGTGAACCAGAGTCGGAACAGGTAAGAGGACACTTGTTTCTTCTTTCCAGCGCATTGTGGTTGAGTGTTTTATGAGTTAATGTGCAAAACTACAACATACCTCAGAGATGGTCTGTTTTTCACTTCTAGTTCCAAAGCTGCCAAACCCTCCCGTGGTGTAACTTAATGAATGGGCTGTTTTGAAGGATGTTTTTTTATTAAACACTACACACAGCTTATCCGTAGTCCGGGAAACAAATTTATAATGTTTGCTCGTAAGCTTTTTAAAGTAGCCTAGGCTTCTGGAAGGTCATTGCGCTTCGATTGTCAAGGAAATCCAGAAATCCTCGGCTATATCTTTTCTGACAGTTGTCAACATCGCAGCTATTCTGTAGCCTACTTTTGCGTAATGATAAGTGAATGGGTCGAGCAGTCCTTATTGTGAGTAGTAGGCTACCCTAAGCAACTTTTCTGCAAGGTCAAAGTTACACTGGAACGAGACTTAAGGGCAAACTTTAAGGTCAATGACTGTGTACTTAACAAGTGTATGTGTCTTAACAACTGATTGTCTTAAAGGAAACAGAAATAGGAGTACCGTCACCAACATACCATTACTCATAACGCATGATCTTTCAATGATCAACAAGAAATCGGTCCAATTTCTTTCTATAGGCTAAAATAGGATTTCTCTTTTCTAAAATTATCCGTTTAGTATTGCGTTATAGACCATGATACTTCATATCCAAACTGTTTAGTCAAAAAAGCCTTAACACAGTAAGAGCATTGTGAAAAAAACCTCCTTATCATGTACACAGCTTGTAGGCTATATGTTATGTTTAATTCTCCGCGTGTGAAAGTGAAGTGAAGATTGCAGTGCAAGCCCAAGACTGCAGAATCACCGAAGACTTCAGGCATTCTTCAGCATGACAACGTGATTTATTTGGAGCGTGGAGTGACAAAGCGGGCTAATAGCCGTTATTTAGATGTCTGAGGTGACTGGTTGGATAGGAAATCTCCCTCCTCCTGATTGCCTTTGGTGTGTGAAGAGTTGGGAAAGTTAGGCCCAAGCCTACATTGATGTCAATGGCCGTGAGCTAGGTTACCAGCCTTGCTTCTGAAAACCTTGACGTGGATAGACATAAAAGGACATGCCGCGCATCTGGGTAGCGTCTACACGACCTTGTGTTATTCTAGGAAATACCGTCTTGTGTTTCCACAAAGCCCTGAAAAGGACTTGGTTAGCTAGCACTACAGCTCCTGCAAATGCCCATTGCGTTTGAACCCCCCCCCCCCCAGCCTTCTCGTTTTCACCATTGGCCTTTTAATGCGCGACTTAGAGGTCAGGCAGATTCAGAACCTTGATGTCAGACACTTGATGTCTTTCATCTGAAGTCACACTGTCATGAAACGAATCCTAGCCTACTAAGCCTACAAAGCCTAGTGTGCCTGTTGGTGAATGACAGAAGCGCCCTCTTTATAGTCGCTTATATCCAACTGAAGGTGATGAGCGCAGGTCTATGTAGCTATGCTTTTACATTCAACACAAAATGTAAAGTGTTACGCAGAAATGTATCATTTGGACTAACTAAAAAGCTGAAATAGGTTTTGTGAAGTAGGTTGGGGAGAGCCAAGTAGTGGCCAAGTAGTGGAAGTAATGGGGACCTCTGTCCGAGGTTGACAGTGAGTGATCTGGGAAGTGCTGAGGCCTTTTGTGTTGTTTATCTCCTTATCTCTTGAAGACTTTCAACTCCATCTGACAGACATAAACTGGGCATAGACACAGGGCATAAACACAGGTTACCTCATGGGCTGTGTCTGACTGCAGATCAGTCTCAGGATACCAGCTGTGCCCACGGCCTGGGGTTTCCCAGTGGCCGATAATAGCCGTGTTTGTTTGTGTGAATCATCCTTGGCTGGCCTTGCAGATGCTTGCTCTGATCCAAGCGCTTGGCTGGCTGGTGATTTGAAAAAGTCTCTTGAGTGTGTCATGGCCTCTAACCTTGTGGAGATGACAAGGGCTGGACTATGGTCCCTTTCCCCCTTGGTGCTGTCACCTCACCAAAATTATGATGTGAGTGGGATACAATGCCTCAGTATGAATCAAGCCATGGCAATAGAAATATTAAGACACTTGATATTCATTTCACTGTTGGGGGTGGCATAAATCTGGCCCTTCCCAATTTTCAATCAGGGTTCTTACACTTCGATGCCGAAAGTGCAGTCTTTCATTGTAGATGATAATCAAGTGAATCAAGCTGAGACTACTCTATGAAACTGTGTCATACCAGCTGATCTCAGTTCAGAGTCTCTTACAGCACTAGAAATCACAAATCCCTCATATTGAAGCCCTGATCTACTGGATAAGACTTCAGTGAGTGAGGTAACACAGGGCAGCACAACCATAGCCTTAATCACTTACTTGCACCATAGAAATAATTCATTTGCATCTATTAGACTAGGCTGGACATTTAACTGATGATGAAAAATAAAGATGCCAGAACATCAAATCTTAAAATAAAGATTTTTTCTACTGTAATTTGCTGATGAGTGATGAGTTTACTGTCTGGTAATTCTGGTTTAGATGTATGGAAATGTAAATAGAAGTTTAAATGTCACCAATGAGGACCAGAGGGCTCTTGGGTTGCATGAAGTATAAGGGATATCTCAATGCACCTGCTGTGACACTAGGCTAACGCACCTGAGTGAACAAGCCAACCTTTGTGTGGCGCAGTGGCAAATTCACAAGAGCCGAAAGTGAAAGCGAGAGAGTGAGCAAGTGAGCAGTTTGCCATTTTATCCAAGGTTGCACAATTGAGGAGTGATATGCTTGAACAGTAACCCAGATTATATCACTCCTATAAATGTTACACTAACGGTTGAGATGAAGGCTGAGGACTCTTACTGATAGTCAGACACACACACACACACACACACAGATGCACTAACATACTCATACCTACTTTGTGTTGTGGATTCTTACAAAATTTTGAAGAGGACTTAATACTGAATACGTTGGTAATTTTGTCTTCAGCAGGAAGTGTAATTTAAAAAAATGAAACCCGCTTTCCCCTTTGTTTCTCCACTCAACTTGTCATACTCACTCGTAGGCTAAACTACACCTTTTGTATGCAGACTTATTTAAACATCTGGAAAAAAAACGACACTCCCACCATGTGCTCCGGTTCATTCTCTGGAGGCCTTCAGATGCCGGAAGTAATCTGTGTAATTGCAAAGTAATTATTTTGTGAGGAAATGTCGGTGCAACTGCAAACCAGAAAGCATTTAGCCATCTGCCCCAGAAGAGTCGATCCCTCTCGGGCTGTGATGCATTCAGCGGTGCCGCAAAGCTCTCAAACCGAAAATGAGAAGTCGTTTTGAATGTCTGCCACTACCGAGCACAGTGCAATTAGAATGAGAACTGTAGAAGTTAATTAAACTCCATTATTTCTTGCTCTGTTAGTGGCATTGTTAATAATTGATTTGACATTATGCATGGTTGTCATGTGACACACTGATTAGGCTGGTTATTTTTTTACTGATGTGGGTGATTTTTTCAGAAGGGTTCCTTACTCTGAACGCCACAATGACATTTGAAAAGAACTGCACAGTAATCTGGTGTCTTTATAGGTCAAAATTTGCAGTTATTTTTAAAGTATACTACTTAATTCATTACAACTGTTTAAAAAGCAGGCCAGTGTACTGCAGGAAGCCAGTATTAGTTTCAACTAATTGTTTTGCCTTTCTCTGTGCTTCATCAGAATTGTGCTCAACAGAGAGCCAAGGGAAAGATCAATTAGAGGTTAATTTTGCCTTGATCAGACAGAACTAAAAGCAGCTTCTGCAGGGGATTCTAGACAAGGCGCAGCATCATCTCCCATTAGTCATCATAGTGATGTAAGCTGACCTTGGGAAAAATGCCAGCAGTAGAACAGTACACACATGCAGTGATTCAGATTTACTTGTTGTTATACTGTCCGTAAGAGTCTGATTGTATCCTTAGGCTAGGTCACAATATTAGACCCTAATTAAATTCCCTGTGGCCATTGTTCTGTGCTCTAAAGACGTTTTGCTCTAAAGATGTTTTTTAGAAAGCATTTAAATAAATTTTTTCAGATTTGCTATTTGCTAGTGTACTAAATGTTTCCCACTTAACAGTTGAACTTTGACCCAAGAAACTCTAGTAAACAAGTGTCAATGTCTATAGAACACTGGTAAAGTGTGTAGAACACTGGTAATATTTATAGAACACTGGTAAAGTGTGTAGAATGCTGGTAATGCCTATAGAACGCTGGTAAATTGTGTAGAATGCTGGTAATGCCTATAGAACACTGGTAAAGTGTGTAGAATGTTGATGTCTATAGAATACTGGTAAAGTGTGTAGAATGCTGGTGATGTCTATAGAACACTGGTAAGCTATGTAGAACGCTGGAGCAGACCCCGTGTCTGTAAATAGGTTTGCTGGAAATAGCCTGTAGTCCTCATCTCTGCCTGCTTTTCATTCAGTCCCCAGATGGCTCTTTTCTTTTCCTCCTTATTCCATTATGGGGACAGCACAAAAAGATCTGATTGGATGCTCAGAGAGGAGCGATCACATGACCCTAATCATTGGCATTACAGTATTTCCAGAGCTGCATACTGGCCAAATCGTTCACTGGTATTCTGCCCAAATTTTGTTGTTATTTTGTGTTTGTTGTCTTGATTACACATGGATTGAGAGTTGGAGGTTTGATTTGATTTAATATGATTTCCCATTGGGCATTATTGTTTGCTCCCAGTGGAAGACTTGATGACACCACAGACCTGTCCTTTTAGGCACTTGATTTTATGCCCGAAGTCAAATCAGGTCAGTCAGTAAAAAGGGCATCAGTGCCTATCAATGTTGCAGAACAAGTTCAGAAATGCCTGATATGCTCCTGATGCCTCCTCATGTCCGTGGGTGACAGGAGCAGAGAATGACGGTGTAAGGGAAACGCTGACAAATTGTCAAGTGTGGAGTTCCATTGTTCCAGTGTGGAGTTTTCAGCTCTTTAGCGCTTGCCCCGCAACTCCAGCGAGTGCTGAACCATTCTTTTCAGCATGCCACCTCACCCCAGCGCCACAAAGAGCTGCCATAAATCGCAGCAGAAGCTAAAGGGCTGGCATGGCAGGCACTGCCGCTCCAGGGTCGGAGTGATGTTTGTGTGTGTGTGTGTGTGTGTGTGTGATGATCTGGTTTTTCTCAGATGCTTGCCTTGCCTAGTCTTCTGCTGCCTTTGTCCTTTTGGAACAAGGTGCCTCCAGTATTTCAGCGCTGAGAGATTCCCAAACCAGCATTGTTCTTTCCATTCCTGTTTTTTCCTTCTTTTTTAACTCTGATTTTTATCAGTGTGGAGGGAGAGGCCAGGCTTCATTTGTCCATCAGCCATCTATACTTGAAGGATTAGATCCTGTTGCATCTTGAAATATTGTGTCAAACTAAAACGCACATGGCCCTTATACAACGAGATTTCACAGGGTTGGAAAACTTAATGTTTCTCATGTCGAATGTTTCTCAGAATGTACAGAGCTTACTTTGAGCTTATTCTGTTTTCGGAAATGAGTTTCATATAACTTTTCATGCATTACGTGCACAGAAATCAAACCAGCAAATTCCCTTTGATGTCTGAGTAAACAACCACTGAAAGCATGTGGCTGTGGTGGTTGAAGGCGTTTACGCCTCTGATGTCCAATACAGAGATGTTAATAGTGCCTGAAGAATTTTTACTGGCACCCTCAGGGCAGCACTTTTTTTTACTTTCTCCTTGCTATGAAGCAGGTTTTGCTTTCAGATAAGTGCTGTTACACAGTCACCCCATAGAAATTAGAGCAGGGGTCTTCAACCTTTTTCAGCTCAAGGACCCCTTGGCTGTGAGAAAGACTGAGCACGGACCCCCACACCTATGGAGTAAGATTGCTGTCAAAATATTTGTGTCCATATATTTGATACACTTGCGTATTTAGTTGTGCATAAAATAAACATTTGTGAGTTCTCAAATGAGTTCAATCATGCATAAAATATACAAATTCAAAAATTACAAGTACGAAATCAAAATTTCAATACGCCTCTCAATATTATGGATATGACTTTGCACACGTTACTCAACTGTCAAAATACGTCATTGCCCCATTCCAGGGTGCTTGCTCTTCTTCCAAATTAAAATTCCAAACATTTTCCAGACTTTTTTACAACTTACTGTAACTCGCCCCCCAAGACCTTACTTTATATACTTGTATACTTGTATGCAAGCCTGCACTTGTATGCAGCCTACTTCATTGGTTGAGACTGTACCAATTGTGTTAATTTGAAATTTAAGTGACCAGGAAGTGTACCTTCCTATTTCTCATTTCACAATGCCTTTGAACATACTGTAAAATTCTACCATACATTTTGTTTCCACACTTTATTAAGACTTTCACACAAAATTCAAGACTTTTCAAGGTCTGGAAAACAGTGTTTTAAAATTCCATACTTATTAAGACTTTCAAGACTTGCGCAAGCACCCTGCATTCACAGGCATTACTTGTTGAGAAAAACGTTTTGACAGCTATCTTACTCCATACACAGCTGGCCCACCTCAAATCCTGCCGTCATTTGGACCGTCAGTTATGAGTGCCTACATGCACGCACGCGAGCACACACACGAACGCACACATTCTAAACAGGTGTTATTATTAACAGGGGGGTAACAACTCGTTTTACATAGTTGCATAAATTCGCCCTATAAAAGAATGAATGTCACAAGGGTTAACTAGCTGGATATATTCAGCTAAATTCAGGCAAAGCTTCATTAGCTCAAACTGATACAGACAGATAGTCTCTACCTCTTGTGTAAATATAATTTCGTCTTTCAGAAGGAAACACATGGGATTATCGTTATCGTTATTTTGTGATGGAACGTTGGATGAATGAATTCGCGCAGAACGCCTTGAAGCGCAAAGCAAAGCAAAGCAAAGCAAAACATCACACAGAACAAATAACCCGCAAAGTTCAGGGTCCATCAGTCCCGACACTGAACAGACGAATCAAACGTAATTTATCTCCAGGATGAGTTTGCTGAATACGAAGCTATTCAACTAAAACGCACGGGGGGAAGTGTTCTTTAATCGCGATGATCCAACTCAAATTAAAAAAAAAATCACAAAGGTCACATTTTCTTAGTGAGAGCACTGAACCTGGTGAGTGGAACAGAGCTTCTCTATTCTAGAACTGATGGAATTTGCAAGGCAATGTCACATCAGCCTCAGGCTGAAGTGGTGACCTGTATTTGTACATTTATGAATGCTAATGTGTTTTGGCATAGGTTAGCAAAATGTTACGCAGGGATCACATGATCACATGCATGATTCATGGGTAGCCTACAATGTGTTATTTAAAAACGAATATGAAGCAATTTTCTTTTGAACATTATGTTAACTATGACAAATTTTATTTTTTGGAAGAGAAAAAAAAATACTTAATATTTTCGCGGACCCCCTGCAGTACCTCCGCGGACCCCCTAGGGGTCGCGGACCCCCGGTTGAAGACCCCTGAATTAGAGCCTTTATTGGCCAAGCTACTGAGAGTTATAGATCCTGTCCCATTGACCATCCTGAGGTCACCACTTCTCTGCACCCCTTCCACCTCTCCTGTGAGACTTGCACGCTCTAATTTGTTTGCAAACGCTTTTACCCCCCCTTAATGATTCGCATTAAGTGAACTTGTGAAACAGGCAAGGTCGGGGTCACCCCCACTTGTAAATCATGTTTAATGCTCCTGTTAAAAAGGTTAAAAAGTAGCTAAAGAGTTCGCTGCAAAACCAGTACCCAATTGCCATTTTGTTCCGCCCCCTCAATGCTGGTAGTCTTACGCACATTTGCTGCTTTGAATGCGGCTTTTGAACATTTTTAGTACAGTGGAATTCTAGTTTGCATGTTAAATGCACAGTTTCGTTTGAATCCAGTTTGATTTGTCACACAGTTTGAAGTCACACTAACCCACAGACAACCTTGGCTTTAGTACAAGCGGATGCTAGTTTGCACATTAAATGCACAGTTTAATTTGAATCCATCAAAATTACACTGAAAAAGTAATCTGTTTACTGTAGGCTGGAAAAAGACCTTACTGGGTATCATCAGTTGTCTGGGTCGTAGTTCTGACCCTTATGTTGGTTAGAAATGTTTGGTAAGTGGGGCTCTGATGCAGGTGCGGCGGATTGCAGAGTCATACCCATTTGGCAGAGTAAAATAAATCAGACTGGCACAACCAGGTAGATGGTAATTAGACTAGCTATTTATGTTTATGTTTTTTGGCAATAACAATAAACATTATTGATATGTGAGGTGATTCAAATAGTCACTTTTATCAAATAGCACATGCACAGGGATAATGATAATGAAGGTTAGTGTTATAGTAGTGTTATAGCTAGCTAGCCAATTCAAAGTTGCACCAAATTCTGTCAAACAACATATCAAAATGGTTGTTTAAGATGTGTGAGAGGCACCAAGTCTAAAACTTTACTGATTCCAACTTAGACTGAGAGGGCCTCTTGGCTTGTGTTTGCTCCTGGTTAGGAAAAACCTCAGTTCACCTCTTAGCAGGCAATGAGAATCACAAACACCAAGCAGTAAAAGATGACAAAATGTGCAGACAAAAAACACTGCCTTCAGACTTGGAAAGGGCTAATGTTTCAAAAAATAGTTGTGTCATGTTAACTCCCATTGAACAATTTGACATTGACACAGCAGCTGGGTGTTGAGGATGTCTACTGTATGTATATGTTTTACCACTGATATACTGTACTAGTTTCAAAAATGACCTATTCATTCACAAATTCCTGTAAATTTCCATATAATGGAAAATGCCAACTTTGAAGATTCCTGGAATTTTGCAATCCTCGTAACTGGTTGATGATTGCTGAGCAAACCCCCTGTTGAGCCGCTGATCCCATGCCAACTGCTATAGTCCTTGAGGATGTTTGCTTACTGCCCTGAGTCAATACTTTTTGTGTTCGCCTATGCAAATAGCAGTGGCTTGCTTTACATGCTCTTTTGGCAGATTGCTCCTGTGGCTCTTGTGTGCTCCTTGTTAATTTATGAAAGTTAATTGATGTCCCTACATAGCTGTTGCCTTTCTCCACACCATTCATGATCTTAAAGAGGCACTCAGTAAGTTTATGCGACCATTTTTGTGGTCATAAAATTGCTTAGAAATCGTTTTTTCTGTTAGACTGGTCTGTTGTGTAGCAAACGGCGATTGAGCGCACCGCTGTACAGCCCTGTATTGTGAATAGGGAACTTGCAACTTCTGAGGGAGTGTACATTACAGCAATACAGTTAACTGTACAGAGCTTGTGGCGTTTAATGCAGGGTTAAAAAACAGACTTACTGAGTGCCTCTTTAATAAGGCAACCCCCATGCCCATCTCAAAGCATATTTCTTTCCTACACTCTTTTTATGCAAAATAAACTGACAACATAAAAAAATAACTGATAGCATAATTTCACTGCATTTGTTTACACCCATTGATAGATGCATATGACAATAAACTTCATTGAATCCAGATGAAGTGGGTTCTTACCTATGACTACTGTTCCCTCCTTAGAGTAATCAAAATGTTAAAGGAGTCATAGAACACATTTTTGACCATCAGAAATTGTCATTTGAGGCTCAATAATAGTGTATGCAAATTTGTGCGTCTAAAAGGGACCAAGATCACTGAGAGCGTCGTTTACAGGTTCATTTAAATGACAAATACATATGCATCTGCAGGATTGTGTCTGTCTATGTGTCAACATTAATAAATGAAAATTAATAAATTTTCCAGCCACTGTGAAGCTTTCGTAAAACTTTGTGAAGCTTTGAAAGAGCTTCACCAGCATGGCTGCCACTTCAGATTCAGGTGATTCAGGTCAAAGTAGTGACCTAAAGTTAAACTAATACTGACCCCAATAGACAATTTCAACACTGAGAAAATGGCCTTTTGCCTTCATGTTTTACTGAGCCTGCTTCCTCTCTGTGCAAGAGATTGT
This sequence comes from Limnothrissa miodon, assembly GCA_017657215.1. Lineage (NCBI taxonomy): Eukaryota > Metazoa > Chordata > Actinopteri > Clupeiformes > Clupeidae > Limnothrissa > Limnothrissa miodon. Next base: position 427,194 of record JAGFZM010000148.1, read on the forward strand.
ACAGCCCCAACACAAGTACCAGTGTTTGTCTAGTAATTTGTTGCCACGGGCAACACAGTGTAAACATTGCCTATTATGTACCTTTCAGGATGACAGTAGAAATAGAGAGTAAAGAAGGGACAGACATATGGCCACCTGTCCTCCATCTCCGTCAGCCACGTTGTTGTTGTTTTTACATGTAAATCTTTCTCAGGTTATTGTAAGAGAGATGTTACACGTTCCAGAATATAACAACTGATAATGGTACACACATACACAAATCCACGCGCACACACACACACACACACACACACACACGCAGGAGCATGCACACTTCTTTTACTATTTTATTTACCTACTCATACAAACACACACACACACATTTGTTTATTTTACTTGGAATGACTGACTTCTATTCAAACAACATAACATTCCCAACAAGCATGTTATGCTTCACATGACAGTATAGTGTACAGTATACAGATTGTACAGTGTCCTATTAATATAATCCATTTGAGAAATATATTATGATGAATATTTTTCAGTAGTTCTGTCATGTCAATTTATGTCTCAGCCTCTTCAACATGGCCTGACTGATGTCTCTCTTCTACATGCCCTGTCTCTGTCTATCCATCTTTCCCCGAGTCTTTCACTGCCCGGCTGCCGCGTCACAATTGTTATGGAGACATCATGCAGTTGTGTTTGTTACCATGGGGATTTCCCATGGTGCACCTCAGCATTTTACGCACACATTTGTGTGTGGTGTGTTTGTAACAGATGACAGGCAGAGAGAGATGGATAGGGATGTAGATGTAGATGGAGAGATAGAGAGAGGAAGAGAGATGGGATGAGGGGAAAAAGGGAGTAAGATAAAAGAGAAAAGAGAGGAAGGGAAAGGACTGGGATATTATTTTATGGTTATGAATTGGTGGTTGGTTATGGTTATGAACACACACACACACACACACACACACACACTCACATGCACACATGCACACACACATAATCACAGACACAAACACAAACACAGACACACACACACACACACACACACACACAGTTGGATTCCATATACATTCCTATTAGTTTCATATGACTGCATGTCAAATAAATCCCTATTAGTTTCATATGACTGCATTCTCAAGCAGATCTCCCTAGTAGCATCATGTGATTCCATCCAGCTCATTGGCTTTGTAACATTTCTGGGCTGCATCAGCCTCTTGCCTGCAGCCAGATCATTGGGGGTTTGGTGAAACATCAGCTCATTTCTGCTAACGTCACCATACACACAGACACAGACACAGACGTGTGCACGCACACACACACACACACACACACACATTCACTTCATTATTTGTGTCCACAATTAGAATTGTCTATATGAGAGTAAATATGCTAAAGGACACAAATGTAACAGTTGTAACATTTGCTCAGACAAGCATCAGTCATAGTTCATCAAATGTTATGGATATACACAGCACCTTCTTTTCAAAAGATAACACGAATTTAAGATGGATATATAGCTGGCTTTTAGTGCCTTTGTGTTTTTTTCTTATGGGTCATCACAATTGCAGCATGATCATGTATTTAATTAGTTATTAGTTATTAGTGTTTGAGGTTGTTGTGTTCATTTGATTCATTCATATCCCCCCTATTAAGGCCTGAAGGACTTTCAGTCTTGTGTTTTTGGCACTGGTGTCCACATGTCGGTAGACCAATCAAGATAAGGTCCTGATGAAACATGTAGGGCATCATTTGAAGAATTTGGCAGTAAAACTGAGTGAACCAGTTTAAGAGAGAGAGAGAGAGAGAGAGAGAGTGTGTGTGTGTGTGTGTTTGTGTGTGTGTGTGTGTGTGTGGTTGTCAGTGTGTGAAGATTTATGGCGGCCCGTCAGAGAGCACATCCATGAGTGTGTATCAGACCGGGCCATCGCTCTTGTTGGAGCATGCTGGGAAAGCAGTTTCAGCCGCTCTCTCTCACACCTGGTGCTTATGCAGTCATCACCTCCTCTCTTGTTTGCAGAGAGAGAGAGAGAGAGAGAGAGAGAGAGAGAGAGAGAGGCCATGGAGAGAGATGAGGAGATAGATACATGGAAGCGTAGGAAGAGAGAGAGAGTGATAGAGAGACAGAGACAGAAAGAGATGAGAAGATGGCAAAACATGAAAGAAAAGGAAGAGAGAGAATTAAAAAGAAAAGGGAGAAGAGAGGGAAAGAAAGTGAGATGGAAAGAGACAAGGGAAACATGAGAGAGGGAGAGAGAGGTCAGTCATGATGACAATCTCTGTAGGGATTAAGATTTAGAATTAAGATTAAGAATAGGCCCAGCTTTACCAGATGACACTGATGTAAAGCGTCACTCAGATCTCAAAGCAGTCAGTCATCTCCACCCAGGGGTGCAGTTGGAGTGTGAGTAATATTAGTTGGGCCTGTGGGGGAACTATGAG
>JAGFZM010000148.1:457292-472292 GCA_017657215.1 Limnothrissa miodon
TTTCTCGCTCTCTCTATTAGGGAGGCCGAGGCGACCACATGCCCCCTAGGCAGTCTTTCAAACCAGGTTGGTTAGTATTGCTGGGGCATATCCAACCAATAAATCACTGTCAACTTGCTTATTTGATTTTTCCCCAATCTAATGTTCAATGTTCAATATTCAATGGAAATTGAAGAGAGTGAGGAAATGAGCTGGGCGTAAGAGCATGTTATGAAATTAATGTTAGATTTCGGCCTGAGTATTCAGAAATAAAAAGTAAACCCATTTAAAATGAATGAAAAATAATCATGTATTTATTTGAGAAAATGAATGTCTGACGAGCTTCCATTCAGCAAGGTGATTAGTGAAAAATAATAATTTATTTATCAGGTTATATGAATGTCTGACTTGCTTCCATGAGTCAGGTGACTGTATAAGGATCATGTAGCATTTAAACTAGAGATTCTGGCAGGTGCCTGGTTAGGCATCTTGCTCAGGGGCACTTCAGCCACGGTCAACTGGCCAGGGATTGAACCAGGTGAAACCCACGGTAGGCCACATGTCCTCCTAAAGCTTTGCATTAAAGTATAACCACTTTATAAATTTGGAAACCTGGCTGTAAAATTTAGTTTACAAACAAACATGAATCTACATAAGCTTTTGTCTTAAAACAGGAATTAGATGAATTAGATTTATCTCTTTATCTGTTTTGTTTATTTACCTGCTCATTATGGTACATTTTCTAAAGCTTTTTATCTGAGCCTTGTAACCCACACATAGCCTTATCTTATCTTAGCGCGTCAGATAGGTGAACCAGTCAGTGAACTCCCCTTTCTACCACCGCCAACCCCCCTAGACCCCCTAGACCCCCATGCTGCTTGTTGGGATGACATTTACAATGCAATTGAAAACTAATCTGAGCCGGCAGTTCTAACTGGAGCTACGAGTAGGAAATGAGACTTGGCTACGCCCTCCTGCCTTGGAATCCATGTGGAAAAGTGCTGTGAGAAAAGGAATACAGTGTATGTTTGTCTCTGTGTGTGTGTGTCTCTCTCTCTCTCTCTCTCTCTCTCTTTATCTCTGTGTGTGTGTGTGTGTTTGTTAAATTTAATTGAATATAGAGAGGACAGAGGGAAAGAAAGAGAGAGGAGCCAGAGGTAAAAGGAGAGGGATAGATGGAGAGATAGAGAGAGAAAGAGAGGATAGATGGAAAGTGGGAGGGAACAGAGAGAAAGGAAAAAAGAAAGAGAAAGACAGATGGAGAAGAGGGAAGGAGGGAGATAAAAAGGTGGAGAGAGGGGACAAAGTTAGAGAGAGAGAGAGAGAGAGAGAGAGTTAGGTGAAAGAAATACAGACAGATAGAGGAGGGTCCACAGAGGGAGATAGAAAGGAGGGTTCAAAGGAGGGATAGAAAGAGAGAGAGAGAGAAAGAGAGAGAGAGAGAGAGAGAGAGAGAGAGAGAGAGAGTGAATACATATTCAGGAAGTTTGTTCGTTTGCCCCTGTTGTTCGAATGTCCTGATGGTCTGAGGACAGTGTGTGTGGATTCTCTCCAACTAAAACCATTTTGAGAGGTGGTGCCTGACACAGTGAAGCTCCTCAGCTGAACCAGTGAGCCAGTAGGAGCACAGTGCCAGAGTTCCCTACTGTACCAGTCTGGGAGGCTTTTTAAGGTATTTAGTGCTGGAGAGCACATCGGCTCCCACGGACTGGCACTGGATGGCCTGGATAGATGGCTTAAGTCAAACTCTCTCCTCTCTGTAGGCTCTCTCATTCTTTCTCTCTCTCTCGTTGTTGCCTTCTCTCTTTCATCCCTCTCATCATGTCTTTCCATCCCTTTTTTAATCTCTCTTTCTATGTCTGTCTTCTGTCTCAATATGTCTTTCTCCACCCTTTCACTCTCCTCTATATATTTGTATTCTCTCTCTTTCATCTACCTGTCATATTTGTCCATCTATCTCTCTCAACTGTTTCTCTCTTTCCTCTCTCAGATGCTTCTGTCTCTCTTTCTCTCTATTTCTGTCAGATCTTTCTCTTCTCCTCTCTTTCTCTCTATCTCTCTCTCTCTGTCTCAAATCTCTCCTCTCTTTCTTTTCCTCACAACAAGAGACAGCATAATGATAATTGCCTGTTCCCCTGTTGAGGTGAGGCGCTCAGATCGCTAAATGAGAAACGTGATGATCTCAGGGGTCTCCTAGGGCATATAGCAGGGCTCACAGACCAGCAGCGACAACAACAACCTCACCAAACACACAAAAATGAGACGGCACAAAATAGGTCCCGGCAGCGTCTCCCCGGTGACCTGCTAAAAACCTGCAATCACTTTGAAGGCATCACTCGGGTATTGTGGGACAGGAAGTCATTAGTCTCCGTGCCAACAAAACTGCTTTCTGCTGCGGCCGAGTGTCTTCCCATAATACTCACTCATGCTTGGCACCATCAAGTTACAGTACAATATCTTTAATATTTTAGTAACATCTGTTAGGCAGTAGGGTCTGTTCTGTTCTGTGAGGTTGATGTGAGAGGGTCTCACTGGTTTAGAGGAAAGGTACTGTATTTTCTCACTATTCCTGAGTTATAAAAGTATTTGTCTAGCTTGCAACCTTTGCAGCTGTGGCCAGCTTGTAGGTTTAACCATGAGCATTTCCATAAAAACTGAGGTACCACTTACTAATCGAAGATTGCTTTAATAGATTCTTCTATATAATGATAAGAAGAAGAAGAAGAAGAAGAAGTAGAAGATGATGATGAAATGTACTTTTGGACTTCAACCCAACTGACTGAAACATGAAGGATGACAGATTTGAATAAAAGTGTAGTGGTTTTCCTTGAACCGCTTCTCAGATCAAAGATGCATTGATTTCATGAATTGGGTATAGTTGTAGCAGCACTCTCATGGTAAATTTGGTCACAATGAACCGCTATCCGCTATGCTGATACTAACACACAAAGTACTTTCAGTCATGTCAAAAGGCCGCATTGGGCGCCATTAAATTGAAAGTAGCCTGCCCTTTAGCATAGACCCAGTCAGCACAATGGTTACAGCTATGGTGAGTTCCTCCAAGGCTTTTCACATATATTGCATTGGACCTTTGGTGTATCCCTTAGCCCCCAGAGTGATGAGACTGCAGCCATGTATCAACCGCTCGTTTGCTGACCTGCTGATGAGAAAAGCTAAGACCGTGTATGCTATACTGTACTTGAAAGAACATTTAGAAGACTAGGGTCTACATTTTGAATATTTCCTTTGTTTCGCCAGCCCGTCACCCGAGTGATGAGACAGCCATTTTTTATCACTCAATAGTTTGCTGACCTATTGACGAGAGAGATATATCTCCCCCTTTAGTTTGAACTTTCTACTTAATATATGTGACTATTTCTGTGACTTTAAATGCTGCACTGTTGATTGCACTTCTTGTTAGATTTAAAACTGCATTTTGTTTGTACTGACATTTGTCGAGTGACACAATCAAATCTGAAGTTGTACAGAATAACTTGCAACCATAAAACTTGCCTTTAACTGCGCAGATGAAAATTGATTAGTCGTAAACCAGGAAGTCAGGGTCTGTGATGACATGGCACTGCTGACTCATGGTTACTGGGTCGGTTGGTTGGTCTGGGTCATTATGGTTAATTTTTACAAAGACATCTACTAACATGGTAGAACTTGTAGGGAGGGGGGTGTCTTTCCTGGGCAAATTAGACCTACAACCTCCAATCAATGATGACTGTCTAGTCTGGGGAAAAGAGAAGTGGATTTGGGGAAGTGTTTAATGATGAATGTATGTCAGTTTCAGATCAGAGACTGCATAATTCCCTGCCGGAAAGACAGACTAAAGGATTTAGGGGTGGACTTGGTGGTGGCCAAACATCGATCAAACAGCAATGCTACACCAGATGTGCCACTGAAGCATTCTGTTAGCAGAACATAAAAAGACATTTAGAAGACTAAGCTGTATTTTTTGGTCCAATCCCATGTCTGGTGTGGCCACTTCTGCTGATTGCAGTGAAAGGCATTGTCTTGGACACTCACATGGCACTGGTGAAAGGGCAGGTGTTTCTGGGTACACTACAAAAACAAAACAATTCCTTTGTTATACCCGTCCATTCTAGATGGTTCTATTTAGGGTTATAGTTCTGGTTCTGTGCTGTGTGCCAGTTGCACCACACAAACAGAACATTGTCTTTGTTATGGCCATCCATTCTAGTTCTATTTAGGTTTCTATTTCTGGTTCTTTAATAATGTGTATGGGTTTGGTGAAGATGATGGCCAGTGATGGCTTCAGCCAGAAGCCTTCCTGATTAGATTTGCTTTGTTAACTGAAACTCCATCCAGAGTCGATACTGCAAGCAGAGGCAAATCACTTGGATTTAAAAAGTGCCAGACACTCCTGTTTTTTTATGGGTTTCTCCAGTAATTCAGATGTACCCATCAAGGATAAATGTTTATTTATCACATGCATTAAAGTATTAATGTGAGATATGAATAAGGAAATAATTAGTAGCGTAGTAGACAAGGAATCCGTCTGATATACTAGTAGCCTGGAAATTGTGGTTTCCATACCAATCACATCCTAAGTTGCTCAAGGCCAGGGGGAGACTGGACCTCAAGTAATTGATAGTTGACCAATGGAAGTCACTTTGGATAAGTGTGTGCTAAATGTATAAATGTGAATGTAGCTAACACTGACAGACAGTGTGTCCCCCTAGGCCTCAAAAGCACTCGCACAACAGGCAGACTTCAGAGAGCTTACCATGATGCCGATGGACGGCTGCCAATTCTACGTATTAAATCGACCACAAATGAGCCAGATTCACAGAGGTCTGGTGATATTGGCTGTGCCAACCTGTGCCTACTGCAAGCCAAGTCTTAGAGGGTTCAGTGCTTCAGGATTCAGTCATTCACTACACACTAACTACAAATGAAGTCCTAACTCTCAGTCAGAATGTGCAATATAGTAACAGATCACTGTAAACAATAGCATTACTAATACAGGGGCTTAAAAATAACAGGGGAAGCAAGAAGCTTAAATGTCTTGGGACTTTGGGTCGCCTGACTAAAACACAAAAGTTTTTGCTGTCTTGCGCTGTGTACAGAGCAGAAAATTAAATGCCTTAGTCTTGTTGAGATCACATATTCATTTTTCTCAATCTGCACTGCAGGCATATTTGATTCATGTTCTGTAGGATATTTTTGCCTATGTCATTTTCTCATCATCATCAGTATGTTATTGCTGCTTGCAAGTGAAACAACTGCAATATATGTCACCATAGGATTGGAATATATTGTTACATAATATTGTTCATTAGATTATAGAACAGGTACAAACCCCGGAGTAGTAGCTAGAGAGGACTGATGACAGACCATATCTGTCTGCTCTTCTGTCAGTCCTTTGATCTATCAAAATGGATATACTTTTAGAAATGATAGCAAAATTATGCTATAGATTTTAGATCAACGCAGCCAGGTTACCGATGGAGAGTCAAAGTTCAAGGTTTATTGCTTAATACAATGACGTCAAGGGAGACACAGTCTATAAGCACACGCAGTGGCTATATCCTGAAATCTGACTAGCCGTTTAGTAGGTCTTAAGTTATATACAAGAACTTCAAAGCAGTTTAAAAACAAAGGATAGCAGTCAAACAGAGGTGGGCGTAGATTTTTCTGTCTGTATGCATGGAGACTACTCTAAATGTAAATGTAGGTCTCACCTGGCCAGGAAGTCAGCCTGACCTGAGTCCACTAACAAAGGCAGATAGTTCACAGCTCAAAAGTTGGAGACACTTTGTCTGAAGGAAATACAGATATTATATATAAAATAATTCCTTTCAGAAAGATCTAAAAGTTTCTTCTTGTTTTGGCCAAAGCCCCACCTTAAATATTCAAGATTTCTGATACTAATGACATGTTCTTCAATACCTCCGACATAATGCTTTGTAATTGTATCATCACAATGCAACTTCTAGTACCTGGATTCACCAGTGACAGATGCTAAAATGTAGTTTGATTTCTGCCTTTGGAGACCTGCCACTGTTCCGAGGGGATTGTTGTAGGTGTTTGACTAATTTGGATAAGTGGTTGACAGTAAAGCACCCCTGACGAACATTATTTTACTCCCACCTGGTCACGCTTTCCTGGCTTGGGACTTAGTTCATTGTGATCTCTCAGTGAAAGAACTTATACTAAAGGTCACTCAGTACTAATACCAAAACACATACACACACATACACACACACACACACACACACACACACACTCACACACACACATACAAAGATGCAAAGATGTGAGTACACTCTGTTATGGTGTGGGGAGAAATATTCATCAACTTCTGTGGGTTAATGTTCTATACACACACACACACACATAAAAATATTATCAAGGAGTGTACACCCACATGCAGTCACATACAGTACAGTCCATATCAGTATCAACTAAGCCATTGTGATTGCATTGGGATTCTCATTGCATAGATAGCATTGTAAGGACTGTGGGGTGGCTAGGTTGACGGTTACATGACACAGCCAGTGTTGTTGGGGCTATGCAATGGCTAATTTGACTGTCTAATGACACAGCTAGCACTGTTAGGTTGGCTAGGTTGACGGGCTAATGACACAGTTAGCGTTTTTGGGGTGGAGAGGTTGATACCTCAAGCATAGTTGGAATTCAGAGCTAGGGCTCTGGGGTGGCTGAGTTGACTGTTTCATGACACAGCTAGCATTGTTGGAGCTGCAGTGGCAAGGTTACAGCAGCTCACTGGATGACTCTCTGTGGCTAGGTTAGCTCACTGGATGACTAGCTGTGGTTAGGTTAACTCACTGGATGACTCAAGGTGGATGACTCTACATGTATCTGTGTTTTGGTTAGCTCACTAAATGACTTAATGACTCTTTGCTGTGTCTTGTCTTGTTTTACAAAATGTAAAGTCATAAAGCCTATGTTATTAGTTTAAAACAGTGATTGGTGTATTTTTAAGTTTTTGATCGAGTTCAGTTTGGGTACCAAATGCATCATGGGGTGGAATGGATAACAGAATTCACCAAATTTTGCATCCATGAAAAAATGGATGAATCAAGAACACATTTGGAAATTTCACGCGTTCTTGAGAAAATGCAAACTTTTGAATTGGAACAGTACTTTGGCTTTGTTTTATGACGTTTCACAAGCTCAGGAGAGTGTACACAAGTACAGAAAAGTCTGGTTATGGAGAAATGGCCTCTGTGTGGATGACTTTTGCTTTGATGAGGTTAGCTGAGTGAATGACTCTTGCTGTAGCTACAGTGGGTGAGATCAGTGGATGTCTGTGTTTATGACTTCTACAGTGGCTGTGTGTGTGTGTGTGTATGTGTGTGAGTGTGTGTGTGTGTGAGTGAATGTAAAAGCGAGGCAAGACGAGTTGAGACAAGGGCCCCCACTGGACATTCCAACTAAGATTACGGTTATGGAGAAATGGCCTCGGTGTGGATGACTCTTGCTTTGATGAGGTTAGCTGAGTGAATGACTCTTGCTGTAGCTACAGTGGGTGAGATCAGTGGATGTCTGTGTTTATGACTTCTACAGTGGCTGTGTGTGTGTGTGTGAGTGTGTGTGTGTGTGTGTGTGTGTGTGTGAGTTAATGGAAAAGCCTTGCGGAAGTTGCTGCAGGTTCTCCCAGTTGCTGATCCTGTAATCTTAGTTGGAATGTCCAGCGGGGGCCCTTGTCTCACCTCGTCTTGCCTCGCCGGAACTCTGCCCTCGCCGCCACTTTTTCCCAGGCTCTCTGGTGTCCTGGGAACCCGATAGCAGACCTGTCATTTGGTGTATGCAGGCAAACTTTCTCTCTTTCTCTCTCTCTCTCTCTCTCTCTCTCTCTCACACACACACACACACACACGTGCACATACATATAAACACTAATGTTCATGCTCACGCACACAAATACTGATATACATACACTCAGTCACTATCCCTCTTAAATGTATTCACACACACACACACACACACATGAAATAAGAGAATCGTGTTCATAGTGTTTTGAGTGGTCGTCAGGGCTTTTCCCGACACATACACCTGTGTGTGTGTGTGTGTGTGTGTGTGTGTGTGTTTGTACTTTCTCCAGCATGTGGTTGAGGTGTACATGTAGGTAAATTGATCCCCCCTCCCAGTCCCTTATTAAGAACCCAAGCCCGGGGCCTCAAGTGTGAGTACACGGTGAAGGATTTACTCCTGTCTGGATGTAGATCATAATTAACGAGCTTCCTCCCCTATGCTAGCTCGTTTACACGCATTCCACCTGTTGAGCCTAATGCATGCCTGACCTACTCCACAGCATAATGGATGGCTAATTGTTACACAGCAAAACTGTGTTGTCAGGGCATTAATAACGTCACATCCAAGTGCTGATCTTGCACTGGGATGTACAGCCAGGGAATATTGGAACGAGATTTTAATTTCTCGAACGTCCTGTTGGATGGGATAAAACACAGCCAATAAAAGGCAGCCTATCTGGATACCAAGCTGTTATTTATTGCCACGGTCAGTGCCAAGGTGGACATTTTGTTCAACCACCCCCGTTGGGTTTTTTGCTGAGGCGAACACAGCACATAATGCAGCAGTTTGCCTGCAGATAGCCTAGCGAACGATGGGCAGCCACACTTAGTTTGGCTCAGCTTGACTTGGCAAGAGAACCAAATATATAAGTCAGCAATATCAGTGTTTTTTTCTGCAGAGAAATCAGAGACATCAGATTATAAAATGTTTTATGGGAAATGCATCACGTCAGGAAGAAAGCCACCCAGTTGTTTTAGACTTGTTTTAGGGAGTGCTCTGAAATGCACACAGGCAATAGGAGCAGATTATCATTTCAATTTTACAGCTAAGTACAATCATTTAATCTCTACAGATGAATCTCTACACTGAAAATCATCAGTCCCTTAAATAATTGTTGACATCATACAAATATGTGGCATTTTGTCAGCATTATGTGACAGAAAATCCACTGTGCATTGTGGGAAATGTTAGTCTTTAAACATCCAAATCCAAACATGTCTAGCCTTTTGCTGACTCAGGCCCAGCATTGAGTATGTGGGCCATATTTGGGCCAGGCGTATCCCAGAGGCAGGTGTTTTCTTGGCATACTCGGTCACTCTGCATGTCGTAACATTGCCCCCAGTTCAGCTTTCCTTCAGGCAGGATACACACACACACACACACATGCGCACAGTCATTACATCAGTGTATTTTGTATGTTGTTCATTTGTATTTAGAACAAAGTTCTGTTGTCCCGTTTCTTCCACAGACTATACAGACAAACACACAAACACACACACACACACACACACACACACACACACACACACGTCTTTAAAAGAGACACATATGGTTGTGTCATTTGCAGAGAGCAAGAAAACAACGTTTGTGATGCTATAAATACACACGTTTCCCCTACCTAACCTGCTTGAACGGAGGAATTTACTGTGTGTGTATCTGTGTGTGTGTGTGTGTGTGTGCGTGTCAGTAAAGCTTGGGGTGGTGGAAGAGACGGGACAACAGAACTTCACTGGACAGAACTTCATTCTAAATTAGCACTCTTATGTCTCCTGCCCTTATCCCTCTCTCAGTCCCTTTTTGGTTTCCAAGTCTTTCTCTCTCTCTCTCTCTCTCTCTCTCTCTCTCTTTCCCTCTCTCACTTGAACACACACACACACACACACACACACACACATTTACACACACATGTTTAAATACCCTGTTTCTGAGACGGGAGATGTCAGACAAATGTTGTGTTGGGTCATCATCTGTGTCTGTGTGTCTTTTAGGTTTAGGTGTCGGGGGATATGCCTTAAATGTCAGTGGAGGCTGCTGCCTGGCCAGTGCGCTGTACAGCGGACGAGGCACAAAAACAACGTGTGCCATTTTCAAAGACGCTCAGTCTCGTCACAGACCTAACACGGACTGGCATGCCTTTGTTTTGGTGGCCCTTATTTGAGTGTGGGACAGGGAGACACAGGGAATAGCTCTGTGTAGTACACACTACACTACACTACACCCTCTCTTTCTCACAGTCACACATATACACACTCTGTGCACTGATGAGATACTGTTTGTAAGCCTTTAGATGGTAGGCCACCCCATATATACACTCCTACACAAACACACACACACACAATATTGTACTAAGGACATTAATACAAGGAAGTGCCTCTTGCTTTTTCCTTGCTGTGCAGTGCAGTGACAGTGGGCGATCTCCATCAAGAGCGGAAGCTTCATAGATTTTTTCTTGTTCTTCCAAGCTACGGCAGGAGTTTTTCTTTTACGCCTTCATCCCTCTCTCTCTCTCTAATCAGCCCACTGGCCATGATCCGCATTTATACTCGCTATTTATTTACGTAACTCAGGCCGCCCTACCCACCAGACCCGAGCGGAGCTACTGTTAGCAGTCCTCCAGCTCCAGCTGTGTGTACAGTACCTGCTGCTCAGCTAATGGGACCGCGTGGTGTTAACTATGCAGCCCACCACTGGCACACTCAATTGACTATACAGCAAATATACAGTAGTCCTATATGAAAATGTATAGAGCAATGTATGGATTCAGTATCTGGAAAGCTCACACTCATTTATATACTGAGATATTATATATATATATATAGAATTGCATTGTGTACAGTATGCATGTACTGGATAAACCATTGGCTACTCTACCATTGGCTACCGCATCATTGGCTCAGTAAAGTGAATCAATGTAAATGTAAAACCTTTCCCTTCGAATGCAGGCTTGTCATTCTCAGCTCTCCTTTTGCCCTGTTATTATAGGTAATGCTCACATCCATAGGACCCTTAAAACCTCCCTTTGCTTGACAAACATTGTGTTCCATTGTCTTCCTTTCTGTCATCTTATACATTAAATTCTATTCTCTTCAACAGAACCCCATACACCACTGTTGTACTCTACCACCTGTTGATTATGATTCAAATCTAGTTTGTTAGGGCTTTGCCGCTCAATCTATCGGTGCCTCCACAGGCTGTTATGCTATATTCATCGCTGTTGAGTGGGGGCAAACAAAATTGTCGAATTGGAAAGAGCTCTGCAGTGCAGTCGGAACTGGTGTGCAAAGAGGTCTTTACTGTACATGGTGATGAATGCCTGTTCGGGCCCTTTCACTAACAAGCCTGCCCCAGAGAAGAATGTTAGCCCAGAAGCGCTGACATAATCAGGAATGGTGCGGTTTACTGCGGCAGGATATTGGACCAGTTTGTGTCTTCTTCAGTACATGCATAGTTTATGGGCTGGAGTGTTCTGCAGCTGAAGAAGACTAGCACTAGTGATCAATGAGACAAATGCATCATTTGTAACATACTTTAAGTCAGGACTATCAAACTGGTAGATTTGTTATTGTTACATGAATCTATGGTCTTTCTCATTTGGAAAAAAAATATGGTTTTATTTTTTCAGAATAGTTTAATGTGTCAATTATTTGGCAACTGTATCATTTAAATTCAGTATTCAGTGTTTAAAGGACCCAGTTCATTCAAAGCTTTGGCAGTTCACCTAAACTCAGCGTTTTTAGTATTCCTTTTATTTGTTTCATAACAAGGAACGATGCCCTTGCAAAGGGCTCCAGGGACTTAATGAACCGATATTCTCAACACCTCCAGTAGTGCACTTTGTGTTAACTTGCCGCTTCACCAAACAGGGGACTCATTTTCATTGGGGAAGTGCAAGGAAGAGGGTGTTGATGTGCTGAAATAAACCCACAGGGCCGAGGTCAGACAGTAAACACACAGTAACCGCATCCAGTGCCTTCCACTGCCTCTGGCTTTTCGAGAGCTTTGCATGACAAATGGAGAACTGCTTGGGCAGACCCTTGGTGACTTCTCTTAGCATTACCTGCTGGACCAAGGACTACATTTCCCAGGTGGCTGTGCATCGTATGGTTTTATCAGAACCTCCAAAACTGCTGAGTGAGGAAGACTCTTCCCCACTTGTTTTTTTTTCTTACAGTTAAATCAGGCTAATGGCAACTGATTATGCAAGAGAGAGAGAGAGAGAGAGAGAGAGAGAGAAAAGAGAGAGAGAGAGATGGACAGAGATGGGAGTAAGCTACAAACTCGCTAGATGTGCAGAAAAGAAGGAGAGAAAAAAAGAAGTAAGCAGCAACTGCTTAATAGATTATTTTCACTCGCTAGCTTGTCCTGCCAGTCAGTCCGAAGAAGCCTGAGTCTTCAGGAGTGCCTGCTACACTGAAAGCCATTAGCCCTTATCAAAGCTGACTGAATTAGCGAATTAGATTTGGGGAAGCAGCAGTGTGATGGGCGAGACAAAGGGACTTGCTGCAATGTGGATGTGGCTGTGTGAAGGCTAGGCTAGTTAGCGTCTAGGGATATTGAGTTTTAATGGCCAGATTTTGCCAGATTATGATGTGATTAATGTTAAATTTAGGAAGGGGATGGGGCATGGGGGTGGTTGCAGTTTGGCTTGAAGACATGGAATAAGATGAGTAAAATAAAATGGCTATCTTTGTAATGAGTCGCCTGGTTTTCTGTGAGATACTGTTTGTTAGGTTTCAGATGGTAGGCTACTCCATATACACTCCTACACACAAAAACACACACACACACACACACACACACACACACACACACACACATATATATATATATATATAAGTAAACTCATAGCTATTTCCAGTATGGTAGCCGCAGCACAGAGAATCCCTCACTCTCTGCCAAGTTCCTTTCATTGGCCCCCATCCAGGGCCATCAAGGCTAATGGTGTTCCATACAGCTACTCAACCAACGCAAGAAGGAGCTCTTATAAAATTGGACAGAGTCCTAAAATTAAGAATTTTCTGAGCATTGCCGTAGGAACTTTACTGTCAATATCAGAGTATTTTTCTAGATTGAAGACAAAGTAGGTCAAGTGTATAGTGTGGAGTTCCTATGGATTGTGTGGACCTCAGTGGATTTTGTGTCCGGGGTTAAGTGATCATGTTGTTGTCGTCACATCTTGTTTGTAAATAGCTGTTCACAGTAAAAGTCATAGAAGTAAAAGTAGTGGAATTGCTTCAAGTAAGCAATAGATTGACACATTTACACATCCACTTATTTCACAGAAGTCACCACAAGATCTTTCTAGGTAATGTAATTATGCAGATGGAAAGAAGACAGGCAGGGAAATTGGTTGTACTTTGTCAAGCAAAGTTACAAGATCAAACAGTGTGGTGTGTATGCGTGTGTATTCGTGGGTGTACTATACTTATATGTGTATGTGTCTGTGTCTGTGTGCATGTGCTGTATGTGTGTGTGTGTGTAGCTTGTAGTTGGTATGGAGTGTGTGGCCCTCTGTGGGTTTTGTGCCCAGGGTTTAGCCGAGTGCCAATGGAGGCCGGTATGACCCGCAGAGGAATGATCACTTGCCAAGACAAGCACTAATGCTAGAAACCCAGGCCTCGTTATCCTCAATCTGTGGGCTTGCCTGGCATCGTCAGAACACAGCCCACTGGCCCCGTGCCCACCTAAAAGGGTCCCCGTCTGTCCTGTCCTGTCCTGTGAGTTCCTCTCACGCTGGGCATCTCCGTCACCACTCTGTGGGTGGATGCCCGCGCCGGGGCCAGGCGATGCCCCCCTGTCTCAATCAGGGCACTTCCCACTTCCACCCCCATGCATCCGACAGGTGCCCGTGCCAGTGGAGGTGCCAGCCCTTGGCTTGCCGTTTCGCCCCTTCAAGTGGCATTGAGTCACGAGGACCCTGAGAGAGACAAGAGGAAAGAAGAAAGAGACACTTGAAACTCCCCTACTAAACAACTATTAAACAACTATTAAAGCTGAACGATATCTCACTTCTGACGTCTAAACTTGTTTGTCTAAGTGGTTCGGTCCAGTTGTTCCACCTTAAAGTGCTGGCTCAAAGTAAATCCAATCAGAGTGCTACATGTAAGTGTGTGTTTGGTAAGAAGGACAACAAATTAATTTTGTACAACATGTAAGAGATAAAGCTCTGCGGGGCAGCCATTATCATGGAATAACTTATCATGGAATAACAGCCAAATGATGCAGGAGCCTGACGCCAGCAGTTATCCTGCTTATTACACGACTACTTTTTGAAGATATCAATGACTTGACCATAAAGCATTGTTTAAAATGGCTTGCAATGATATTATTGATTAAGATAGGTAATAGCTAGAGATAGTAGTCCATTAATTTACAGATTAGCTGATAAAAAAGTCAGTTAACCCAAAGATCTGCTGACGTCTGTTATGTAGGAAATATCAGACCGTAGAATGTTGGAAAGTACAATTGAAATTAATACAGCACTCTACAGCAAAACATAGAACTGTGTAACAAAGATCAAATAGTGAACAGGCATCTTGCAGCATGCTAACTGAATAACAGCATAAGCCTACATTACATTCACATCTAGACGTCTCTCTAGGATAGAAATGTGCTACCAAACCTAGGAGAACCGCTAAGTGCAATGGTTCATTTTGAAGCTTACCTGCACAGCCATTTGCCACAATTAGAAGTCTGTCTGGATTTACTACCTTGATTCACAAAAACCTAAATGTGTTTAGGAAAAAAAGTACTTTTATTTTGTGTCCAGTGTCAACTTATATGCCACTTTCATAAAATACCATGAGGATCCAGCCAGATCCTTACAGAGTGCATGGAAACTACAGTGACAGGTATTAGGCCCCTGGTCACTGACCCAGATACTGTATGACCCATAGAAGAAAACTCACAGATGGGACATGAAAGTGGTGGTGTAGGTTTTTGGGGATTTTCGAGTGAGTTCTGCTGCTTCACTAAGGGTGCACTGGAGTCAGTGTTTATGTGTTTGATCTCAGGTACTTTGATGTGTGCTGCTTTTGGGAGGGCTTCTCTTTGATTTGTATGTTTGTGTGTGTGTGTGTGCATCCCAAATTTGCGCAAGCTTTCTCTGTCTCCCACTCACCCCCCCCCCCCTCTCTCTCACACACACACACTCTCATACACACACCCATATGAAAGAGTAGCCCAGGCTGTGATGCTAGTACATTATAGACA
>JAGFZM010000149.1:2492-134175 GCA_017657215.1 Limnothrissa miodon
CCCATGTCATTAGGCGCAGTCAAGCCAGGGGCCAGCTAGAGGCTGTATCGATCATGTCAGGGTCATCTGTGAAGCTGAAGGCAGACCGCCCAGGAGAGAGATGCAGGATCAGGCAGTGGAGGGCAGGGGTGACCCTCAGCAGGGAGGCAGTGGCATGGACAGTGGAGTGGGTTGAGGACCATTCAGGAGTGCCGCCGGATCATGTTGGAAGAAGGTCCCAGGAGAACCCAGGAGGTGCAGGCGCAGGCAGTGGAAGACTGTGATGACTCACGGCAGGGTGGTAATGGCATGGAAAATAAGAGAGGAGATGAGTTAGAACAGTCTCCATCAGATTTCAGAGAATGTGAGTTATCTTGCATGTGAAACCATATACAGATGTTGGCTAAGTGAAGAGAGAGAAGTGAGTCCAGGAGTCCAGTCCAAGAGATGCAGGATCAGGCAGTGGAGGGCAGGGGTGACCCTCAGCAGGGAGGCAGTGGCATGGACAGTGGAGTGGGTTGAGGACCATTCAGGAGTGCCGCCGGATCACGTTGGAAGAAGGTCCCAGGAGAACCCAGGAGGTGCAGGCGCAGGCAGTGGAAGGCAGTGATGACTCACGGCAGGGTGGTAAAGGCATGGAAAATCAGAGAGGAGATGAGTTAGAACAGTCTCCATCAGATTTCAGAGAATGTGAGTTATATTGCATGTGAAACCATATACAGATGTTGGCTAAGTGAAGAGAGAGAAGTAAGTGGAGAGGAAAAGAGAGGAGGAGAAAGACAGAGTGAAAATTGTACGGCTTAACAGATGGGTGGATTATGGCGGCATTAAACTATAGCAGCATAACTAAGGTATGATGTATAACAAGCCAACACCACCAAAGGAAATGGTCAGTGGCCACCAAGCCCTGGACAGGAGCTTACAGCAGAGGCAGTCCTTTCCAATAAAACCCTGAGGAGATGTGGCTTACCATACACCATCCCTAACTAAAGGGGTCAGTAAATAGAAAGGTTTTGAGTCTAGACTTAAAGGTGTTGAGAGTGTCCGCTTGACGAATGTTAGAAGGGAGTTTGTTCCACAGGACAGGTGCACGATGGCAGAAAGCTCTTCCGCCCATTGTTGATTTTGATATTCTAGGAATTACTAGGAGACCAGCATTCTGTGACCTTAGGGGTCTAGAAGGGTGGTAGGGAACAAGTAAGTCTTTAATATATGCTGGAGCAAGGCCATTAAGGGCTTTATATGTTAGGAGAAGTATTTTAAAATCAATTCGGCTTTTAACAGGAAGCCAATGTAAGGAAGCAAGGACAGGTGTGATATGTTCATATTTTTTTGTCCTTGTGAGTGCTCGTGCTGCAGCATTTTGTATTAGTTGAAGGTTTTTGATGCAGCTAGTACCACATCCAGAGAACAGTGCATTGCAATAGTCAAGTCTGGAGGTAACAAATGCATGTATTAGTTTTTCTGCATCCTCAAAAGAAAGGAATTTTCCTTAGCAATGTTGCGTAAATGAAAGAATGAGGTTTTGGAGATATGCTTTACATGACTATTTAAAGAGAGGTCTTGATCAATATGCACCCCAAGGTTCTTGACCTTTGTGTTAGGTGTGAGTGAAAGGTCACTAAGTAAGCTCTGATGATGGGGTAAAGTGTTGGTCAGGTTTTTAGGGCCAATCAACATGACTTCAGTCTTATCAGAGTTTAAGCAAAGGAAATTATTAGTCATCCAGTTTTTGATGTCACTGAGGCAGGCAACTAGTTTTGTTACTGGCGTACAATCATTAGGCTTCATTGAAAGGTATAGTTGGGTATCATCTGCGTAAGAGTGGAAGGTAATGCCATGTTTTCTAATAACAGATCCCAAAGGTAGCATGTAAAGGGAGAATAGCAGAGGTCCCAGTACTGATCCTCGGGGCACACCATACTTGACTTCAGTGTGGCATGATGCTTCATTATGTGCATGTACAAACTGGTAACGTCCAGTAAGGTATGACCTGAGCCAGGCTAATGCAGAATCTTTGATGCCAATCATATGCTCAAGTCTATGTAGTAGGATGCTGTGATCAATAGTGTCGAAAGCAGCACTTAGATCCAGTAGGTTTAATAATGAAATGCATCCATTATCAGATGAGATAAGGAGATCATTGTAGACCTTTACTAGGGCTGATTCTGTGCTATGGTATGCTCTAAAGCCAGATTGATAGGTTTCCTGAATGTTATTTGCGTCCAAGAAAGTACGAATTTGCTTAGACACTATTTTTTCAAGAATCTTTGATATAAATGGGAGGTTGGATATAGGTCGGTAGTTAGCCAGGACATCAGGGTCAAGGTTGGGCTTTTTGATTAAAGGCTTAATGACAGATGTCTTGAAAAGTTTGGGAACATGTCCTGCTGCAAGAGAGTGATTTATAATATTAAGTATCGGCTCAGCTAGGCTAGGGAGAGTAGCCTTAAGGAGATCAGTAGGAATTGGATCCAGTAGACAAGTAGAGGCCTTACTTGATGAGATCAGCTTGATAATTTCAGATATACTGGCAGGTGTAAACGAGTCCAGGTATGCTATAGGTCGGCTAGGGGTTGCTGTTTCCATTATAGGGGAACCAGCTGAATTTGAGGTTTGAATGGTGTTATTTATTTTACCTCTAATACATTCAATTTTATCATTAAAAAAAATCATGAAATCATTACTGTCTAATGTTATTGGAATTGAGTGTGTCACTTCATTCCTACTTTTAGTTAAGCGTGATATTGTGTTAAAGAGGAATTTGGGATTGTTTTTATTATCATTTATAAGTGAGGAGTAGTATTCTGTTTTTGCATTATTAAGTGCTTTCTTATAGTCTTTTAGGCTGTCTTTCCATGCAAGATGGAACACTTCAAGTTTGGTGGCATACCATTTTCTCTCAAGTTTACGTGCAGCTTGCTTCATTGAGCGTGTCTGTGCTGTATACCATGGGGCAATTTTGTCTTGTTTTCTAATTTTCTTTTTAAGTGGCGCAATGGAATTTAATGTAGTGTAAAGTGCATCTATAACATTATCAGTTAATTGATCAACTTGAGTAGGGCTGGGAGGAGGGCCTTTTAATGTGTATTGTGTCATTAAGGATTCAAGAAGAGAAGGAATTTTATCTATGAAGTCGCTTGTGGCTTGGGAGGTTATTCGTCTAGTGTGGTAGCAAATAGAGTTAGGGGCTGTAGAATCTATTGTAGTCTTTAGAGTTATTAGGGAATGGTCAGTTAGTGAAGGACATTGAGGTAGGATAGCAAGTTGTTCTATTTGTGCACCATATGTTAGAACAAGGTCAATAGTATGACTACCTTTATGTGTGGGTGTATTAACATGTTGGAAAAAGCCAATGTGTTCAATTAAGGATTGGAACGCTGATGCCAGGCTATTATTTACATCATCGACGTGGATGTTGAAATCGCCCAACACTATAATATTATCAGTTTTAATGACTAGTGAGGAAAGAAATTCTGAGAATTCAGTCATAAAGTCAGAATAGGGGCCTGGGGGTCTATATAACGTTACAATCGTTAAGGGTATATTAGGTCTAGATGTTTTGTCAGGTTGCATAAGATTGAGAACAAGGACCTCAAAAGATTTTAATTTATATTCAAATTTGGGAGCCATAGTAACATGACAGTTCCATGACAACATGACATGACAGTTGTATAATCAACCAAGATGCTTTACAAAGACAATTGTACTTAAAAGCATGTTATGTGAATTGTTTTGTCTGTGAAATATGTCCTTGTAGCTGACACAAACCTTAAGTACTGAAGACTTATCAGACCTTGGCGTACTTTTTTTTTTTTTTCTGGCTTCATTAACATTTTGGCTTTGCCAAAAGTCTCTGCTGCATTTCTGTGAACAATTGTTCCAAGATAAGCTATCACTATAGCTGACATGTTTATCACTGTAAATGTGCATGATAGGGGCTTTGCTTACTCAAATACTTGGCATCTTTACTCCCTTGAATCTCCCCTAAAATATGAAAATATGGTTTTATGATATGATTATGGTAAGCAATGAGTAGTCAACATCAGTGAATATAAATCATTACTGATACAGTCATTTTTCAGTTTCATGTTTTATTATGCAGTCATTGTGTTAAATTTCTTTATTTAATGAGGAAATACTGATTTGCCTAATTTGGAACTCAATACTTCTAAAAGTCATGCAACAATAAAGCCTACCCATGTTCTCTGCCTCCAGGAGTTTTTTTTTACTTTGGAGTGAAACCCGTTTTGAGTCAGCTCCCCTACAAATAAAATATAAAGGAATCAAATCTACAAATTCACATTCGGTATAACACATATACAGCTCCCTGTAACTGGCCTTAAGATGATATTAAGTCTTGCCAAGTGCCCCCCTACACCGTGGATACAGTTGTGAAACTACTGGTAGTCAATGTGAAGATTTGCAGACCGCATGCCAATGGGTCCGACTCACTGCAAACAAGTGTGTTGTGAAAAAAGTCAATGACATTCGGATGCGTTAATAATTACCGTATTTCCTGAAATAATGGCCGGGATCAATTACCCAGATAGCAAGCAGTGCCCAACGTTGGCTCAACCGCGTCACAGACGTTGGCCTTATGTCACCTGCCAACAATGGGCCAACGTCACTTTGGCCGTCGGGGACACGTTGGGCCGACAGGTCGGCAGCACGGTGGCCAAACGGCATAGCAGACGTTGGCATGAAGTTGTTACTGACTTGGGGCCAACAACGTTTTTGCTGTCATTAATCAGTTGTTTTGTGACCAGTTGCCAACGTTGGCTTATAACCATTGCTTCAACTATGTTTTTGTTTAAAATTAAACCTGGCATAATATTTGAGCTTCGATCTTACAAAGGTCCATTCATAGCATAAATGGGAATAAGGACGAAAAACAGAAATGGGAATAAATAGCCTAGTTTAAATGGGAATAACTTGAATAGCTTAAATGAGAATGAGAAAGAAAAACAGACAGCAGGTGTAACCTACAATAGTTATTCTACACAAACAATATTTATTCTACACAAACAAACAAACAAATGAAAAAAAATAAATAAAAAGTCGTCATCATCCGTGCTGCTGCTGCTTTCCTTGGACGCTGGATCATCACCTGAAGTAAAGAAGATGTTCATTAGACCAACAGATCGGCAGAGGTTTGGCTGCAGGTAATGTTTGTTTGTGCCTTCTAGTGTTGTCACAATATCAAAAATTTGAATTAACATTATAACATTGCCCTTTCATAAGATAACCAGTTGAGGTGGACTGCTCTGAAACGGTCGCTACTGTAGCCGCCTCGACAACATTCAGAGGGAAAAGGATCCACTGTTCACACTTGCACACGATGGGGCTGTTTGTGTAGGGCTGATGATTTCAGACACATTCGCTAAACTGTCGGTCTTTGAATTTTTGAACTGACCGAGACAGACTTGTGCAGGTAGCTGCACAAAAGTTTTTTTTTTTAATACACGTATCGGTAGTAAAAATTTACGTATTGTAACCTATCGTTTTTTTTTGCCTTAGGGCAGGCCTATTCATAGGCGGCCCGCGGGCCACATGCGGCCAGGACGACGCTCCAGGAATAAAAGTTAAACACGAGCCTCCAAAACGTAACTTGGGTCTTTTGCAGAGGGTTCGTAAACTGACACGCCGAGCTCTCCGAGTACACTCTGGTCTTTTAAAACCTTTCTGAGTGTGGATAGAATTGTTCGTTTATTCAGGGCGTCACACTTTCGAAGTGTTTAGATCATGTTCAGAGCGTACACCGGCCACTCCGGCTGAAGGGAGAGAGCAGCTGAGCGTGACAACAGTTTAAATAAAAACGGTGCTACTGCTAGACGAGGTTTTTATACCAGTTCTATATTGATTTATGAATTAAAGCTCATTTGGCAGGTACAGTAAAAAACATTCATGGTCCTTACTTGTCAAGCAACTGATAGTGGGCCTAAACATTAACCGCTATTTTAACCTGCAATATGTGTTTATGTTCACTTTGATCTATCAGAAACCGTTCGTTTAGTCACAGAAAAATAAAGCTTGTCTTTATCGAACTGTGGAGTGTTATTCCATTATCAGAGTGGCAGATTAGCCTATTTCTCAACGCACCCAGAATATCAGAAACACACCAAGCTGGTTAATGCCTCCTCCACCCCACCTCATTTTAAAGATGTGTAAGCTAATATAAATTGCATGCATTCTCAATCTTTTTTAGGTTGTTTTCAATTTTGAGAATCCAATGTTGTCAATTTTAAGGGTAAAAAAAAATATATTTTTTAGTTTGTGAAAAACGTCATAATTGTTAATGACTGCTGAAAATGTGCGGCCCAACTTAAGAACTTGGTTCTGAAATGTGGCCCAAATGAAATCTTAATTGAATTGAAAAGCCTTCTTTCTCCCCCCTCGCCCCAGCCAGTTGAATTGTTGGGCAAACTGGTCATCTATAATGTGCCGCAGCATCCTCCTCACCACATCCCCAGGGTTGCAACCTCCCAGGATTGCGAGGTATGCAGTCTACAGATACACAGAATGGATACTAGTATTTCAGAAAGAATAACTTACTATGGTTTATACTGTAGTTAGAATAAGGTGGGAAATGAACAGTGTTAGTCATTTCTTAATAAAATGTGTTTTTATTATAGCCTGTATAGCCTTGTGAAGAATTATTGAGAATTAAGGAGAATTATTAACAAATTGTGACCATACCAGGGCTTTCTTTTGTTCCTTGTCCAACAACTCCTCAACTCTCAAGAGGTCCTCCTCACATTTCATAGGAAATCTGAATTCTTCAGACAACTGGCAGGTGTTATGCACCGGTTGTCTGCTGGCAAGAGCCTGCAAAAGCAAGGTGTTCTGCCGGACCTGCACCTTTAGCTCTTCCAGTGCCCGTAGTATGAGGTGATCACGGTCTGTAGGATGGAAACAATTTAAGTTATTGTCTTATTGTCTCTATGCTTAGCCTAGAGTCTCTTGCTGAATATTTTGGTCAAGATATTTCCTTACCAGATTGCACAGGGGTAAGGGCCCTTGGTGGTATAGCCGATGTTGATGGCTGGCAAAGTACTGAAGAGAAAAGAAGAGAAATGCTTTATTGCCAGTGGACATACTTGGGTTGTAACAATCAGCCTCTTAAACTTTCTTTTAAAGGGATAGTTCGGTTTTTAACACATTAAGCCCCTTTCACAGGTTGTCTAAAATGCAATTAAGTGGTTGACATCAAGCAAAGGTGAAATTCAGTGCAAAATCACATATGAACTTCCCCTGTGAGTGGAACATCCCATGTCTGTTACCCAGCATACCCATGCTACCTGTGTCTCACCATATTTTCACCAAAAATTCTCCCGAAGTTTCATCTGGCTCCTCCAAGGTTACAACAGCTGCCTTAGCCTTGTCAGTTTTTTTGTATGGTGGCCAAAAGGCCACCGTTTCATCCAAACTCAGCCAACATGACGGTATCACCTCCACCTCATTCGCTTCAATAAATAAAACAACTGCGAACATCTGAATTAAAGGGTTAAAGGTTAGTGTTGATTAGAATGACAAGATTACTTGAATAATTAAATTAGGACCAGATTAAATTTGATTGAATTAGGAATATGAAAAAGAAAAATAGGAATATGATTTTATAAATGATTAAGAGGGTATACAACAAGTCTGTTTTTGTATGGCATTGCCACCATCTTGCAGTCTATGTCTTTTTCTGTTATTGTCAAGGTTTCTCTTGGCAATTCTTCTACAACAGCCGTTTCCAGTTGAAGGGAGTTCACTGGGACATTGAAAAAGGATAGCTGTTGTGTATATTGTCTCACTAGAAAGGAAGTAACACCACGAGTTCTGTGTAGTTCCTCAATTTTGTAGGTGGTGTTGGCACTAGATACAATGTTATTACCCTCTTGAACTGAGAGGGTGAATCTGTCACAGGTGTAGTGAGACAGTGAGGCAGTGGATGGAAGGGAACTGGAGGGCAGACTGACACTTCTAATCTGTGTTTGTTCAGTTAGTCGTCTTACAACTTGCTGCAATGACTGGTTTGGTTTTCTGATTTGTCTTTTCAGTTTATATAAGAAATTTTCAAAGGGAAATTCAGATATTTGGGGCAATGGGCCAAATTTTCTCACATCACTTGCCAGGTGAATCAAATTATGGACATTGTAAACTACAAAATCCCCATAAAGGACTGGGAAATTATGCACAAAAAACATGAGAACATTCTCAGCATAATCACAATAACGCTTGTGCAGACGGGGTGAACATAATATGGATATGGCAACATGCAGCAGAAGGAAGTGATCATACATTTGCATAGGCAGTGCTTTCTTTAAAGCAATGGGGCCAGTGTAAAGCAAAAATGTTCTGAACTCGGTGGCTTTCCACCGATCAACCTCCCTCAATGACCTTCCCTTTCTGCCAAACTCTTTAGGTAGATTCTTCCCCAGTCTTATCAGTCTATCTGATATGGCTATTACAGAGCGGTTTCCTACTCTAATTGGGAGTGGGCCTCTCATCCATAGCCATATGAGCTTGCGTACCACTCCGAGGCAGACAAGGTGCATAAAGTCCAACACAAATTGAGAGACCATACCAATTTTAATTTGGAGCTGAGCACTCTCACCATCTTTGTGATGGTCAGGATTGTTTTTTTCCCTGAAGTCCTCATCTGTCCTCAGGACAGAATTGGTCTCAGTGTAGTTGAGGCGTTGGTTTAACCAAGTACCCTCTTGAATACATCGCTCACATCCATAATGGGAGTTGTGAGATTTTATATTTTTAAGAAAGGCTCTTGCCGGTGCATCACACACAAATGCTGAAATTTCGATTTGGTAGAAATAGGACTGATACTCTAAGCCATCAGAACCAAGCTTTCCCATCTCTGAGACAGAGAAGTACTCATTTGCATCTGATGGCTTGGAGTATCCACAGTACAAACCTATCACGAAAGGAATTCAGCAAGGATCTTCTTCAATTAGTCCTAATATAGGCCAAAATTGTTCATTACTGCCCTTGAAGAGAGGCAAGCCATCGACATTGATTTGAAGATGAAGGGTGTGAGTGCTCTTTAGTATGCCGTTACCATCTATTCTCGCCCTAACCCCATTTGCTACCCCAAAATAGTGCATGGAACCTCCAGCTTTTGGCTGCACCTCTGTGCAAGTTGGAGTTGAAAGAAGAGTGCGGCCATCCTTTGGAAGGTTTGCATTAGGCAAGTGCTTCCGAAGCACAGAGAGAAGACTTGAGATGTGACTAATAGGTGTGCTGGTTGCAATTGCCCACACTTTTATGTCATCTCGCAAGTTGCTGACATCAATAAATCAGTGTCCCTGTCTCCCTCTTGCTCATTGGAGCTAGAATCCTTAGTAAGGCTAATGTCTTCCTGACCAGAGGTGGCGCTCATATCCTCTGAGTCAGACGCCATGAACCAGTCCCCTTCATCACACTTGCTCTCAGTGTCAAAAGAATCTGGGAGTACAGTGCAAGACCTAGGTGACATGTTCACTACGCTGGTAGTTGCTTCGAGGTCGGTGATGCAAGAATGTAGCTTTGCCATTGCAATGTCTGTGTTTTTCTTAACGTGTCATCGCAACGACCTTTTAGATAAAATATTCTTCCTGTCGGCCATGGTTGAGAATAATGTTATTGACAGCTAGACGAATCGGGCTGGCGAACTAGCGAAGCAGCCTACTGTTAGCAACTAGCACCGTAGCCGAATCGCGCTAGTGTAGGCTGGAAGACGCTTGCTAACTTTAACGTAAGTCGATACGTCTTAAGGCAACATGAATGAGGTTAATTACCGGCGGTTCTTACCTTGGCTGACTGTGGATGAAATATATTGTTAACTCGTAGAAATGGCAGTGATAAAACACACATCTCGGCAGTCAGAGAGTTAACGGATTTTTTATAATACATTTACATTTATGCATTTAGTAGACGCTTTTATCCAAAGCGACTTAGAAAACGAGGATAACAATCAAGCTACATAGCAGAAACCTTAAGGAGCATAGTGCTAGGGGATAGTGTTTCAGTTCATTTTAGTGCTAGGATAGAAGATGTTCTCTGAATAGCTGGGTCTTTAAGAGCTTTTTGAAGGCCTCCAGAGAGGGCCCTGTTCTGATTGTTTTTGGTAGGTCATTCCACCAGCGTGGGACGACACATGAGAAGAGTCTGGATTGCCTTGGGCGAGGTGCCGGGACTGCCAGTCGACAGTCATTGGTGGACCGGAGTTGTCGGGGGTAGCTTGAGCTTTTATGAGAGCGCTTAGATAAAAAGGGGCAGATCCTCTAAGCACTTTGTAAGTCAGCATCAGTGATTTGAATTTGATGCGAGCCGCCAGAGGCAACCAGTGGAGCTCGATTAGCAGAGGGGTGACATGCGTCCTCTTCGGCTGATTGAAGATGAGACGCGCCGCAGCATTTTGGATCATCTGAAGTGGCTTGACGGCACAGGAGGAAGTCCTGCCAGAAGGGCATTGCAGTAGTCAAGGCGTGAGAGGACCATAGTTTGAACCAGCAATTGTGAGGCTTATTGAGTTAGGTATAGTCTGATCTTTTTGATATTGAATAGTGCGAAGCGGCAGGCCCGGACAACAGAAGCAACATGGTCATTGAAGGTTAACTGGTCGTCAATCATAACACCTAGGTTCCTGGCTACCCGTGAGGGAGCAAGAGACAAGGAGCCAGAGTTGATGCAAATGTTGTGGTGAATAGTTGGTTTAGCTGGGAGGACCAGCAGTTTGGTTTTTGAGAGGTTCAGCTGGAGATTATGGTCTTGCGTCCATGCAGAAATGTCAGAGGCAATCTGAGATTCGCGTTTGGATGGTTGGGTCATCGGGTGAGAATGACAGATAGAGCTGGGTATCATCGGCATAGCAGTGGTAGGAGAAGCCGTGCTGGCGGATGATTTGGCCCAAAGAAGTGGTATAGATGGAGAAAAGAAGGGGGCCCAACACAGATCCTTGGGGTACTCCAGTAGCAAGGTGGTAAGGCGCAGAGGTGTGTCCTAGCCAGGACACTTTGAACAGTCGCCCAGTGAGGTAGGATTCGAACCAGCAGTATGCATCACCTTTGATGCCCATGTTTGACAGTATAGACAATAGAATACTGTGGTTTACCATATCAAACGCAGCTGACAGGTCAAGCAGGATGAGTACAGATGACCTTGATTCCGCTCTGGCTTCTTTTAAGGCTTCAACTACAGATAGTAGAGCTATTTCAGTGGAGTGGCCGCTCTTAAAGCCAGATTGGTTGTGGTCGAGTAGATTCTGTTGGCTCAAGAATTCAGTAACCTGTTTGAATACCGCCCTTTCAATAGTTTTAGCAAGGAACGGAAGGAGAGAGACCGGCCTGTAATTTCCCACTTGGTCGGGAGCAAGAGAGGGTTTTTTGAGTAGAGGTGTTACCTGAGCATGCTTGAATGCAGAAGGGAAGATTCCTGTTGATAGTGAAGCGTTGATCACATGTGTGATAGCTGGTGTGATAGTTGGAGCTATCGCGTGGATATTATTACGTACACAATGTTCTCACTCACGCTATCTTTCTCTCTCCCTCTGTAATTGTCATACATGTAGTCTACAATCTGTTATTGGAGCTGCAGGATACATACACACAGGATGTTTATCACATGCATAGTAATAATGTAAAGAATGCAGTGAAATTGTCAGTTCCTTACCTGATCTATGTTCAAATGAAGATGTTGGAGATGTGTTCGATGTTAAGACATTTTTGCTTAGGAGGGCCTTCGTCCAGTATCTTTCCAGGGTCTCACTTTTAAATTGTTGTTGTTGTTTTTTTTTTTTATCCCCGTTATGTACTGCGCTGTATTTAATGGACTGTCTTCTTTAACTACTTTTCTGATGTAGGCTAGTAGCAGGAGATCCATTCACACAAAGTTATTAATTCTGTTTGTTTCATCTTTCTAGTGTGCATGTACAGTACTTTTCTATTACTTAATAAAGTGGCCACTATTGTATACTGTATCATGTCTGATTCTTTCAATAAGAACAGCCAACTAAAATGTATCTACATTGAATTCTCAGTTAATGATTATAGGTGGTGGGCCAAGGGGTGATTTTGTGCATTTCAATGATCCCTGACGAGGGAGGAGCCATGCTTTTGTAATTAACTTCTATATCTGTATCCATGGAAGCAAAAAATTGTTGCCGCTTGCAGTAATTGCACATTACGAAGTTTATCGATAGTTCAGTGGTTGATTTGATATAGGCAATTGTCACGTTTGCCTGTTTCACCGAGGATGAATTAAACTTTAATTTAATGAAATTGTGACAGTAGTGAGAGTGGCAACATCTGGAATATTGCCTAATATAAAACAAATGTTAAGTGGTCAAAATTCCATGTCCTCCATTGCCATTTTGGTAAAGTTGAGCAGATACTTCGGCCCACCTCCTATTATTGGTTGGGCAGGTGACGTCGGGTCAGTGTTGGCCCAAAGTTGGAATTCCAACTCTTGACGCTGCCATTTGTGGGTGTAATTCCAACGTTGGGCCAACCACTGCTTGCTATAGCCGGGCCTGGTTTAATGGCCGGGGGCGTGGCCGATACGTGCATTTAAAGGCCGGGCCTGATATACAGGCCGGGCCAAAAAAATTAAGACATTTGGCTAATGCAAAGAAAAAACAAAATATTTATTTCCAAGGAAAATAAACTAGCCCATCTAATATTTAAATTTAAAGCAACACACCACCGTTCTTCAATATTGAAATATGTTCCTCCCCTAACTTAGTTAGGCTACCTGTCACGTCTCAGTGGTGCAATGATACGTTGTTAGCATTTAGCATACAGTCAATGACTTAACCCAGTTTTCAATGTAGCTACATTTTAGTTTGTGTTACCATACATCGTAGACCGCATTTAAATAGGAAAGACGTGGACTTGTTTGGTCGCTTCTAACTTCAAGGCTGGACATTATGGATATGACAGGCATTTAATGTAAGTGAACTGTTATTGAAACTTTATGGATGTGTGGGCAAAATCGCATACCTTTTTCTCTGTAAGTTTACTGCGCAACGGTATGTCACAGCGAGATGAAACGCATATCAATGGAAAGAACAGAACCGGGGCTTTCCATCGCTATATGACATGGGTATGTGCATCGATGTGTTGTTGAGAAAATAATTTATGAATGTACCTTAATTTTGTAAACGGCAAACGATGCTATCACTACATTAGCCTACTACCGAGTCAAATAACTCACGAACCCGGAATCGCACAGACATGGATATGCATATCAAATGAAAGTGCAGAACCAGAGCTTTCAAATGGTACCAAACATTCTACTACTAGATCGAAGCAACTGTACTATAAATGAATAAGAAATGTTACCGACATTAGACTTCATAATTTCAGTTGCCTTATAACTTATGAACGGCAGAACTTACCGATCTTTAAAGGATAGTCCTAAAATGTCTTAGTTGCAAAAAAATGTAATCCAGGTATATTTCTGCATGGTAGGCTACCATTTATAATATTGATATTTTATCCTGCTGCATCCAACACTTGTTGTTTTCTGTCTTTCTGTTCCAATGCACTCCATCAAAAGGAGAACGCAAAACATATATCCAGTCATTCTAAAGCATGCTAATGTGTAGTAACCTGATCAGGCCACTTGAGTGGATGCAGAGGTGGAGATATACAGTATGTTTTGAGTAAGGAGAGAGGAGACACAAACCCTTTCAGTTATCAGTAATGATAATAATAATTTAAAATCGTAACCTACATGTAGTTCACCGTAATTAAAGAGCGCGTAGGCCTATTCTACCTACCAGGTCAATAAGAAATAAAGGCCTGTTTGTAATTAAAGCCTGCCTAAAATTAAGGCCTGGGCGTTGGGTGAACTAAGTAAATAAAGGCCCCGGCCATTATTTCAGGAAATACGGTATAAGAAAATAATTGAGCTCATACGACAGGGGGCGGACCAGTAATGTCTAAAAATAATTATCAGTAGACTAGACAGAGCTTTAGGGACTAGGGCAGTGTTAAATACAATTACTTAAAATTTAAATATTACCACTTTAGCGTTACTTTACCCTTCCAACTTCGAAATGATTTCAAAACTTCCAATCGTCTAGTAAGAGGTCAGCTGGGGGAGCACGATAATATTGCTAAAATATTACGTTAATAATCTGAAAAATCTACCTTTGCCATCATTGCCATTGGTTACATCTGTTAAATTGCTAACATTGCATACACTCGATGTAATGTACCGTTACCAAATGACTGACAGTCCTAGTAAATTGTCAATACTCCAAAACTTACCATTTTCCAGTTCGTTTTTCAGTCGCTCGTATTCTTTCACTTTATCCATTTTTTTTCTAGAGATCAAGTTAATCAAAAAACATTAATTAGGTTACATGAAATACATACTTTCACCCTACTAGGTCTGCAATTCAAGCTAGGAAAGGCTAGCTATCCTAAGTTAAAATACAAAACATGCCACTGACAGAATAACTGTACTAAACATAACATTAAACTCACCGTTCTGTATCACTGCTCTCTTTCCCCACGCTCTCACAGTAGGCTCTGTTGTAAGGTGGTCGCATTTTGAAGACGTTTCATGTTGTGATGACGCATGCTATAGAGTTGGCCAGTGAACCCGGAACTTTCAACCAGAAAGTGGTTCCAAGGCGTTTAAAGTTCCGACTCATTCTACCCAGCTACGGGGTAGGTGATGACCGTGTAACCTTCCGTTCAGAGTGAAAAAACTAAAGAAAAGGCTAAAAAAAGGCAAAGGTACAAGACTGTGTACATATGTTTTACCCCCAAGTTCAGAAACTACATATCCCAGAAGCCAGCACTTACCCTGTCCGATCCTATCCCAAAGACAATTGGGATAACCGAAGATAACCGAAAGCATGGTACAGTATTTTGTACCCGACTGCAACCACCGCTTTGGTGTCCACCATTGCAGTTTCCACCGGTTCCCTACAAATGCCTCTGTCAAGCTCCCCTGAATAAAGAATTGATAATGACGGGTACAATAAAGCATTTATCAAGATTTGTGGTAATTTCCATGTGTTATAGATTGCACCACAACAACTGAATTTACTGGTTTTAATTAGCCCAACTGCCATTTACCATGTTACATACCCTTCATATCACCAGATACAGAGAAAAACTAATGTAACCCAGCAAGGTAACCCAGCTAATGTAACCCAGCAAGGTAATGAGCATATTAAATTTATAAATCTTAGGGAAATGGAAATTACATGGTAAGGTTGTCTAGTTGAAATTAGGTTAGGCTTAAGCGGCGTGTCAAATGAGCCGTAGGCTACATGTAAAACGAGCAAAACCATGGTAGTGAGGTAGGCTACGGTGACATTCGTGAACTTGTTCGCTTTCCCGGGCTTCAACAAACACATCCATGGTAACGTACTTGTCCACAAATCAGATGCGTTGCTGGGATTGTGGGATTGCTCTGGATTATGGGTACTGAAGTACTTCTGAGGGAAATCGCTGAAAAAAAGACGTTTTTACTGAAACAAAATGGAGATCACATTACATTTTGGCGTCTAGGTGAGCACAACCATCGTTTTGTTATGCCGTAGCTAGTTAGACGTCTTCTTTCCGTAATTCGGATATCGTGGGTTGTAATCTAAATGTCAATGGGAAAAATTAATGGGAAAATCACTTCCGGAACCTCACCGGCAAACTTTATTTCATCTGATAACTTTTCATTTGAGGCTTTTTCATCTGACTCCACTTTTTCTGACAGTGTTTTTTCTGAGACCTTTTTTTTTTTTTTCATTTTTTATTGTTTTTCATATAGTAGCAAGTGAAAATAATCAATTTACAAAAGAATCACAATGAACAATGATACTTACTATCCCTCCAATCCTTGCTCGACCAACCCCACCCTCCCCCATTTTTCTGAAACCTGACTCCTTGTCATCTGATGTCTGAAGCCTGACTCTGATAACTGTTCATGTGAGACTTCTTTGTCTGACAGCGTTTTTTCTGAGACCTGACTCCTTTTCATCTGATGTCTGACGCCTGACTCTGATAACTTTTCATGTGAGACTTTTTTGTCTGACTGCCCAGATAGCAAATAGTCATTGAAACGATGTTAAATCAACATCCCGCTGTCAACGTTAAAATTATTGAATCAACGTTGAACTCTGATGTTGATTCTACATTTTGCACCCTCTATTATCATTGAAACAACATTGAAATCATACCTAGAGATCAACAGGATTTCAACGATATTTCGATTACAATGGATATTGAAACAATGTTGAAATTCCAGCACATCAACGAAACTTCAATGGTAGCCTATTTTAGTATATCACAGGTTAAATCTAAAAAGGTCTTAATAATATTAAAAACATTATTGTTAGGTTATTAATCCTGCTTTATCTACAGCCAGGATAGGCTATGAACAAAATATAAAAACTATAGCAGAGCCTTTAGGCTATAGACCAGCACAAATGACACCCCACACATTTTTTATTTATTTATTTATTTATTTTAAATCAGACAATTTTCTTTTTATTGAATTTTTTACACACTCCTACATCTCCAGCAGTGTCCGTCGTCCAGCTCCTCCCGCCTGGTCTGGAGCGTAGTGCAGCCACTTCTGCACAGCTTGTGCGAAATCGTAGGCATTTGCCGTATTCACTTGTCTAAAATAGAAAACAAGCAAAAACACATTTCAGTTAAACATTAGCAGACTTTTGCCTGTGAAGGATTGCATGACAACATGGTAACCTACGCCATGTAAGTAGAGACTGTGTGTGAGTGTATGTGAGTGTGTGGTAGCTACCCTTACAAACACCTCACACCAAAGTCCTACACTATTTAATACACTAATTTAATTCGCCTGCTGCCCATGTTTTCCCCTCGTGCCCTTCAGATGAAAGAACGACATCATCACAGGACAATGTCAAAGTTCACATGATTCATCAACTTTATGACAGCATTTCTTACCCAGGTCAGTGAGGTGAGAGAACACAATAAGAAATTAGTCTTGACCATTCAAATCAGACTGGCGTAAACTGGCACTCGTCACTGGCCTGTAAGGAAACAATAAAATGAACATTACAAACTTTAATGGATCATCTTTACCATCTACAGAAAAATAAATTACAATAATCTCTTCTAATCCATATTGGATGTATAAACTTAGTAATATACATACAAACTTAACCAGTGAAAAAGAGAACATGAGTAGTCTATGCCATTCACCGTTAAAAATTATTCTTGCACACAGCCGTGTTTAGCCACATGAGGAATCCTGGATTCATCATTTTCCACAAACCTATTAAAATATAAACTGCAAAGTTAGTGCCTACATACAGTTGAGACTTGGTAAAAATGGTATAAAAAAATCGGTAACACTTTCTATGAAGGTTGTATTTATAATGCCCTATGAATGCATTCATAATATTTTATAATGCATCTGTAAAGCATTGTAATGTTCATAATAACCATCTACATGTATTCACAACTCATCATAACCAATGTTATAATGCATTATGATAACTAATTATGAATGATTAGAACTGAAATCTGAATAATGTATTATAAATATGTCAATATCTGCCTATTCACTTGTCAAGTTTTATAATGCAGCATAACTTTTCTTTTCTAAACCCATAAAGTGATGCATCATGAGTTTTGAATTCTACTATAGTATAGTACTATATCTGTAGATATAAGTATTTACAATAACCTGTACCACATAATTGTAAATAGCTATGCAATATCATAAGTGTTATTTGCCAGCTTTAAGTAAAGTGACAAAAACATGACACTATTATAAACAGATATAAGTATGAGCATGAAAAGCACTAAAATGTTCAGTAGCCTATTGTTATAATTGAAAAACCAGCATGTTATTGACACAGCATGTTATATACACAGTCTTTATTGGAACATTCCACCTTTTTATGATATGGGTTATTTACCCTCTCACATGGAATTGCACATGTGTGGAAAAAACATTTTAGCCTAAGTGCATGCATTTTCCTAGTCTGGTAACCCCCAAGTTTAAATTTTTTTAAGCTTAATGTTAGCACAATTGGACGCATCATACACGATAAAAGAAAATACAATCTAAATGAGTGCAAAGTAATTTTGGACTGTTGTTGTCCTATTTCCTGTATTTTGTTCCAATAAAAAAAATGAAAAGTGCTTTCCTTTTGTATTTACTGAGTTAATTGTGCCTCATAATTGTTTATTATGATCTTATATCTACTTATAACCACAGCTCAGTAACACCTATGTTATTACCATAGTGCTTTATAATATTGTGCACATGGGGTAAAGATACCAGACTCTGTTCAGTGCACCTTTAATTACTCCTAGTACTTATATCTGTTTATAATAGTGTCATGTTTTTGTCACTTTACTTAAAGCTGGCAAATAACACTTATGATATTGCATAGCTATTTATAATTATGTGCTATAGGTTATTGTAAATCTTCAGATACAACACTATAGTAGAATTCAAAACTCATGATGCATCACTATATGGATTTGGAAAAGAAAAGGTTATGCTGCATTATAAAACTTGACAAGTGAATAGGCAGACACTGATATATTTATAATGCATTATTCAGATTTCAATTATAATCATTCATAATTAGTTATCATAATGTATTATAAAGTTGCTTATGATGAGTTGTGAATACATATAGATGGTTATAAAGAGCATTACAATGCTTTACAGACGCATTATAAAATACTATGAATGCATTCATAGGGCATTATAAATACAACCTTCATAGAAAGTGTTACCAAAAAATCAATGAGATCCAAATGAGATAATAAAACTTAATAAAATAAAAATACAACTACAGTATAATAGTAAAAAAAAAAAACAACAACAAAAAAAACTTATAACTCCTATTATGATTAGGAAAAAAAACAATACAGAGACAGAACCCACCGTTCAATGAACTCTAACAGGTTGCAGCTTCACTTTCAGTCAGCGTAGGACATTATGAAAATCATTCTGCTCACCCTGTCATTGTACAAACAAAAGTCTTTGGTCAGATGATGAACAAGTTGTGAAAACAAAACACATTACTTTGTCGTTTTAGAGGAGTAAGCCATTACTATGCTATGTCCAAGTGTTGTGTTAACAAAGTCCTTAAAACGTTTCTGGCATTAACAATTCGCAACTTTAGAACCGTTAGCTAGTGTGGTTGAGTAAGCTACCCTTGTATGTCGGCTCGTAAGTGCTTATTCCTGTATTTATTTAAGAATCACAAGATCGGAGGAATGTATGTCCTAAATATTACAGAATAAGGTTGAGACCGTTCACATTTTGTAACACTCAGCTTAGTTATTAACTAGTGTGTTAGCAATAGCATGAGAGCCCAACCTCACGTTAGCTTCCCCTCTGTTGACCAGCAGCATTGAAATTTGCTAAGAGGCTAACGGTAGGGCAAACTGATAACCGTTCAAAATTAGTAATAATAAATATTTCCATACATCGGCTTCTTATAAGACAGCAACTTCTCTTTTATGGTTATACGTTTGTAATTTAGTTGGGGTTTCTGTGCTAAGCGAGAAATCTATCTATAAAGCACCATACAAACAAAACCTTGACAAGAAGTTTATATGCACATTTTTGTCTATGTATTTTACTCGAAAATATAATTTACTTACACCGTATTCCTTGGAGCAGCTGAATCAGAGAGGGTTCCCAGATCTTTGGCTGAATCTTGCCGAAGTGGAGTTCAGAATAATTTTTATCAAGAGACCCAACCAACCGTTACGCCGTTACAAAAGCGCGTCCGCAACTCCAAGCAAAGTCCGCAATGCCTTGCGGAGGCGAAATATGATGACAGTGAGGTGAAATAAGTCTTTTAGTCTTTCCTGGTCAACTATGAATCGATGCTTTTTCGACAATATGCATTTCCCGGTCAATTAAAAATCAATGAATTTTCAATGTTCAATGTTTCAACCCTATAAATCAAATATCAACGTCCTATCAATCATAAGGACAACTATGTATCAATGTTGTTTCAATATCACTACTTCCAACATTAGGTTTATTCGGTTTTGCAATGTTGATTCAACATTTATTTTGCATCAGATTTTCAATGTCAACCATTCTGATGGTTCAGATGGAAAATCAATATCTTTTCAATGTCAGCTTGTTATCTGGGTGCGTTTTTTCTGAGACCTGACTCCTTTTCATCTGATGTCTGAAGCCTGACTCTGATAACTTTTCACGTGAGACTTTTTTTGTCTGACAGCGTTTTTCCTAAGACCTGACTCCTTTTCATCTGATGTCTGAGAAATGAGTGTATAATTCTGTAAACTTGACATAGGTTTTCCTGACACCTGAGTCCTTTTCATCTGATGCCTGACACCTGACTCTGACATCTGAGGATGTCCTAAAATGTACACCGTACCTGCGAAATGAAATTTGAATCAAGTTTATAGATTAAATGGTTAAAGCTTAATACCATTTTCTGGCTGCTCCCACTCTAGTAGTCTAGAGTGGAGGGGGCATTGTTGCATCATCACTCCGACATTCTACCATCCATTTTCAATGGGGGCAAAAAAACACAAATATCACAAATATGGTTAAGCGCTGTGCCTGGGGAATTTGTAATACTGATACGCATTTCCACGAGAGGTACGCTAGCACACACTGCTAATAAACACAACGCCAAACGTTGCTTGTAATAACAATGATAAATGTGATTAGACACATACTCAGCTGTACATGAACAGTGTTGCTCCTTGATATTGTCAGCCTCCGTCTTGATGAGCAGTCTATGTGGTGGTTCCGTTTTTGCTTGAGATCGGTTTAACCTGGATGTCTGGTTGACACGTTATTTGCTGCCTCATGAAATTTTTATACAGGGTTCTTGCAGGTTTCAGTTAGTTGAATTTAAGACCTTTTTAGACCATTATGTTAGAAAATTAAGACCAACACAACACATTGATCGAAACATTCATATGATCCCAGATATTCTCAAAACATTTCATTTTTATTTATGAACAAGCTGGCGTTTATCAGCTTTGGCATGGGACTCCAGTGCCTTTACACCCAGTGTCGCTAACTGTAGATTCTTCATGCATATTTTGCAGCGAGCTTCATGTTTATTGCCGGGGACAGCTTGTAACCAGCTGCGAAACTCGCTGTTATCGAGCCAGGTCTTGTTAAATATACACAGCATCTGCATCCAACTCCATGTGCGACGTCACTGTTACTCTACACCTGATTGAATAATGAGCACTTGCCCGCGATTTTAGACAAACATCACCTTTTTTTTGTATTTGTTCGTTTTGCTATTTCTTTTCAGCGAACAATGCTTAAATGAACTGAGGAAATAATTTTAAAGTTAAGACCTACACTTGTGTTTTTTAGACTTTTTAAGGTCTTAAATTTCACTTTTTGAATTTTAGACTTTTTAAGACCCCACGGGAACCCTGTTTATAAAAGTTTGTCAGAAAGAGCTGTTACACCATAAGCCATCGTGTGTGGAGAGCCCAGAAGTTCATTTGTTTGTAAGACGTAGCAACAGTAACTCAGGGGGGCGGGGCTTAGCCAAAGGTGAATTACATTTTCTTGCTGCTCCCACTCTCGCAGCCTAGAGTGGAGGGGGCATCGTCACATCATCACTCCAACATTCTACCATTCATCTTCTATAGGGCAAAAAATGACAGGAAATGGGGATTACGAACAAACAAGTGATATTAAAAAGCACAAGATCAGGCCGGATGTTTCAGTTGGAATGATGTCTCCATCTCAAAAGCCCTAGGAGGAATAGTCGGACAAAAAACAGGTCGGAAGAAGATACTTAAAATGTACAATGTGTAGCATTTTTAGCTATTCATAATCGTACCCCTTCACAAATATGTGCTTTTTCATGAATATTTACGACCACCATAAATTTCATGTAATCTAAATGGTCGATTTACAAAGGCATGAATGGGTGGCGTTGCTCCATAGTCATTCGCCATCTTGAAATACATTAGCCAGTAAGGGACATAATAGGCTACATTAATGCTTCCTTTATGCATTAATGTAGCATTAATGTAGCCCATTATGTCCCTTACTAGCTAATGTATTTCAAGATGGCAAATGAGCAACGCCACCCATTCATGCCTATGTAAATCGACCATTTAGAATACTTGAAATTTATGGTGGTCGCAAATATTCATGAAAAAGCACATATTTGTGAAGGGGTAAGATTATGGTTAGATTATGAACAGCTAAAAATGCTACACATTGTACCTGTCTGTGGAGATGGAGGCCGTCTACCCAGGATGTTAGAAATGCGGAATCAGGCGGTGGGAGGCAGGGATGACTCAGCAGGGGTGGTGGCATAGTCTCTGAAGTTGGTGGATGACCATCCAGGAAGGTTAGTGGCAAAGGATCAGATATTGCCCTCTTGAGCTGCCAATTGCCCCGGTTGCTCATTGGTGCTTTTTGTTGGAAAGCACCATGAGACTTGTCTTTTGTAAAATGCGCTATACAAATAAAATTTAATTGAACTGTGATTACCCAGCTTTCTGGTTGCCCCACAACTGACTTCCTTTCTATGACACCACCTAAATAGACCATCCGGATCCTTCCTCTATGATCTATTTACTTGAGCATAATGTTAGGCTGTTACTTTTGCCTATCAATGGGTACACTGCACTTTAATGTTGTGGGGAGTGTATCTTGGAATTGTTATGATGCTACAGCAGGCATGGGCAAACTAAGGCCCGGGGACCATATATGGCCCGTTTCGCTTTTTAACGTGGCCCGCCAAACGTTTCAAAATGATATTAAATAATATTATTAAACCTTTATTTAGTATTTTCCCTGCAATGTCTGCAAACTGCTGTTAATAAATGCATTGTTTTTTTTTAAAAGCCCTGCATATCCATGCTTTACTACCTATTTAACCTCTTAAGGCACACCCCTATTTTTCCTTTTTTTCAAAACATCGGCATACCCAAATTGAAAGCTTGACAGTTCCTACATAGTTTTAGACTCAGGGATGTGCCTCATACCATTGGAAAGGTGACACCTAGAGGAATATGTATGTTTCTGTGACATATGGACACAGAGTTATAGAGGTTGGAACTAAGTTTTTTTTCCCCGCTCATTTCAAATGTATATGAACTAACTAAGATATGAAGATACCATCCATATGATACCCCCAAATAAAAAAATCTAAGTCCTAACTCCATCTCTCAACCTGTTACACAAATAAATTGAAGTAAAAAGACCAAAAATATGATTTTTGAATATACATTTTTGAAAAATATGTTTATGCGTTTTGATTGGGACCCCTATGTAAATTCCCATAGAGACTTTTTGTAAACAAGAGGGCCTACTGACATTCAAAAGTTTATAACTTGAAAACCCCTTTGCCTAGAAACATAAAATTGGTTTCAAATGAAAGCCAAGCGTCCCAGATATGGGCGGGTGTGCCTGGCCAAAACTGTGAAATATAATGGACTTTACATGTCATTTATATTACTTCAAACAAACACTATATCTGTCTGCTGACACGGCCCCTTAATCAATTGTTATAACCCATTGTGGCCCACGACTCAAAAAGTTTGCCCACCCCTGTGCTACAGTAACACACACACAATTGCAATTCTTGGGTTAGACCATTGAGCCATGGAACCCAAGGGGTCTTCCTAGACTATAACTGATAACAAAAACAAGTGATTTCTTCTTAATGTCAGCCTGAAATCTAACTTCAAGCCAACAGGCCAAAACACAAAAGAAATTTGAGAAATCAGAAAATACTAGAAATTGTAAAATTGAATATTTATTGGTACAAATAAATGGTACAATGACAACAATGTGTGGTGATTTCATTGCAGACACATTGTTAGTGGAACAAAACATTGTGAAGTTGGGTATCTAGGTTCCCATAGCAATAGGGCAGAAACAGAAGTTAAGGAAAATCAGATCGCACAATCATAAATATGAATTGCACGATCATCCCCAGCAGAGATTATCTTAGATCCCGTGGCATTGTATTTCACACTCCACACCTAAGAAGACAAACATAGATGATTAAATGACCACAACTCTGTAGTTCCATGACGACAACCCTTAAAGGCGCTCTAAGCGATGCAGTTTCACGTCACTTCTTGTTGACGTTCGAAGTATTGTCAAACAAAACGGAGAATAGCTCCAGAGTGGGTTCAAGCGTTATAAGTTATAGCTCACTCCTCCCCCTCCCTTCCGAAAGACTCATGAACCTTGTCGTTTATTGGCTGGAACACTGTTATGCTTCGTTTTCGTTTGTTATGCTAGGTTTGCCCACTGTGTTTTGTTGCCGTTTGTGGAGCCAGGGCTGTCTACAGAGACCGCGTTTTTTTACAGTGTGTTCAGGGGACAGGCAGCTAGCAGATTATGAGGAGATGTTTGTTGTATGTAACAACACATGTTTTAGTCCTAAAAACGTGTCGCATCGCTTAGAGCACCTTTAAGGTAGAAATTCTCAGTTTCTGTCACACAAATCATCCATACAGAAAAAATAATAGTTTGGGATCAAATATAAAACCAGCAGACTAAGCTCCTTTGTGCAAGTAATATGACAGCCCCAATCATGACAAAACAATCATGTAAGGTAGGCAAAATGGCTTTGACAAATAAGGAGCGGTTATGCATGACAAAAGAGCTATGAACATGACCAATGGTTGTAGCCTCATTCATATACAAATCTTGAACTTACAATTAGAATCAGAACAAAGATGACATGAGAAAAATCACAAATTAATATTTTAAAATGATGTGATGTTTCAATCATTCAATCTGTGTTACCTGTTGGTTACTAAAGTATAAAACAATATGAATATTTACTTGGTCCTGGTGATCAAAGAATGTATTCACACACATCCTGGAGCTGGCATCCCAGACTTTTACACTTTTGTCAGAAGAACTAGAGGGGAAAACAAAGCATATGTTACATCCAAAATATCTGTTGAGCATGTCTCCATTGGGACTTGTTCTTGTGATAATCTACTGGATAAAATGAGCCTACAGATGTTACTGATTGAAGTTGGGGACGTAAGTTATTCTTACAGTAGAGGTTGCAATTCACCCAAACAACCAGTAGGAGTTCTGTCTTTATTGTAAGTGTATTTAAATAGGCTACTTTAGGCTAACCTGCCTACATCTCAGAC
This sequence comes from Limnothrissa miodon, assembly GCA_017657215.1. Taxonomy (NCBI): domain Eukaryota; kingdom Metazoa; phylum Chordata; class Actinopteri; order Clupeiformes; family Clupeidae; genus Limnothrissa; species Limnothrissa miodon. The sequence goes on from JAGFZM010000149.1 coordinate 27,578, forward strand.
TGTAAAAGGAATTATTAAAATATTGTAGGGCCAACATTATCTTGAAAAAAAGGATTGAAACCTTACTATAGACATTGTGTAGCCTAACAATGACTAAATCTGACACTAAAGCCTACATTTTAGCAACCATAATACAGAGAAGATTTATTTTAACAGTATGAATAATTTTCAATTCAATTTTATTTGTATAGCGCATTTTACAAAAGACGTGTCTCATAGAGCTTCACAACAAAAAGCAACAATGAGCAACAGAGGCAAAGTAAAACTCATCATTTTTTATCTTGTTATGGTATAGGAAGAAACCTTGGTAAGTTCCGACGGCTCAAGGGGATAACCCAACTACCTAAGGTGGGTTTTCAGTCTCTCAGATGGTGATTAGTCCATTGTATTGATGTTATGTGTGTGGTGGGTGTGTTTTTACTTCTCCTTTAATTACATGGGATCCGCCCCTCTTTGCGCGTTGGTCTAAACACAGAAGTAGATCTATAAAAGACCTGCGTAAATTGTTGGACATCGGTGGGCCATCTGACACCAGAGATCTGCTGGTGTGTGGGCGCGTTTGTTCTGCGTGTGTCTCTGGGTTTCCGTAGTGTTTTGGTGCTGCGTTAACGAACTACCTGGTAGTGTGTTTTCTTCCTGTTACTGGTTGGGTAGCCAGTGTGTGCCGGGGTCGGCAGTGGTCGTGTTTCTACTGGTTAGTTGCCAGTGTGTGCCGGTGTCGGCAGAGTTTGTGTTTTGTTTGTGCTTGCCGTTAGTGTGAGTGAATGTGTGTGTGTGTCTGTCTGTGTTTGCCTCTGCTGTCGGTGTTCGCATCGGCAGTGCGTTTGTTTATATGTATGTAGCCTATGTTCGTTTTCTCTGATTGTTATCTTGCGTAAATCTGTTGTCCTGTCTTTTGTCAATAAACCGTTTAATTCGTTTCAGTATTACTTTGTTGTCCCGTTCATTATTTCTTTAGTTAAACTTTGTTACGTTCCTGCGTTTGAGCTACTGGGATGTAATAATTGACCATAGAATTGTCATAGTAATGGGACCAAAAAAAAAAAAAAATGTAGGTGTTATTCAAAAGCAAATTATGGCTGCCATGGTCACTAGAAGCACTTTGAAATTAAAATAAAAATATGAAACCTGATAAACCTAGGCTTACCAGTTGGACCCTTAAAAATGCCCAAGGTCTGCAATGATCACAGCTTGCAGAAAATGAAACCAAAACATTGCACTTTTTTGCACTATTGCATTAGATTTTGGTCAAATAGATGAGGCTTTACTGCTACTGTACATGTTTGCCAGAAATGCTGCCTGTTTATTACACTGCATTTGGCAAAAGCCAGAAGGTTTAATTTCTTCAATTTCGTTCATACATCCAATAATGAAATATTTTCACTGTCAACAACAAACAAATTGTGCCATACTATACATCTGATTTTCATTATTATGTTGTAGCCTATTTTCCGTCACATCATCAAACTCCATTTTACTTTTTAGACCTACATTATCTGATACAACTTTAATTCACTAGACAACAAGCATCACCAGAACAATATTGCTGATGTGTGAGGGTAAATGTAATGTGTAAAATGGCACCAACAATACAACATCGCTTCACAAACTATTAGAGCTGGGTATCAATTCAAATGTCCTAAATCGATTCGATTTTACTTCATAAGGGTTCGATTCAATTCAATTCTCGATTCAATTTGATTAATTTTCGAGTTTGGATTATGGATATTACACATTACAAATTTTATTGGGACATGGATGACATGCTCAGAAGGACTAATGATACAAATAGTGATGATCTAATTAAAAGGTCTCCTTCCAAAATAAACCGTTTAATACTTGATTTTTTTTACATTACCATAGGTCAGCCCAAGTTGCACTTGCATGCTCAACTTCAAAATGCTCTCCTACCCCTGTAGTCTGTATTTGCCTGTGATAGAAAACTGCCGGAAAAAACGAGCGAATCGGAAAAGCCGTGCAAGCCTACGTCACTTTGAACGTTAGCTATGCAGTTAACTCGCCCTCAAGAAAACATTATTCGGCTGCCTGCAGACAGACCCACTAGAGGGATCGTCACAGTGCTGTTAGCCAATCAGAGGTGATACGTTTGCATATCATTAAGAATCATAAGAATCCTCTCGCACTATCCCTGCACTCGTTTTCACCTAACTAAAATAGCTTGAAACAAGACAACCACAGCATATTTTTGTCGAAACCAACTCTCATGACATTATTTTAGACAAGAGACCACCACAAAATTAAAGAAAATTTGATGGAATGAGACCTTTAAATACAATTTGAAAACGGACCTAGAGCTCCTTCTAGTGGCTGCTTTGTAGTATTGTTTGGGTTAAGCCAAAAAGAAAAAAATTGAGAAAATCCAAGATGGCTGAACGTAATTCTGATGTGTTATTGTTACAAGATGATTTGAACCTTACAAACATTGTTGTCTTGGATGAGACATGAATGTACCGTATTTCCTGAAATAATGGCCGGGGCCTTTATTTACTTAGTTCACCCAACGCCCAGGCCTTAATTTTAGGCAGGCTTTAATTACAGACAGGCCTTTATTTCTTATTGACCTGGTAGGTAGAATAGGCCTACGCGCTCTTTAATTACGGTGAACTACATGTAGGCTACGATTTTAAATTATTATTATCATTACTGATAACTGAAAGGGTTTGTTTCTCCTCTCTCCTTACTCAAAACATACTGTATATCTCCACCTCTGCATCCACTAAAGTGGCCTGATCTGGTTACTACACATTAGCATGCTTTAGAACGACTGGATATATGTTTTGCGTTCTCCTTTTGATGGAGGAATGCATTGGAACAGAAAAACAGAAAACAACAAGTGTTGGATGCAGCAGGATAAAATATCAATATTATAAATGGTAGCCTACCATGCAGAAATATACCTGGATTACATTTTTTACAACTAAGACATTTTAGGACCATCCTGTAAAGATTGGCAAGTTCTGCCGTTCATAAGTTATGAGGCAACTGAAATTATGAAGTGTAATGTCGGTTAGGAAGAAATAGTCCTAATTTCCAAACATTTCTTATTCATTTATAGTACAGTTGCTTCGATCTAGTAGTAGAGTGTTTGGTACCATTTGAAAGCTCTGGTGCTGCACTTTCATTTGATATGCATACCATGTCTGCCGTAGTTTGCCGTTTACAAAATTAAGGTACATTCATAAATTATTTTCTCAACACCACATCGATGCACATACCCATGTCATATAGCGATGGAAAGCCCCGGTTCTGTTCTTTCCATTGATATGCGTTTCATCTCGCTGTGATATACCGTTGCGCAGTAAACTTACAGAGAAAAAGGCATGCGATTTTGCCCACACATCCATAAAGTTTCAATAACAGTTCACTTACTTTAAATGCCTGTCATATCCATAATGTCCAGCCTTGGAGTTAGAAGCGACCAAACAAGTCCACGTCTTTCCTATTTAAATGCGGTCTACGATGTATGGTAACACAAACTAAAATGTAGCTACATTGAAAACTGGGTTAAGTCATTGACTGTATGCTAAATGCTAACAACGTATCATTGCACCAAGTTAGGGGAGGAACATATTTCAATATTGAAGAACGGTGGTGTGTTGCTTTAAATTTAAATATTAGATGGGCTAGTTTATTTTCCTTGGAAATAAATATTTTGTTTTTAATTTGCATTTGCCAAATGTCTTCATTTTTTTGGCCCGGCCTGTATATCAGGCCCGGCCTTTAAATGCACGTATCGGCCACGCCCCTGGCCATAAAACCAGGCCCGGCTATTAATTGATCCCGGCCATTATTTCAGGAAATACGGTATGTGTATATAATGTGTGAAGAACAATTTCTGATGGTCAAAAAAGTGTTTTATGACTCCTTTAATCCTTTGTAGCATAGATTCAACAAGGTACTGGCAACATTCCCCAGAGAGTGTGGTCCATATTTACATTATAGCATCATGCAGATTTGACGACTGCACATCCATGATGCAAATCTTCCGTTCCACCACATTCCAAAGGTGCTGTATTGAGATTTTTTTGAGATTGAGATTTTTCTTCTATTGTCCAATTTTGGTGAGCCTGTGCAAATTGTAGCCTCCGTTTCCTATACTAGGACAGATGGATAAGTGTAGATATGTAGACAATATGTAAGACGTAAGGAATTACACTCATGCAACATGCAACACTTTTGTTTCTGCTCCGATTTTTCATGAGATGGACTTAAAGATCTAAAATTCATTCCAGATACACAATATTACCATTTCTCTCAAACATTGTTAACAAATCAGTCTAAATGTGTGATTGTGAGCACTTCTGCTTTGTTGACATAATCCATCCCACCTCACACGTGTGCCTGGAATGTGCAGTTTTTTGCTTTATTGGGGGTCTGGGGACTCAGAACCGGTCAGTATCTGGTGTGACCACCATTTGCCTCTTGCAGAGCAACACATCTTCTTCGCATAGAGTTTATCAGATTGTCAATTGTGGCCTGTGGAATGTTGGTCCACTCCTCTTCAATGGCTGTGCGAAGTTGTTGGATATTAGTGGGAACTGGTACACGCTGTCGTATACACCGGTCAAGCACATCCCAAACATGCTCAACGGGTGACATGTCCAGTGAGTATGCTGGCCATGCAAGAACTGGGACATTTACAGCTTCCAAGAACTGTGTACAGATCCTTGCAACATGGGGCCGTCCATTATCTTGCTGAAACATGAGGTGATGTTCATGGATGTATGGCACAACAATGGGCCTCAGGATCTCATCACGGTATCTCTGTGCATTCAAAATGTCATCAATAAAATGCACCTGTGTTCTTCGTCCATAACAGATGCCTACCCATACCATAACCCCACCACCACCATGGGCCACTCGATCCACAACATTGACATCAGCAAAGCGCTCACCCACACAACGCCACACACGCTGTCTGCCATCTGCCCTGAACAATGTAAACCGAGATTCATCCGTGAAGAGAACACCTCTCCAACGTGCCAGACGCCATCGAATGTGAGCATTTGCCCACTCAAGTCTGTTATGGCGATGCGCTGGAGTCAGGTCAAGACCCAGATGAGGACGACGAGCATGCAGTTGAGCTTCCCTGAGACGGTTTCTGACAGTTTGTGCAGAAATTGTTTGGTTATGCAAATCAATTGTTTCAGCAGCTATCTGAGTGGCTGGTCTCAGACGATCTTGGAGGTGAACCTGCTGGATGTGGAGGTCCTGGGCTGGTGTGGTGGTGGTCTGCGGTTGTGAGGCCGGTTGGATGTACTGCCATATTCTCTGAAACGCCTTTGGAGACGGCTTATGGTTGAGAAATGAACATTCAATGTAGGAGCAACAGATCTGGTTGACATTCCTGCTGTCAGCATGCCAATTGCACACTCCCTCAATGCTTGTGGCATCTGTGGCATTTTGCTGTGAGACAAAACTGCACATTCCAGGGTGGCCTTTTATTCTGGGCAGTGTAAGGTACACCTGTGCACTACTCATGATGTCAGATCAGCATCTTGATGTGGCACACGTGTGAGGTGGAATGGACTATCTCAGCAAAGCAGAAGTGCTCACTATCACACATTTAGACTGATTTGTGAACAATATTTGAGAGAAATGGTAATATTGTGTATCTGGAATGAATTTTAGATCTTTAAGTCCATCTCATGAAAAATCGGAGCAGAAACAAAAGTGTTGCATTTATATTTTTGTTGAGTGTATGTACATCTGATATGAACAACATGAACAGTATTTTAGTGGTTTAAGCAATCCATTATTTGAAGGAGAGGACTCCTTCAGAATCTTTTAGGTACGATCTTCTTTAAGAGATATCTTGGAGGGCAGGGAGTTGAGTTCTGAACGCTCTAATCTCTGCAGAGTGTTCAAAGATGTCTTATAAAATGCACTTTATTAGCTTTACTTACAAGCACATGCAGTACATATTCTCTCCATTCTGAACTCTCTGCTTCTATTGTATAAAGTAGTACTCGAGTTGTAGTACTTGAGATCGGTCTCGGACTCAAAACTGGTCAAGACCATTTTCTGCTTTCTCGGTCTCGTCTCGGACTTGACCCTTCAAAGGTTCAGTCTTGACTCGGCCTCGAGGACTCGCTTTGAAATTACGAGTCCTGCTCCTTCTACTGTTGTCCGAGACAAATTCATGTTCACAAAAAACTACAACAATTCTCCATGATTACAGTACAAAATAAATTTAAATATTCAACATTATGTTCTACTGTATTCTCAAAATGATTACATTTTGAAAATTTTGTGAAGAAGCCTACTAATCTACACTGAACTTTGGCAAATTCGAGTTTGCTTTGCAGCCCCTAACTGTGATTCAAAATAAGGTGGGTCTAAGGTGTTAATGAGAAAGGAGCGCAGTTTTGAAAAATTGGCAGAAAATGATGTGTATGGATTTTATTAATGATAGAAAAAAAGAGGTTAAGTAGACCTCCCTCCTTAAAGCCTCTATGTGTAGGATCGTATCAGAATTCCCCATCTATCGGCGAAGTGGTATACTGCATACGTTTGAATAAAATGTATTAGCCCTCCCCTTCCCACAATCCTAATTTCTTGCTACGGAGGCCGAACGCTCGCTCGCTCGCTCTTATCTCAGTTTCTGCTACTCAGTCTCTGAGCGGAAACGCGAAAGGCGGAGCTGAATATACCATACTGCTCTCCCCTACAAGAACCCATACTTTTGAAAATGGCGGCGCAAAATGGATATTCTTCTTTGGTCCCCAGTCATATCTATATATAAATGGAAATTACCAAGTTTACCGGAACACTACAATTTATTCATGGAGGTAATTACCATCGTTTTACATTATATTTTTAAAATAAAAAATATATTTTTAATAAAAGACGAAGATAAATAAAAGATAAATCCTACACATAGAGGCTTTAAGAGTGCACAATACTATTCATGTAAACAATTTCTAGTCTCGCTTAGTCTTTAGATATACAAGTTGTTTATTAATTGGGGTGATATTACATCATGGTTATGAAAACTGACTTAGTTTTATGGCCTTGGTCTTGACTCAGTCTAGATTCCTGAAAGACTCTGTCTTAACTGCATTTGAAAACCAGTGGTCTCGACCCTTCAAAGACTCGGTATCGCCCCAAACACTAGTATAAAGTACAGTGGTCCCTCGTTATTCGTGGGAGTTACGTTCTAAAAATAACCGGCAATAGGCAAAATCCACAAAGTAGCTTAATTTTTTTTTTTTTTTTTTTACAACGATTATAAATGTTTTTAAGTTGCAAAACCCACCAATACACACTTTATACACCTGTCAGGCATTAACACGCTCTCATTATTTCTCTCTTGTATTGTCACTCTCAAAGTTCAAACCTTTTGTTTGAGAAATAAAATATAGGCTAAATGTTTTTCTATAAGTAGGCCTATGATGGCTTTTAGAAATAATGAATTTAATGTTAACAAGCGTTTTATGTTGGACACATTAGAAATTAATCAATATAGTAGTGACTCGAGCGTATTTCACAGTTTCTTTGACCGTTAATGCTGCTACTCCAATTTTTCTGAACAATAACTTTATTTATCCACATGGCTTTAATTATCACTGTACCCCAACTGTTGTAGCCTAACCACAATGGCAGAGGTGGTAAGAGTACAGAAAAATTGTACGCAAGTACAAGGACTGTTACATTGGTTAAATTGTACTCAATTACAAGTAAAAGTACTGATGTTAAAAAAAATACTTGAGTAAAAGTACAAAGTACTCTTCTCAAAAACTACTCAGAGTATAAATAACTTTTTAACTGAAGGGTGTTTTTTTTAGCCGTCAATAGCCGGCATTCAATTCAATTCACCAGTATATGTTCAAAGCACATTTCGCAGATGAACATGGTATATATTTGGTCTGGGTCATTCTACAAAATGGGTGCCTTTTCCAAATTGCAAAAAATTAGTCTAAGAAAAGTTATTTTTTATGACATTCACATTACAATATGACACATTTGACCCAAAAAAAGTGTTTTCCCACCTTGTGCATAAATTAATATAATCCTTTATCTTCTGACTCAGATGTCATATGTTTTAACCCCCGTAACGGACAAAATGCACTCCATGAGACACATAATGCATATATTTCATCATAAAAAGGTCCTCATTATGATTGTAGAAATTGCAAGTTTGTTACTTAATTGGATATTTACAGAATTTAGATTCTAATCTCTGTAATAAGAATTATGCATGTTTTTTTACCTGGTGTATTAGCAATATTGACTATTTACATTAGTAAATAGGCCTATGTAATAACACTATGATGAAACATTTGTAGGATATTTCACTGCATTTTTATGACTTACAAAAAACAAAAAACATTGTTACGAGATGGTAAGTCATGTTACGAGGTGGTCATTTGGTACTTTTTAGCATTTGTTTTACTCATTCTGAGTATGGACAACTAATGTTTAGATAAGACAAGAGTCAAAGTACACAATGAACAATTTATTCATTTAATGTTTAAAATGCAAATTTATCTTATACAATATTACACACACACCCCATGTATGTAGCACCCCCCCCCACACACGTCCCATGTATAAAGCACCCCACCCCACACACACGTCCCATGCATGTAGCCCCACCCCACACACACACGTCCCATGCATATAGCCCCCCCCCACACACACGTCCCATGCATATAGCACCCCCCCACACACACGTCCCATGCATATAGCACCCCCCACACACACGTCCCATGCATACACCCCCCCACACACACACGTCCCATGCATGTAGCACCCCCCCCCAACCCCCTACACACACGTCCCATGCATGTAGCAACCCCCCCAACCCCCTACACACACGTCCCATGCATATAGCACCATTTATGATGTGGCTGGGTACCAAATGAGAATATCCATTTTGCGCTGCCATTTTCAAAATGAGGACCATGGGAAGGGGGCAGCTATACATTTTATTCAAACGTATGCAGTATACCACTTCGCCGATAGATGGGAGAAATTCTCATACGAAAAAAATAAAACTTACACATAGGGGGTTTAAATGAAATGAAACGCTATGGCAGGAGATCCAGGAATACCCCACTGCTGACATAGAGACATAAAAAAGCAAGGCTACAGTTTGCCAAAATGTACTCGAGTAATCCTGAGAAAATGTCTTGTGGACAGATGAAACCAAGATGTAGCTTTTTGGTAAAGCACATCAGTCGAATGTTTACACACCTGTCTCTTTATTGTGCGTGCACTCAGTTGTCTGGCATGTGCTACTTTGTTAACATTCAGCTTAGCCTAGTTCTTTCAATCGTCCTAACAGGGATGAAGGTAGAAGTCACCAAAAACATCCACGTACATTGTGTTCTTGAAATAAATCTGTAACCATCAGTAACAAGCAACTTAAATCTGATGAAGCACCTCTCACTCGTCTCATTCTCGGTATGCAAAATTTTGGTACAAGCGCAATTTAATGTAGACTCATTTAATTGCCACTGGTCTGTTGAAGTGCAATAAACTCGTAAAGTTCTAAAACATGTATTGTGTATCATCATATAGGCTATTATGTACATAGTGATGACCATATCAACAATGACATTAGAGCTGTTACGATTAGTCAACGTAATCGATTACGTCGAAATATTTTACGTCGACCCAAAATATGTACAACTAACAAAGATGGCGGCATAAACATGCTGCCAGGCTGCAATTCACCAAAGTGACGACCTTATGTTTATCATAAATCTCTGGTGTTAAATGTAATGCAGAGACCAACAAAATCCTGTGTAGCACACAAATATCCCCCCCCCCCCCGTCCCGCCCACTAAAGTTAAACTAAGGCTACGTTTACACATACCTGGGTATTTTGATAAATAAATATTTTCTTCCCTCCGTTTTCCAAAATAATTCCGTGCATACACCATTGTTTTCAAAAAAGTTCCCGTTTACATTAAGCTGCATAAATATGCTGTCGAGAGCAGTCATACCTATGCTAAGCCTATGGGCCACAGTGTAGAAAGAAGGAGAAAGCCATACAAGCCAATCAGCAGAGGTGGAAAGTAACGAATTACATTTACTCACGTTACTGTAATTGAGTAGTTTTTGTGAGTACTTTGTAATTTTCTAAGTAGTTTTTAAAATAGGTAATTTTACTTTTACTCGAGTACATTTTAAGCCAAGTATTTTACTTCGCTACATTTGAAGCCACCCACGTTACTGAGTAAAATAATTTTGATAGGGTAAAACATGCGGGAGAAAAAAAATTGCCGAACTGAAAGGAAAGCGCAGGTTTGCACGCAATTCCATTGTTTCATCTGGATCAAGGCTTAGATGGCTAGTGTTGAGCATGATATGGAGATCATGGAGGATGAAGGACAAGATACAGCATTAAATTCTGCAGAGGAAAGTCATAGAAACCCTTGGCCAAATCTTGATGGCCTATTCGCGTTTAAACACAAAAAAGGCCACAGCATAATCATGCAATGTAAAATGTGCCTGCCCCGCCAAACCGAGCTTTCAGCATACAAGACCTCCACATCCAATCTACGAAAGCATGTGGTGGTAAGTAGCTACAAACATAAGCATAAAGGTTTTATAATTGCCATATTGTTGGTTAATACCTTACGCTGTTAATGGGTTTTGCCTGGACTAGTTGAGTGGACAGTCAAAAGTAGGCTATGTAGGTTTTGTATGTTCACTAAATTTGACGATATTATAGATGTTATGCACAACTGAGAACATTCAACAGCTCCTAGATTAATTTATTGGCAACACAATTAGTTCATATATCTTAAATTTGTTTTTAATGTTTTATTTAATTGCAATTCAGTTGGCCTGTCTCCGCTGCACTAGTTCAAGTGAACAGCGTCTGTGGTTGCTATGCAGCAAGTTTCTACTGTAACGTTAGGTTAGCCCCGTTGATTTTGTTACGTTGCATTGGCAGAGTGATAACCAGCTGTAAACAGTCAGCATGTGGTGTTATTGGCGGATATCTCCACTCCACTAGTGACGCCCAGAATGTGTTTCTAAATAATTAAATAGTTCAACCGGACCCTCTTTTATCATCCATGAAAGCTTGCTGATTTTAGTGCATATGCACGGAAGTTACGACAGGAACAAGGAGGCAAAAGTAAGAGCAAGCTACCAGGCAACCAGGCCAAACTTGCTGTGAGTGGTGCAGTCCGTGTATCTCAAGGGACAGTTGACAGGCTCCTTATAAGGTTTATTTGCGAAGGTCACCACTCCTTCTCATTGGTTGAACATCCAACATTTAAAGATTTTGCTGCAGCACTGAATGGTCAATACAAGTGCTCTCCAGACCCACAGTTAAAAACTAAATTGCAGAAGCTGCCTGTGAAATAAAGACCAAAATGATATCACACCTCAGCAATGTAAATTATGTCGCCACTACAACAGATTGTTGGTCTGCTCACCAGAAAAGCTATATAGGTGTGACATTCCACTGGATCGATGAGGAGACCTTTGATAGGAGGTCAGTTGGGTTGGCATGTAAGAGGCTAAAAGGGTCACACCTTTGATCTGCTTGCCAGTGTGCTGGATGACATCCACTGCAACTCCAGAATACGGGGGAAAGAGGTTAGAACCACTACAGATAGTGGCTCAAGTTTTGTAAAGGCCTTCAGTATTTTTGGTGAGCAGCGCCAGATGGAGGATGAGGATGCAGAGTCAGACCAGGACTGTTCAGAATTGGATGATGACGTTAAATTACATGACACATTCAGCATCCTAGAGGAAGATAATGGCCTGGAGTACCAGCTCCCAAAACATCAAAGATGTGCGTGACATCTACTTAATTTGGTTGCCACAACAGATGCTGACATTGCCGAGAAGAAGAATGACACCTACAAGAGGCTGTGACGTGCAGCCTTTGGCAAATGCCAAGGTCTGTGGAATAAGTCAGGTCGCTCGCACACTGCAGCAGAAGTTGTAGAAGATAAATGTGGTCTTCAGCTCATTCCACCTAATAAGACTCGATGGAATTCAACATACATGGCTGTGGAGAGAATTACACGCATCATAAAAGAACAAGGGGAGGATGCCATCAGGAGTGTGTGCGAAGAACTGAAACTGAAAATGTGAGTGTTTTTTGACTTGTCATTCATGATGAATAATCACAGTGCTGATTCAATAGAATATAATAGAATGTAATAAAATGTTTCTTTTTATATATGGCTGCAATATCCAAATCCTTCTTTGTAAGAACTTGTTAAGTTTTATGTGTTTTATTTTATCTTGCATAGGTTGAGTCAGGCAGAAATTGCTTTCCTGGACGAGTTCTGCTCCATGATGAAGCCAGTGGTAAAGGCCTTGAACATCCTCCAGTCAGACAGCAACACACAGCTTGGGTGGCTGCTCCCAGTCATCTATGAATTACAGTCCAAACTGAGAAGGCAGGAAGCTTACTCAGTCTAGCATGGCTGTGTATTTGTGTTTTAAGTGTGTTTTTGAAAGTCGTTCTTAAAAAATTCTTGTTTTGGCCAAACAATAATTTCTGTGAAGCGGTGTCTAGAAGATAATGAATTCCCTGCTCAAGTTGTGTCTGCCCCTCATCAAGGCGCTTCAGCAAGGTGTCCAGAAGCGTTTTGGAGGGATGATGGAGGACCCGGAACTTATCTCTGCAGCAATTCTCCTTCCAAAATTTAAGACTGGCTGGACTGACAATGCTGAAATCATTGAAGCAGGTGTGAATTCCTTAGTTAATGTCACACCGTTTTGTGGAAAATTTTGTATTGTTTAGTTTTGTCGTTTGTGTAACTGTTTGTAGTATGCTACCTTTTAGAGCAAATAACAAATACAGTTGCTTAATTGACCAATGCCGTTTTTCATTAAACAGGTCTAGTCTATATCAGACACCACCTCGAGCAAATGGAGACAGCAGAGGAGCTCGGTGGACAAAGACAACATTCATCTGATGAAGAGGATTTCTTCACCACTATGAAGGCCCGAAGGTCAGAGGGTTCAGGGGAGTTGGAGGGTTACCTTGCCTGTGCTTCGGAAAATATGGATCTTCTGAACTCGTTTCCAAATGTCTCTAAAACTCAACACAGGCCTTCCAGCCTCAGCCGCCTGTGAGCGTCTTTTCAGCACTGCTGGTTTGTTGTTCACAGCGAAGAGAGCACGGATTAGTGCTACAAACTTTGAAAATCAACTTCTGGTCAAACTGAACAAGAACTTTGCAGGTCTAATGCTGTAGTATCCAGAGTGCCGAATAGTCTGTGGGGCATGGCACTTAGTTTAATTTCTTATCGGTTTGCAATATGTGCAACATTTGCAGGGTTTTGGATACTGGTACTTTTGGTTTTTGGTTTTATTTACTTACTTTTATTGTAGTGTTGCGAGTTGGACCATGACAGGACATAGAGTGCACATTACAGTATACCTCTCAGCAGATTGACTGTCGTTGTGTGTAAGTTTGAGTCCTCCTGCTCAAACTAAACCAGAGCTTTGCAGGTCTAAGTAGACTGCTGTAGTAGACAGTGGGCCAAATAGTCAGTGGGGCCTGGCATTTTGCTTTATTTCTCATTTACAGTGTGCAATGTGTGCAACATTTCCAGTGTTAAGGATGCTGGTACTTTATTTTTGTGTTGTGAGTTGGACCTTATGACTGAACATAGTTTGCACATTAGAGTATGCAGTACCTCTTAATAGATTGTTGACCGTTGACCGATTGTTGACCGATTGTTGATATGCACTTCAAACTGCTAAAAGTTGATTAAAACAACTTGTGCTGGATTTGATTTATGAATCATCCTTTTTACATCAAATAATTGAAAGTAACTAAGTAACTTTTACTCAAATTTAAAATGAAGTATTTTTTTACTTTTACTTGAGTACATTTTCAGATGGGTACTTTTACTTTTACTTGAGTAGGATTTAAGCAAAGTAAAGATACTTTTACTTCATTACATTTTTTTAGTACTTTTCAACCTGTTCGGGTAGAAGCGCCCCCTGGTGGTCCCGCCCGCGGGCAAAAATTGACACTTTGAATTTGTTAGTTAATTATTTCTACAATTACAAATATACAATCAAATAAACCAAACAATCGTTGTTAGAACTAGTTTAACTATGTGCATGCACATTGTGAGTCACCCTAATGCAGTAGTTAACTAGAACGAGATATACAAACGTAGCCTAGCATGTTGCTAATATTTACACCGGAAGTTGTCTCCCTTTAAAAACGAGCTCTTTAAACACACATATGATGTAAGTTAAGCTCGAATAAACTCAAAATAAAATTATTTACCTTTTAAGTATGTCAAGAACTGGATTCAGCTGCATGGATATGTCCAAAAAGTTCTTTATTTGCTTGCTCACTTTTTTTGCAACGAACAGGAAAAAAAATATGTACGGTCTTCTCAAACTCTCCCCGGCTACAAAGTTCAAGTTTACACTTAAAGTTATGCATGGATCAAAAGCTACAAATGTCCTTTATAACTTCCAAGAGTTGTTATTTGCTGGCAACTGACTATTTTTCAGAAACGATGACCTGTTTCACCTATGAGAATACCGTGAGTTTGTATGTGTGCATTGCTTCCAACTTCTTTCCAGTGGCCACGCGTAATTATGGGTCCTTCAATGCGTCAGGGACACAGACGTTATGCTAGCGCATTATACATTGAGATTTCGCCGCTATTGCAGATTAATACTTTGCTCATTCACTTTTGCGCTTTATTCTTATTACTTTTTGTGTTGGAATGTTGGTACTTGCTTTCTTGCTTTGACTGACATGGCAAGACCACTCTACAAGCGTTGAAGTCCATGCTATGCAGAAACAGACGATGCTAACAGTAGGCTAATAGCAGTGGATCTAATGTTCGCAATGTGGATTCGCCTTGGAAGTACCATTTGGTGAGAAGATGGTCGCATTATTGACACGTGAGTGAACGTTCGTTTTATTTGACATAGTATACTTGAGGCCACACCAATAAAATTAGTTGGTTCTCGGATTCGCCGCTTGAAAAAAATCCAAAATGAAATAAAAATAAAATTGAATTCAAACTCACACGAACATAAAAAAACACCGTGGCTGATAGCTAAAATACTGAAAAAACAGCATGCTGCGTTCACGTGACGTCGAAAACCAAACCGCGCCTTTCATTTCAGAGCGCAAGAGACGTGATATGAGGAAAGATGCCGGTGGAACGGGATTCAGCTAGGCCAGTGTTTGCAATTATTAGAATATTTGATCAGAGGAGAAAAACATTTGACAAGTGCATTGAAATTAAACAGGATGAGAACTTCGCGCAGTTGTACTCACGGTGCCGAGAGCATGCTTGTGCAACTCTGGAGGTGAGTTTGATATTTCATTGATTGAGAAGCGAAAAAAAAAACCCCATTCAAAGCGTTTCGCCATCAAAATCAATCAATAAAAAAATGAATAGCATGTGCCTACACACTCACATCGTTGCACGCGCGCACACACACACGCTTATGTTTCTCATGCAAAAAAAACGTCTCTTTTAGATTCACGTGACTGCATATTCATCTCCGTTGCGCTGATCACAGAGTTTTAGTCACTATCTAATTGCTGTCTGGTGAATCAATTTGACGTTCTAATGCCCTGTGATGAACTGTGACAAAATGAGTTTGAACGTAGGCAACAGTAGTCTACATTATATGTCATACCTCAATTCCACAGCCAGCCTGCTTGGTGCTTAGATTCACAAACTCTTAAATAAATGACATACCGTCAAACCTTTACATAACATAGAATGACAGAATTATGAATTTCTGTACATTGCCTAAAACCTGCATGACAAAAAGTGTGCTGTAAGGTGTGAAAGTTAAGTTTATAAATTAGGCCACATTCAGTTTTTCCTAATCACATGAGGAAATGTCTTTACATTTACATTTACATTTATGCATTTAGCAGACGCTTTTATCCAAAGCGACTTACAAAACGAGGATAACAATCAAGCTACATAGCAGAAACCTTAAGGAGCATAGTGCTAGGGGATAGTGCTTCAGTTCATTTTAGTGCTAGGATAATTCTTTAATGAACATTAACTGTGAATGTGCTAATTTACCTTCAGAGCATTTTTTTATTTTTATTTTTATTTTGCTCGCTTGCTCCATATTTTTTCTGAAAAAATCCGAGAACCAACTAATTTTATTGGTGTGGCCTGAAGTAAAATAATATTTCCTCAGTGTGTTGGCCTTTACAGTGCATGTCATAGGCGAGACAGAGACTACTTATAACGTTACTTTTGCGGCTACAGCTAGCACAACAATTCCAGATGCACACACAAGTGTTTTTTTTACCTTTTGCCCAAAGGGAATGTGAGTTGCAGACAGTGGTAAACGTAGTCGTAGTGTCCATGGGAGAGGTTTTGGTCAAGGTAGATGAAATACGAGTGTGAAAAATAAGAGTCTATGTAGCCTTAGCTTAGCTCCCTTTCTGGTGCTTCAAAGAGTCGCCGCGTTATGCGCATATACCGCATATAAGCAGTCAGTGAGGGGTAGACCAGTACGCTGTGCCATGCTCTGAGAGCCATGGTACTCTCAAGAATTATCACCTAGATAGCTGTTTGAGCAGACAGTTGGTAAAAACAGGCACACATTTTACTACATATGCCATACAAAGCGAGAATGTTCACGAAGCGCAAACAAGTGTTTATTTTGTCTAGTTACTCAATGTGAATGCGGGTGGCAGTGGTGTCATAGTTCCCGTAGGGAAGTTGGATGGATGGATGAAGCAGGGGTGAGAAAAATAGAGTGGAAGGAGATTAGCAGATATACCAACGTCAGCTCTTCATTTAGAGATTCAAATAAGTATGAGTGGCCGCGTTACTCAGCAAATACAGTGGCTACACTTGCAGTCAATGTGGGGTCTGTGCGCTGTGCTGTGCTTTTAGAAGTTACCATACTCTCAGAATAATAAACTTTCACCTAGATAAAGGGTTGGGCTGGTGATTGGTAAAAAAAATAAGCCGATATTTTACTTCTAGCGCCATACAAGGCGAGAGCGTTCACGAAGCGCAAACAAGTGTTTATTTCGACCATCCAGTGCTCTAAAAAGGTGGGCGTTGCCGCGTACGCAGTAAATTTCTTTACATGTTGCCTACTAGCCATTCAAATGTGTCTCACTGCCCCTTGCATACATTAGACAGAACAGAACAAACTATAAAAGTGCACAGAAACAACATAAACTGTTCTAACAGAAAATAAATTCTTACCACTAGAGATACAGTAGACAGACAAAACAAGTGTACAGGTACAGCAGAAAATATGTCCTAACCACTATAGAAACAGTAGGGAAAGTGCACGTGGAGTAAGACATGCTTTTGCTTGTATCTAAATAAAACTGGTACTTAAAAAGATTTTAAAATGTTTCTATTTAAAATGTTTCTATAATGGTTTTATTTCAGGATAACCATTTAAATGTACAAACTAAACAGCTTTTCTATAGATCTTATTTTTATTACAATGTGACACAACATGCACTTATTTTGGTTTAGAGATCAGTTTATTACATATGCAAAATGTATTATATTTTACATTTTACTATATATTTGCTTTTTTTTCATGCAGTCATCACCCATCTGCCTCTTTGCCACACTCATTTTGGATGACCCTCTGGAGTGGAATTCAGCTGTACCAGCTCCTTGTATCAGCACCAGTACACCACAGCATTGTGCCAAATGTGTCTGGAACTGTTATGACTAACAGGGCTCTGGTATGTACTGTTCTTTTAAACACTTATACATCCCTTGAAAGACAGTAGGTGGCTTTGGGGAGGCTTTTTATAATTTTTGGAGAGGTTTTGGATAGGTAATGAACCTTCATAATGGTATACCTGAAATAACTGTAAATATTAGTCTGAAAATAAGTGAAATATTTTTGTACTGTATCAAAACACACAAAAAAACACACAAAAACCCTGTTGTATAGTGAAAAAAATGTTTTTGTATTTTGGAGAGCTTGGAGAGGTTATGGACACTTGGAAACGCCTATGTGCACCTATTGCATATTCATGTGTAGCACCTGTGTAATTCCATGTATCCATTTTTGCTTCCCAAGACAATGGAGAATCAGAAAATGTAGTGTTTGACCAGGAATTCTAACATAGCACCCAAGTACTCACTGAATACTATAAAAACAATAGGCGTTTTTTACTTTTTTGACATTTTGTTCAGTATATGATGTTCTGAAATGTAGAATTAATGAAGATAATAAAAGGCTGGAGGTGTTTAAATTTCTTGGCCCACTTGTCTTCTTCAATTTAAGCCCTCAGTGGCCAATGTGCTGCATGCCAAACATTAGATATTGAGTCTTAAAGTCTTTAAGTACAAATCGTTCCAAATAAGGCAGAATTTAGCTTCTGTGTGAACAGGTTAACCTCTGCCAATCAGTAGCCTTACGCCATTCCTCCGGAACAACCACTTAATTTTAAAGTTCTCCCACCAGACAGTCCGCCCAGGTCGGAGTTTTATCGTTTTTTCACAGTTTACACACAAACGTGAATACAGAGTTTTCCAAAATCTCCACTTTTGCCGGAGTTTTTTATGAATCATTTTCAGAGGCGACATCTACGTTTGTGTGTAAATGAAAGGCGCAAACAAAGGGGAAAGTGTTTGTTTTTAAGAGAAAACGTGTATGTGTAAATGGGGTCTAAATGTCCAGACCTAAAGGCAAACATCTCTGTATGTCCAGTATATGTAAAGAATTGACAATAAAAAGAGACTTAAACAGTCCCGCAACTCCAATCAGGAAATACAAGCAAGCCGCGAGTGCTATTCCTGAAACAACGCAGCACGAAAAAAAATATATTACACAACAAAAAGGCAAAAAAGGCGATCGCTAGCAATGGTATACCATGCAAAAAAAGGTGCAAAAAAAAAAAAATCAGCATAGATCTCACCCGATCCAGCTTATAATCCACCGCAAGGGCAGTTGACTTGTCGTCCCAGCTCATCTTCTCCTTACAGACGCGTGCAGACAAGGGCCGGGTTTCCCAGATTCGATCTTTCTTAAGGACTTAAGAAGGCTCCAAAGAAGGAATCGCTAAGAAGGAGCGTTAAGATATGGGTGTTTCCCAGATGCGTTCTTAACTGCCTTCTAAGGAGAATCTTAAGATCAAGCGAAAGAAGGTTCTTAAAAAGCTCTTAATGAGAGCTGTTCACCACGGTGGTGCTGAAACAGAGTCAATCGATGCCTGGCAATTCGATTACCCACCCCTTTCTCAGCGCATAAGTCACTCACGGCGCCCCGTGGTCCCACCATACAGGTGCAATTAAAGCCTCTATGTGTAGGATTTATCTTCTATTTATCTTCGTCTTTTATTAAAAATATATTTTTTATTTTAAAAATATAATGTAAAACGATGGTAATTACCTCCATGAATAAATTGTAGTGTTCCGGTAAACTTGGTCATTTCCATTTATGTATAGATATGGCTGGGGACCAAAGAAGAATATCCATTTTGCGCCGCCATTTTCAAAACTACGGGTTCTTGTAGGGGAGAGCAGTATTGTATATTCAGCTCCGCCTTTCGTGTTTCCGCTCAGAGACTGAGTAGCAGAAACTGAGATAAGAGCGAGCGAGCGAGCATTCGGCCTCCGTAGCAAGAAATTAGGATTGTGGGAAGGGGAGGGCTAATACATTTTATTCAAACGTATGCAGTATACCACTTCGCCGATAGATGGGGAATTCTGATACGATCCTACACATAGAGGCTTTAAGCTCAGGGGCGATATCCATGACGAGTACTGACTTAGTGAATTAGTTTCACATTGTGTTGAGATAACCATATATATAATAAAATAAAAATAAACTAAAAAAAATAATAATAAAAAGAAAACCATAAGTAGCGTGTTAGCCCACGGATGTCATTAAGTTCATTTTGATAACGTGTGTGTGTGCCATCACGTCTATCTAAGTAGAAATCAAGCACATTAGCGCATATATCCCCGTAAATATTGGCAAACACATGTGACAATGGAAGTCGCAAGTAAAAGAGCTAAGCGGGCACCGACAGGACTTTTTCTTCATCGGGAGTGAGGGTCGTCCTGCTCGGTGCTCTTTCGCACACTCACCCAGTCACGCAAGCCGCATGGGCTGGAGGGTGACTATGGCCTGCCATGCACGGTTCTTCACCGTTATGCTTTCAATAAACATTGGTTTCCTTTTCAACCATGTGTTGTGGATCATTCTGCATTGGAATGAGTGTAATTCAGGGTATATGCTGTGAAATGCCACAGGGATGTTGATGAGTTTTTATGCGTTATGTATGTACAAACACATAAACGTGAAATTCAAAAAATCTTTTCAATTTCAAATTCAAAAAGCCTATGTTTCTTGCACCAGTGGTCCACTCTATGAGCGCATTTCAACATTGAACATTAGATATACATTTCCCTGACGCAGCTTGATCACTAAATAATACATATATAAGGGAAACGTGGTCCATGCATGAAAAAATCGTGATGGTATCACGTTTCAATAGAATCTATTTTCGTGAAAGTATCACGAAAAGCCCTGAGACCAGGTTGACTAAAGCCTAGAAATCTACACGCCCCTAGTGGCAGGCTATGCTCAGTGAGCATTTGATCGCGAAGAAGGCTGTTAAGAGTAGGTCAGCTCGATCTTACGTTTCCTTCTTAGTGAAAGATCTTCTTAAGCTAAGAGCGACTCTGGGAAACGCATTCTTCGTTCACAGCGTTAAGAGCTTCTTAACTAATCTGGGAAACGCGGCCAATGACGATAAGTGCGGTTTTCGGATAAACTTCTTCTCCACTCCCCAGAGAGGCAGACACTTAATGTTAACATCTTTAAGCGCTGTTATTTTAACAAAGGAGCTTATTTCTAAAGTATTCCGGGCTGCAGAAGTCACTCTGGCGCCATACATTCAAACACCGCTCTACACTCTCTCAAACACGGGGCCTCCCCAGCTTCTATTGCACCCCATAAGTAAGTTAGGGTGCATAGTCACAGGCACCACGGCAGCCAGTTTCTTAAAGGAATACCCACAGTCATACCACATTACACAGTGGAAATACAATTACACATGTAAATGCAACACATTCATCATACATAAACCTTATATGTATTGTGTAACTACATGTTTTGAGCAGCAAAAAGCTTTTAATTTTTTAAAGGTTAAATTTCAGGTTAACCATCACCATCAATTAATGTGTACATAAAGCGTTCAATGTGTTTATATTTGAAGATTTTTGTCTTGAAATGCGTTAAAATAACATTTATTGCGGTTTGAAAAAAGGCAGCGAGTTCGTTGTTATTTCCGCGTTATGTCACAAAAGGAACTCATAAGAATCTGCACAACCTAAAATGCTTAACGTGTAAACGCAAAACGTAGCCTAATGTACCAAAACAGCGATCAATCACCAAATTTCTCATGGACGTCTCTTTATAGGCCTACTTTCAGCTCTCTAAATATCAAAACCGAAATCCCAAAACTATGGATGATACCTAGCCTGCACTTTTTCCTCTACATAGGCGCCCATTGTAGCCTACAGACAAAGCTTAACATAGCGTAATGTACCAAAACAGTGATCAATCAAAACCAAATTTCTCATGAACATTTATAGACATGCTTACTTTCACCTCTCCTAATATCAAAACCGAAATCCTAATATTATAGATTTGTGGGTTAAGCAATACTCTTCCATAGGCGCCCATAAGAACAAATGAGGCCACTCTTGTGCTAACGCAATGCAATGGAGAACGAGAACAACTGGGAGACAGCGGTGGAAACACAACGAATCCTTTACTGACCATAGCCCTACAGTGTTGAGCCTGTCAAGCGTGAGAGAGGAAATTGTCAGGAATCATGGCCCTGAAAGAGTTATTGAAGCTTGGTGTGAGGAGAATGAGTGGAGTGTTGGTCAGCTGTCCTGGTGAGTAGCTAGCTGGAGTGCTAATATAAGAGAGCCTAAATATTCTCAAAATCTGGCTATAACGTAGAATAGCAATGAGGGTCAATGACTGAATACATTACTTACATGGTGCCGGTAGTCTTATTCAGAGCCGTAGTGATGCACATTGTAACGTTACAGGCAAGCCATCATGTCAAGATGCATCAAATGTCAAGTAGGCTAAATCTGTTTCCTTATGTGGTAGCCTATATTCCTCGTGATTTAATTAGCAATGCCCATCATCAGAAAGAAATGTACTGATATTGCCCTCACGTAATGTTTGACAGGTGTTTGTGTGGGCTGTGCTGTGAGATAAAAGTATCTTGGAGCTAAAACTAAGAACAGTACCTCTCAAAACTAATTAACACTAACACGGTTCTTGCGGTGAGTTCCTCTTGTGACGTAACGCTCCACCTTGTGGAAGTGAGAGGTAGTGGTTAAAAGTACAGTTTTTTCTTATTATATTCAAAAATGACCATACAAAACTAGGTCTGGTAGTGGTAATATTTATGTTTAATAACCACATTGCATTAACTCTGTAACTTTTCAACCTGCAATTTACACTTTAACACTTAATTTAATGTGACTGTCACACATGCAGTAAAGTTACTTTTAACTTTTTTAATTTCCCCAACACTGAGTGTTAGAACAAATGTATGGAATATGTTTTAAAGACTTAGTTTTTTAATGGTTTTGGTCATGGCATATTTTGTTTAATTTTTACAAATTTTTATAAATAATAAGAATGTGTTATTCAGTCATGTTTGTGTAATTATTATTTGTATTGGTACTGAAAGTTGAAATTTTGGTACTGTGATAAAACCACTGTATCTGTTAGTATATAGTAAATTAATCAGGTAATTTCATATTGGATTCATCCTTTAGGTAAAATGATGGAATACTATAAACAAAAATAGAATACACATACAATATTTAAAGCCTACTATTTATTACTTTACTTACTTAAATCAGCTTCCCCACTATAAAAATAACTTCACAGATAGCCTTTCTATGTGTTAAATGATACCATCCTTGCTTTTACCATAGATTTCAAAAAATGCAAAATGAAATAAAAATAAAATTGAATTCGAACTCACACGAACATAAAAAACACCGTGGCTGATACCTGATCTGGAAAAAAGCATGCTGCGTTCACGTGACGTCAAAAACCAATCAAATCGCGCCTTTCACTTCAGAGCGCAAGAGACAAGAGACATGATATGAGGAAAGATGCCGGTGGATCCTGCTAGGTCAGTGTTTGCAATTATTAGAATATTTGATCAGAAGAGAAAAACATTTGACAAGTGCATTGAAATTAAAGAGGATGAGAACTTTGCGCAGTTGTAGGCTACTCACGGTGCCGAGAGCAGTATGCTTGTGCAACTCTGTGGAGGTGAGTTTGATATTTCATTGATTGAGAGGCGAAAAAAACCCATTCAAAGTGTTTCGCCATCAAAATCAATCAATAAACAAATGAAAAGCCTACACACTCACATCCTCGCGCACACACACACGCTTCTCGTTCTCATGCAAAAAAACGTCTTTTTTTCTAGGTTCACGTGACTGCACGTAGATGAATATCCATCTCCGTTGCGCTGATCACGGAGTTTAGTCAGTATCTAATTGCTATCTGGTGAATCAATGCGATTTTGACGTTCTAATGCCCTGTGACAAAATGAGTTTGAACGTAGGCTACAGCAGCCTAGACTTAGTCATACCTCAATTCCACAGCCAGCTTACTTGGTGCTTAGATTCACAAACTTTTAAATAAATGACAAACCGTCAAACCTTTACATAACATAGAATGACAGAATTATGAATTTGTACGTTGCCTAAAACCTGCATGACAAAAAGTGTGCTGTGGGGTGTGAAAGTTAAGTTTATAAATTAGGCCACATTTATTTTCCTAAACACATGAGTAAATGTCTTCAATGAACATTAACTGTGAATGTGCTAATTTACCATCAGAACATTTTTTTTATTTTTATTTTTATTTCGCTCGCTCGCTCCATATTTTTCCAGAAAAAATCCGAGAACCAACTAATTTTATTGGTGTGGCCTAAATTTGAAATGAAATGTTCTGTTCAGTGTAGTGGGTGTTTTATTATTCAGATTTACCTGGATACAAAATGTGTGTCATCAGGGGAAAAGGCGACATTTAGTACCCAAGAAGCATGGCCACTGAGTGTTCCTGCCAGATTGGCTTGTTGCCTGTTGAGCAAGAACAGCATACCAAACATACAAATGAAAGAAGTATATTGTACTGGAGAAAAAGCTTTTGGTACTTGGGACATTAAGTTCAATAGTTTCATAGTAAAAACATTGATGCCATATAAAAAACATGATCGAAAAATCTAGAAACAAAACAAGAAAATTATCATGTATAAATTGACTTGAATGTGGCACTGTGATGCCACAAATTCTGCGATGCCACAATACTGGATCGCTCTCAAACTGTCTGGAGAGAGGTACACAAGATATTTTACATATCATAATCCAGACAATCCTATGCCTCCCCA
This sequence comes from Limnothrissa miodon, assembly GCA_017657215.1. Taxonomy (NCBI): domain Eukaryota; kingdom Metazoa; phylum Chordata; class Actinopteri; order Clupeiformes; family Clupeidae; genus Limnothrissa; species Limnothrissa miodon. The sequence continues at coordinate 51,978 of JAGFZM010000149.1, forward strand.
TGGCACAACCCAGAAATACGGATCAGAAGACCGACCATTTACTGGGATCAATGGCTTAAAAAGAGGATTTATAAAATAAGTGACTAGTACTTGGATGGACATTTTATATCTTTTGCGGACCTGTTGGGAAAAAAAGCTGATATGGAGCATAAGGGGAATCTTTAGAAATATTTACAAATTAGAGACTGTATCACTAAGTGTAAATTCAATCAGGGTAAAAATCCAATCATTGAGTTTCTGGATTTGCTAAGCACAACACACAGGGCATCAGGATTTTACAAATTCCTTATTGGACAAGCAAGAGACCTGTGTAATAACTTAAAACTAGTATGGGAAAAAGACCCAAGGAAAATTGGTCAAAAATGTTGTCAAATACAGGAAAGGGCATCAGGGAGGCCAGGGGAAAGTTTATTCAGTATAAATTAATACACAGATTTTATTTCACACTCTCTAAGCTACACAGAATGGGTATATTGGCCAATAATTTATGTTGGAAATGTCATACAGAAACTGGAACATTTATACATGCACTTTGGGAATGTAACTTGATAAAAACATTTTGGGAAAAAGTTCTAGAGCATATGGAGAAGGGGATGAATATGACGATACCAAAATCTCCTTGACTATGCCTTTTAGGGGAATACAGAGCTACCACAAACATCAAAGTATGACTTTACGGTGATAAAGGTGGGTGCTTGTGAGTCACAAAAGGTAAAACAAAGGTATGCCACTTTTATCAATATTAATTGATCAGTCAAATAAAAAATTAATTGGCAGAATAATTATAAAATTTGAAGAGACAAAAGATTTGCTTTTGACAGAGACTGAAGAGAAGGAAACTTTAATTCAAATAAACTTACACATCGTAGATCTTAATGTATCCATCATCTGAGGCTGTTACTAGAAGCTGGGAGTCTGGTGAGAATGTCAGAGATCTTATAGGCATGGCGTGACCTGAGAGTGGGAAACACATTGATAGAAACATGAATCTAAACTGAACATTTACCACCCCTGCAACCTAGGGAAAAGGGTACCAAGGGGTTATGCATTTCCCTCAGAAAAATGACCTCGAAATTAGTATCCTGTCTAAGTAAGACGATTCAAGACAAAATATACTGAAACAAGCTAAATAATTATGTAAAATTGGTATAACAAAAAAAATATTCTGATATTTGGGGAATTACACAAGTAAAGATTTTCATTTTTTGCAGTGTGCAAATTGTCCCCTAGCAGGCCCGCAGGCGAGCCCGATCGTTTAAACTTCCTTCTAAACTTAAAACATACTGAAAATATTATTAAAACACCTTTTTCAGTCGTCTATACAACCATTCATGATGAGAAATACTTTTTCCCTTATTGTTTAACACGACATGCCCCCCCCACACACACACACAAACCTAGTCATATTAAATGTGTTTATGTTGTAACTTAACCTTAAATAAGAGGTAAAAGAAAATTCATTTACCTTCAAACCATCTCAAAAATGGCTTGAACGGCATGAATATGTCTGTAAAGTTGTTTATTTTTCTTGATCACCACATTGAGAAAGACCTTTCACTTTCCCATGTATTAACACCACAATCGTCTCTGTTTCCTCACAACAACCCCAAATTACCATGTGAAATTTAACATGAATGTAGTTTAGGACATCTACTTTCTGAATCCTTGGGTATTATTTGCTGTTAAACAAGAATTTGTTGTAACAGGTATTTCCACCTATGGCAGCAGCTCTCTATCACTCTCTATCGCTATCAGCATGTCATATTAGATCATGTCCTACCCTTGGAGGCCTACCCAGAAGTGATTGATTAAACAGCCGTGATTCTCGCAAAAAAGTAGGTAGGTCCCTCACACAGATTACTTTGGCATGGAACTTATTATGCTGAAGCAACTAAGGCTGTGTTTAGACTGCAGATCGGATATGCTCAATTCCGATTTTGTGCTCATATCCGATTTTTTTGATTGCATGTTTACATCTACTTTCGCTAGTGACCCAAATCCGATCATGTGTGTTTGCATTTGCCACTTGAAATGGCCCGCATGCGCATGGGCTAAACGTTTCTTGGAAAACATTATGTTTAGCCCACGGGACCTGCACCAGTTAACACAGGAAACACATTTTATTTCACGGCTTAACAATTTCAGTCACCTATGAATGTCTACGTCGACTAATTAACTAATTGGCTGCATCTGAAAACAAACACTGTTCCAGAATGGACGCAACAGAATTATGTCTGCTGTTAGTTTTCAAAACCCTGTGAAGTCCTCTTCACTCTTCAACATTCTGAAACAGAGGAAAAAACGGGCAATAATTTCTGCATTTGCGTACGCTGCAATTATTGCGGCCACTTCAGCAATTGAAAGGAAGATTTGGGTCCGTGAACGGACGCACAACTGGTGGGAGAGAGTTGCCGCCGCCGCCTATGGCCACGACGAATGGGTGGCTAATTTCAGGATGGGCCGGGGAACTTTTAACATGCTCTGCCAGCGCACCCACTCTGAATTGTAAACTAATGTGCAACTAACAGGTTAGAAATTGTCACAGATTAATAACGTGTGGGACGCAATGATACATTTCTGGCAGAGCAACTGTACCCCTCATTTCGTGGTAATTACGCCACAAACTTGGGGCAGGATAATGAGGTGGTTGCCTTCAACATTCTTAAAGAGCAGGGCATGATCATTGAACACAGGGGTATTGTTGTCAGCGGGAAAGAGTCATGGTTGTCTGCAAGTCCAGATGGGGTGATTGATGACTGTTCTGGAAATAAAATGCCCAGTCCCCAATAAGCTCTATTCCTCCCTCTTAGATCAACTTACCCAAAATGGCAGTGATGTGAAGTTAATAGATGGAGTACCACAACTTCAAAAAACAGGTGCCCGTAGATACTACATGCAGGTGCAATTGGGCATGTTTTGTACTGGCCTTAGGATGGCTAAATTGTTTATTTGGAGTCCAAATGACACCATGTACACCATTTGTTGAGTTCTAAACTCTGGAGAGGGTAGCACATCTGAAAAGATTTTACTTTACAACAATGTTGCCTCAGCTTGTCAATGAGTTTGTTGGTCAGCGACTGCATCTGCATAACACATATGCAAACATAATGAATTCCTAAAAAAGGACTTCTCAGACACTAACAAGAGCACCCCATCAATTTGTTTTAACTAAATAACTAAATATTAATGTAAAAACACCTTCATTAATCTTTAGAACTGCAATCAAACTTATATTTGAACATGTGATACTAATAAATAGTTACTGATTTAAATTTTGTTTGTATTGATTTATTTTGTATGCAATTAGATATGAACAATTATTTACATGTTAAGAAAATACAATTGTATCAAATATGAACATATGATGTATAATAAAGATATTATTGATTACATCTTTTATGTAACTAGCTATTAACAATTACCTAAATATTACAAATATACAATTGTAGCAAATATGAACATATGATGTATAATAAAGATGATAGATAAATATTAGTGATACAATTGTATATTTTTAATATAGTTACATTAATATTTTTTCTAATATACTGTCAAGGCAATCACAATGGTCATTCACGAATGAGGTCATCTCTTAAATTGCAAGCACAGATGCGGAGCAGCACAGATGCGGAGGATTTTATCCATCTTTGGTGTCATGTTTATGGGTACTACCTGAGACAAGATCTTGTAAAACTTTTAAATCACCTAATTGCACTCTCAATGTGAATTTGAACATTTGCGATTTTTCGTGTGCTGGTAACCTGTTCCTCTGTCAACTGACCACCACCTTTAGTGAAGGCAGGCAGAAACAAGTTCACTCTTCTTTCAAAGAGAATGTCCCGGATTACAAAGCCTCGATCTGCCATGATTTCATCTCCAGGCCTTAAGTAGTCCAGCATACCAGAGTTCATGGTGATGTACTTGTCACTGGCGCGTCCTCCATAGGCAGACAAAATAAACATGATTAATCCACATGGGGCAATAGCAACAAGGTACTTGATTGTGTTATGGGAATAGTAATGACTGTAGGATTCCCCTCTAGAGTCTTTTTTGGGCTTCTGCAACATGCTTTCACTACAGTCAATGACACAGGTGGTATTTGGGAAGAATTTCTGAAATGAAGTGGGCATTGTTGACTTGATGGTTTCTCTTGGTAGCCAGACAATAAGGGGTCGCAAGCCTTTCTCCATTTGATCAATCTATTGTGTGATGATTCTACTGGCAACACTCTGACACATGGAATTGTCTACTGAGGTCTCCTAGAACACAGTTTAATTTCAGTTTCATGATTGTCATAAGAATTTGATCACGCACTGATAAAGTAAGAGTCCCACTTCCAAACCTTTCTAATGTTGATAAGAGTGTTGAATGTGCCAAGTGAGCTCTGTGTAAAGGTATGCATCAGTATCACTCTGAAGCATGAAATGACTGACGTCTCCAGATTGTGTGGCTGCATCCATAACTGCATGATTCTGAATTGGTGCATCCACTCCCTGATTTCTTGCATAAGTGTGGTCCCAGAGTGAAGGGTCTTCCCATTGTGTGGCAACAGTCCTGTGCGATGATTCCTCAGGAACTCCTTCATCCTCCTGGCTCACCTCTGCCACTGCTGTGAGACATTGCACACTCAGATTAGTTCACAAACCTTTACATCATGTCACCCATGTTGTATTACATTGAGCTGCATATTAAGTTTACAAAAAAATTAAACAGTTAATCTAAAACAGTGTTTAAACATTCAACAATGCAACTTATGTTTCCCTTGCATCTTCCTTTTGCGCTGCCCCCCTCTGAAGTAGGCGTAAAGATATGCATCTTCACTTCCATCAATTTTCACCGACAGTCCAGATACTTTATGTGACTATCATATCCATGATTTAGCCTGCTATCACATTTTCTTCTGAGCGCTAAAGTTTCTGCTAACGTTTTGTCTGTGTTGTCTTCGTTGCTTAAGGTTAATGATGCCAAACCTGCCTGAATGCTGAGCAAACAAAAATAGTGTCTGCATACTGCAAGACACGTTGAAAATATCACCTTTTAAGGTCACGGTAGTAAAAGTCAGAATTTAAATTTAAATGCACGTATTGGCTACGCCCCGACCATTAAAACAGGCCCGGTTATCTATTAAATCCGACCATAATTTAAGGAAATACAGTATATTGTCTTTATGCCCATCATCCATACCCTTAGTACCTCTTGTACTAATACATAAGTGAGGCTCAAAATGAAACGTTAAATATCCAGTCAGCTGCAAAATTTTTACTCTGCAGTTGGATTGATTGCGTTTGCAAAAAAAAGTGTTGCTAACCGATTAGCTTCTGTAACGTTAATGATATTTACTCACCTGATGTTTCCCCACGTACAATTGGCCGCCTCTTCTTCTGTACTGGTCTCTCGTAACCAAGGAAAAGTAATTTGTGTGTTCATCCGTCAGTCGCTTATTTACAAAGTGGTACGAGCAGACATACACCTTCTTTGGAGGATGTTTCAGCCTCAGCGCCGCAAGCCATTCCAAGCGCCTACTGGCTGACATGGAGTGTAGAGAGTACGGTCGTGGACAAGGACACACTCTTCTGGTAACTCTGTGTGTAAAGCACTCTCCTTCCATAAATTCTTTGATCTTTCAGCTGTTGTTGGTGCAACCAGTAGTAGAGCCTGAACAAGTAGAGCCTGAACTCGACATGTAGCGATGTTAAATGTCGCTACAAAATGTCGCTACGAACTATCCGGTCGCTACAGCGGTGACCAGAAATGGATAACCGTATTGGTTGTCATGGCATCACACATTGCACGTTGCATTTACAGCCCGGTTATCTTCAGCGCATGTGCAGTATTGATCTCGATCTATGTTTCTTTTCTCAACAAGTAATGCCTGTGATTGCCTGTTACGTCCGTATTCTGATGGATAACATACACACACTTTATTTTATGCATGACTGAACTCATTCGAGAACTCACAAATATTTATTTTATGCACAACTACAGATAAATACGCATGTGTATCAAATATATGGACAAATATATTATTGACAGCTCTCTCACTACATAAAATACCCCACTGTAGTAATAGGTTAAAACTTACTTACCCTCAAGAGTGTGTAGTAGCTTTCCAGTTGCAATATCAAAGATGTTGATGATACCATCTATAGCTCCACTCGCTAAGTACTTTCCATCTGGACTCTGAAAAGTGGAGCGCATCCAAAACCAAAATTAATGCTTTGCACATCATTACTAAACCACCGCCAGAACAACAAATGCTTCTTCAGGACTCACTTCAACAAAATTTAAAGAAAATATATGATGTATGATTAAAAAATTGAATTATTATACAACAAACCAAAATAGGACGGAGAAACATCAACTAGGTTTGTACATTTTAGCACAATTTTTACTACCAAAGTGTGTAACAAGAATAACTTATGGCAGAAATGGAGTAGAACTTTCAGAATCTGCAACCATATTTTAGGTTTGTTTGAATACACCCACTGTTCATACTTGGAGATACTGTACTAATCTTTAACTTTAGCGTATTAAACACATGGAAAATATAGTTATGCTATAGGTTACAGTGGGATTTTGTCCAACAAATCCCTCATGCTGCTTGCCTACCATGGAGAATAATTGACTGTGCGGTTTTACACAGAACATGCATGAGGTGTAATTTATTAGCATGTAAATTAGGAATCAAGGCAAAATAAAATAAGCTATTATTAGAAAGAAGTGAGTTCAAGACAGCCCAAAGTCAAGTCTCAGCACTTTCAATGAAAGCAATTCACTTATAAAAATAGGAAATACATAATATTATTAGACTTCCTCCTGTGACTCATCCTGTTGTCTCTCAATGTAGTCAGTGAAAGGCCCCCAGATCTTACAAAACCTGCGCTGGGTGTTTGTACTTAGCTATAGTGCCAATAGTGCTTCAGTTCATTTTAGTGCTAGGATAGAAGATGTTCTCTGAATAGCTGGGTCTTTAAGAGCTTTTTGAAGGCCTCCAGAGATGGCCCTGTTCTGATTGTTTTTGGTAGGTCATTCCACCAGCGTGGGACGACACGAGAAGAGTCTGGATTGCCTTGGGCGAGGTGCCGGGACTGCCAGTCGACAGTCATTGGAGGACCAGAGTTGTCGGGGGGTAGCCTGAGCCTTTATGAGAGCGCTTAGATAAAAAGGGGCAGATCCTCTAAGCACTTTGGAAGTCAGCATCAGTGATTTGAATTTGATGCGAGCCGCCAGAGGCAACCAGTGGAGCTCGATTAGCAGAGGGGTGACATGCGTTCTCTTCGGCTGATTGAAGATGAGACACGCCGCAGCATTTTGGATCATCTGAAGTGGCTTGACGGCACAGGCAGGAAGTCCTGCCAGAAGGACATTGCCGTAGTCAAGGCGTAAGAGGACCATAGTTTGAACCAGCAATTGGGAGGCTTGTTGAGTTAGGTATGGTCTGATCTTTTTGATATTGAATAGTGCGAAGCAGCAGGCCCAGGCAACTGAAGCAACATGGTCATTGAAGGTTAGCTGGTCATCAATCATAAGACCTAGGTTCCTGGCTACCTGTGAGGGAGCAAGAGACAAGGAGCCAGAGTTGATGCAAATGTTGTGGTGAATAGTTGGTTTAGCTGGGAGGACCAGCAGTTTGGTTTTTGAGAGGTTCAGCTGGAGATTATGGTCTTGCATCCATGCAGAAATGTCAGAGAGGCAATCTGAGATTCACGTTTGGATGGTTGGGTCATCGGGTGAGAATGACAGATAGAGCTGGGTATCATCGGCATAGCAGTGGTAAGAGAAACCGTGCTGGCGGATGATTTGGCCCAAAGAAGTGGTATAGATGGAGAAAAGAAGGGGGCCCAACACAGATCCTTGGGGCACTCCAGTAGCAAGGTGGTAAGGCACAGAGGTGTGTCCTAGCCAGGATACTTTGAACAGTCGCCCAGTGTGGTAGGATTTGAACCAGCAGTATGCATCACCCTTGATGCCCATGTTTGACAGTATAGATAATAGAATACTGTGGTTTACCATATCAAACGCAGCTGACAGGTCAAGCAGGATGAGTACAGATGACCTTGATTCCGCTCTGGCTTCTTTTAAGGCTTCAACCACAGATAGTAGAGCTTTTTCAGTGGAGTGGCCACTCTTAAAGTCAGATTGGTTGTGGTCGAGTTGATTCTGTTGGCTCAGGAATTTGGTAACCTGTTTGAATACCGCCCTTTCAATGGTTTTAGCAAGGAACGGAAGGAGAGAGACCGGCCTGTAGTTTCCCACCTGGTCGGGAGCAAGAGAGGGTTTTTTGAGAGAACAGAACATGTATTTTGGTTTTGTTCACTACTGGCTTGTTTTTGGACTGAAGAACAATGGAACAATGGTTAGTGAGTTATGATGAAATTTTGTAATTGGATCCTACAAAAGTACTTTTAAGAGATCTATAAGTGGACGCTCCAGGGGTCCGTGTAACGCTTTGCAGTGCTTTCTTCTTGCACGATTCACTTGAAGAAAATGAAAAAAAAAAAGACTAAAAACTTGCATTTTTAGTTTTTCAGGCTACTCACCAAATATGGATAAATTAGGTTATTTCTTAATTTTATCAATTTCCGAATGCGATTCTTGAAACAATGAATACTGAAATATTGAAACTGCGTAAAAATGAGCCAATATTCTAACTTTCCATTCCTGCATTGTGTTTGGACGGAACCCTTCACGGCGGGGGTGGGTGTCCTGGTTCATGTGGGACTGCTTGCTTAGGCCTATATGCTTAGCAGACTGCCAGGAAGCTATCAGATTCTCAGTCCCACCAGTAACCTAACCTGGGCTCCTACTTAAACTTGGCGAATTGTTACATCCTAGGCTTCACAAGGTTGTTACATAGAATAGGCTATTGTTGAAACGTCTCAGCACAATCGTTTCAGGATTGTAGATGGTCAGAGACAGTAAAGCAATTAATGAGTTTGATATAAATTATATTTTGGTTATACGGTTGATGGTTTGGATGGATACGTAACCCCCACCCATTCTGAATGAACAAAAGCAACACAAACATGCCTTTACACATGATCCATAATTCTCACAAAGCTGACAATTTGCCAACTATTAGGGCTAATGCAAAGATGTAGACGTCTGTGAATTCACAGAGACGTGAAAAAGGTTATCAAGGACGACATCACAAGCAAATAAGCCAGACGAAACTTCTGGGCTTAAGTGTCCACAGTAGGCCAACTCCCGCCGCTCATGGTTTGGTCCTACTCCAAGCGCAAAAATGGAAAATTAAAATAGTCATTGTTTGAATTTTGAACTTCTGAACAGACCATCAGTGTGCTCAATACAAAATATAAATCTAGCAGCAGTTATCATTTTCCGAGAAAGGAGTAATTCAAGTTTTAAGCCAATTTTTCATTGTTTTCCTGTGAAATATACAAATAGAACAAAGCACAGCAAAGCGTTACACGGACCTCCTGGTCTACAGAATATCATTATTTTGCTAGGTAAATTTGTAATTTTCAAAACAAAGGCGGTGCATGATTCGAGTATGAGGAGATTTAAAAACTACATTAAATGTTGTAGAGAAACCAAATATATGATACATGAAAGTAAGGAAACAAGCTACATAGAAAAGTGGAATAAAATAAAGGAAGCAGAAGGATGGCATAGGTAAAACCTCAATTTCAAGACTTTGGTTTGAATTGAGAAAAGGGTTGGTGTGTGTGTGTATGTGTGTGTGTGAGAGAGAGAGAGAGAGAGAGTGTCTCAGTGTGTCAATGCGAAAGAGAGGTAAGGGGTTGCCTGTGGGCGTTATTTGGTTAGGATTAGTTTGGTTGGGACGGGGACTTTTTGGTGTTAAGCTTAACCGTCCATCTGCCCGTCTTCTCCTGCTCTCCCGCAGTCTTAACCCCCCTGAAACGCGAACACCTTTAAGATTTCAAGACCAAGGCCTTTGTCCAACATATATTAAAGATTTTCTTACTAATGTACCTGAGCCCTAGGATATAGGCATTCTGATCTCTTTGTAATAAGAAATTAAAAATAGTGGTGGGCAAAGGTTTTTTGACCTAGTTTAATCTCACTGAATCTTAAAAATCATCTAGATTACACTATGTGATTACTCATCTAAACCTTTAATGAGAGACATAAGACCATGGCTGTTAAAATACTTACATAGGCTATACTTAAAATAAATTTCCCTCTTGTGTCTAAAGAGTGCTCTTTCTTTCCACTTTCAACACCAAAAATGTTGACTTTCCCCAGGTGGCTGCCTGTAGCAATGTACTTTGAGTCAGGAGAGAAGGCCACAGTCCATGCATCCACTGGAACAAAAACAATTACAACAAATGAAAATTCTTGGTAAATTACAGTACAACCACTTGATATCTGCTATTTTATGTGATATTAAAACAAACATTTTTCAAAGAAAAATTGTAGACTGGATTGAGTAGAGCTGAGCAATAAAACGTTAACGACGCAATACACACATGATCGATATCAATAAAAAATAAAACAGTGGTTGCGAAGCTAGTTTGTGCATTAATAAAGGCACTCTTTGGTAACCATTAGCATGCCATGAGTCTAAACTGGAGTGGGGCAGAAACAAGTAGCGTGAATACACTAACTTTTTTTAATTGTATTTTTGAGCTCAATTAAAACATGGTAACTAAACTAATTATAAATAAGCATCAAGAGGCTAGCCTAATGTTTTGTGATGGCAATTTAATGTGTCAGCAGTAACACTGGCCATGATGGGTCTATGTGCAGTTGAACTGTAAAAATATCGGATGAATAGACATTACACCAATAAGCCGAGCTAACTGCTAATAAAAATTATCGCTAAAAACACCCGTTTCTATGGACTTGCTTTTCTGTTTAAAGGTCTCCTTCCAAAATAAACCGTTTAAGACTTGATGTTTTTACATTACCATAGGTCAGCCCAAGTTGTACTTCTATGCTCAATTCACTTCAATGCTCACTTCTAGGCTCACTTCAATGCTCTCGTACCCCTGTAGTCTGTATTCGCCTGTGATAGAAAACTGCCGGGAAAAAACGAGCGAATCGGAAAAGCCGTACAAATGTACGTCAATTTGAACATTAGCTATGCAGTTAACCCGCCCTCAAGAAAACGTTAGGCTGCCTGCAGACAGACCCACTAGAGGGAGCGTCACAGTGTTGTTAGCCAATCAGAGGCGATACATTTGCATATCATTAATATTTATAAGAATCTTCTCGAGCCATCCCTGCTCTCGTTTTCACCTAACTAAAATAGCTTGAAACAAGACAACCACAGCATATTTTTTGTCGAAACCAACTCTCATGACATGACAAGACAAGAGACCACCACAAAATTAATGAAAATACAATGGAATGAGACCTTTAAATTTAACACTTTGCACTATTTATTACACTTTATTAAACATTTTCTTTCATTTTGCACCTTAAATGTTTAGAGATAACTGTTAAGTATTCATTGTTTTTTTTTTATTATTTAATTGTTTATTTTATTAAATTTAATTATTTGAGTCTTCCATGGTTGTTCAAATTGGCTTAGTAACGGAGGGGATATGATCAGTAGAAGGTAAAGTTTACAAAATGCTGCAGCACAAACACTCATTAGGACTAAAAAATATTAACATATTTGTGTTGTGTGTATTAGGAACGACTGCCTCTGGTGTTACCCGCTGTCTAGGACCTGGTGGCCACTGACAATCCACTATGAAAAATCCCAGTACAGTACATTTCAGATCTGAGGTAAAAATTAAATTTAAATTAAAAACATTTAAATGCAATATATTTTTCTCCTGGACAGGGTTCCCACACCTTGGTTAACATAAAATTCAAGGACCTTTCAAGGACTTTCCAGGACCAATTTTCTCAAATTGAAGAACCACACGGGGTGGCATTAACCTACTTCTTCTGCTGAATATGTTATCAATTAACAGATTTAATAATAATATTTATAGCTTACATTCATATCCACAATATATGGAAGGGTTGCCAACTTAGTCCGTTGGCTCATCCAACATTTGTGATGATTTCTAAAATTATTGCAATTGTATGAAATTATTTTTGTCTATCTGACTCCTTTTAGTGGTTTACTAAAAACAAAAAAAGTTCATGAGTACACTGTGTGTTTGTATCTAAAGTGCACTATATTAGTGCAGAGCTTTTCTATCAACCAGGGAACATGCGTTTGTCAGTTATGCACCATTAGAAACAAAACCTTTCAGTTGGAATAAGGAGCCATATAACCTGCAGTCAACAGTTAGATCTGCCCTATACTATTTTCAAGGACAGTGCCCATTTTCAAAAACTTTCCAGGGCATTCAAGGACCCGTTGGAAACCCTGCCTGGTCATTATTTTAAATGGGTCATTTAAAATATCAATAATTATATTAATCAATTAATATTGACCGATATGAAACACTGTTATCGTGATGCGTTTTCAGCCATATTGCCCAGCCCTAGGATGTAGTAACAGCAAAATGTCTAAAATATATTAAGGAGCAGTAATAAAGCATACAAAAGGAGAAGCTATGATAGGCATACCAAAATTAAAAACCCAGATGTTCTGCCAAAGTGTAATTAAAAAAAGTAAGTATTGCTTGCTTAACAAACTAAAACTGTTTGCTTTGGATAATAGCATCTGCAAACAGCAATGTAGACAAAAAAGGCTACATGCATACTGAGATTTCAGTTAAAAGGAAGCCGTGTGGGCCACAATCACCACCATAAAGTATAATCACCTGGGCCAGCATCCATAGATTTTATTTGCTTCCCTGTATCCAAATCCCAAAGTCTTATGTGGGCATCTAATGAACTAGATGCTGCAATCGCACCATTATGACTGATGTCTACAGAAACCACTCCCAGTTGATGACCCTCCATAGTCCATTGAAGCTCAAGCTTTTCATCAGACCTGTTAGCATAAAAATAAACCAGAATTAGTGTTGATAATTCAGTGTTAAATGTGCGTATTTTTCTAAAAGCATGAATTATTTTTTTTTGTTTTTAGGCCACACCAATAAAATTAGTTGGTTCTCAGATTCGCCACTTGAAAAAAATGCAAAATGAAATAAAAATAAAATTGAATTCGAACTCACACGAACATAAAAAACACCGTGGCTGATACTATAATACTGAAAAAAAGCATGCTGCGTTCAAGTGACGTCGAAAACCAATCAAATCGCGCCTTTCACTTCAGAGCTCAAGAGACAAGAGACATCATATGAGGAAAGATGCCGGTGGATCCTGCTAGGCGAGTGTTTGGAATTATTAGAATATTTGATCAGAAGAGAAAAACATTTGACAAGTGCATTGAAATTAAAGAGGATGAGAACTTTGCGCAGTTGTTCTCACGGTACCGAGAGCAGTCTGCTTGTGCAACTCTGTGGAGGTGAGTTTGATATTTCATTGATTGAGAGGCGAAAAAAAAACCCATTCAAAGTGTTTCGCCATCAAAATCAATCAATAAATAAATGAATAGCATGTGCCTACACACTCACATCCGCGCACGCGCACACACACACACGATTCTTCCTGCGCATAATTGATTATAAACTGTACCAATAATGAAAAAGAAAACCCGCCCAAAATGCATAACGCGAGAGTAACAAAATGTATGTGACCGGAGTCAAGTTATGTAAAATGCAACCGCGTTAGAAGTTGTTGGAATGGATACAGTGGTCTTGTATCAGCCCTACTACTCCTGTATCAAGTAGGCTTTAGTTCAGGTAGGCATATGCTAATATTGTTTCTGTGTATTTGTTTTTATGTCTGTTATCTCATATGTCCAAGACTGAAGTGAGTGAATCTCAGAAATAGCTTGCCTAACGTTACAGTATTTACTGGAATTATATGGACCGGGCTTTTATTTACTTAGAATAGGCTACCCAAAGCCCAGGCCTTATCAATTTTACGCAGGCCTATATTGATTGCCGCTAGGCATAGTTTCTGCTAACGTTTTCTGCGTCGTCTCTGTTGCTTAATGTAATTGATGATAAACATTCCTGAACTTGGGCTTTGACACCAAACGTCGGTATTCAAATATAATTCGAATATTAAAAAAGCCTAATATTCTGTTATGGGTATTTTTTTGTTAATGCATTTTCTTTTAAACTCATTCCGGGTTTTTTTTTCTTGAGCTCACTAGCAAGGCTATTCTTGGTCAGCTGTGCTTCTGTAGTAAGATCATACAAACTCTTTCTATTGGAATGTGAACTGCGTGGTCGTATTGCGTCCCGACTTCAGTTGATTCTGTAGGCTATTCCTTCACTCCAACGCTTGTTTGCTCAATCATTTTAACAGTCGCATACTAAACCCTTAGTCCGTCTATAGTCTATTGAACCCGACTCATTTTAAATGCAGGGAATATTCCAGTTTAAAATGGAATGATGGCACAATACAACGTTGTAGGCGACGTTGATCTAACCGGAATATAACATATAGGAATATTCCGGTACGCACTTCCAATACTCTTCCACACATGTAGGCTATTGATCTTTAAAAAAATGTTTTAACCAGAAGACTTACAGGCCGAATTTGATGTTAATGTAACCGTAGTAACAGACTCATACACTGCCTTCTGATGGACAGGCAGCACTAGAATCTTTGATGCCTACAACTTGGCAACTTGCTACGTTTGAGGCGTTTTACTGAAGACAACATATCAACATTGATAATGATGAAGGACTATAATAATAGTTCAAGTTCAAGCACATTATCATACAAGCTGCATAATAACAATGTCAGTATACTGGAGATAAGTTAATATGTACTGCAGTTTGTTTATTGGCATTTTTCTTAATGTTTTTATTATTTATTCAGAATTTTAGGTTTTATGCACTTAAAAGTATTGAATGCAAATATCAAAAATCGCATCGCAATCGCAATATTTGTCAGAAAAACCGCAATTAGGTTTTTTTCTCAAAATCATGCATCCCTAACGCAAACTTCATGGCTGGTGTAGGCGCATTTCTGGTGCATATTGTCAGTTGGCGGCACATAGAGGCAATGCAGCAAACAACATTATGTGTAGTTGCGGACGACTCATTAAGTAATATTGCAATATGCAGTTTTATAATATAGAATAAGTTGATTTGAACGTCGGAATGAGTAGTTTGAAATGTAATTCAATTATGCTTTATTGTTGAAATGCATAATGTAACGATGTTGACAGGTTAAACTTATGGAAATATATCAATAAAAATATACTGTCTATATTGCAGTTACAAAGAAATGGGAAGCCCCAGCAATACAACCAGCAATATTATTTTCAGTGATGACTGGTTTATTAAACATTCAAGACCAGGCATAACATCTAGGCTAATAGATTTCTCCTCACACATTTATCGTGAAATTCATGATAGCAAAATTATTAGTTGATATTGGTGGAGTAGGCTAACCATATGCCAATTTGACCAGGTGCTCTAAGCGATGTGACGCGTTTTTAGGACTAAAACATTTGTTGTTACATACAGCAAACATCTCCTCACAATCTGCTAGCTGCCTGTCCCCTGAACACACTGTAAAAAAACGCGGTCTCTGTAGATAGCCCAGGCTCCACAAACGGCTAAAAAACACAGTGGGCAAACCTAGCATAACAAACGAAATGAAACATAACAAACATTGTTCCAGCCAATAAATGACAAGAAGGATTTGGAGGAGGGGTTGGGTGGGGGTTAGTGCGCGTGAGTCTTTCAGGAGGCATGGGAGGGAGGGGGAGGAGGGAGCTTTCCTCCGTTTTGTTTGACAATACTTCGAACGTCAACAAGAAGTGACATCAAACACAATTGCTTAGAGCGCCTTTAATTGTTTATGAAATATGAAAACAGACTAAACATTTAAAACAGAGGGGGAAATACTGCCTACTACTACTAGCAAGTATAAGAAAGTTCTTCAAATATAGACCCATTTACGCAATAATAACAAATGAGTTGAGTGCGCAACTTGGCAACAATACCTGGCAACAATGTATTTTCCTACACTGCTTATCAGCTGATAGACATGTCCGGTTGTTGTGTTGTTGGGTGTCAGAATCGGTATAACCATGGTCTGGCGTTAAAATGGGCAAAGGGACCATTCAATACAAACAGAAGAAAACTGTGGCTTCAGGCAATTAAACGCGAGGGCTGGACGGAGGAAACTATCAATAATGCACGTGTGTGCAGTGCCCATTTCATATCGGGTAAGTTAGCGATATGATTGTTGTGTCATTATAAACACTCATTTTATTTACATTTTACTTCAACTTTACTAGAGATTGTTTATGCCACAAACGTATACTGTAGGCTTATCGCCAAGATAGGCTATTATCATGTTGTAAACTGTAAAGCAATTGGCAAACTGTTGCTGCACTTTGTGTTGATGTTGCTCGGACAGCTAGTTTAACAAACATAAAATTATCCTGTTGTAGGAGAGGTGTCAATGGACATCGACAGCCCTGATTTTGTGCCCTCAGTATTTGTGTACACAACACAGAGGGAGGATCCACAGTCCAAGTTAGACAGGTAGCCTGTAGCCGCTAGCATAACGCTAGCTAACGCTAAATTACATTGTGTCATATTACATGTAGCAATTAGCAAATTAGTGTCGTGTTGTAACTTCACAGTGGTCTATCATTTAACTTTTGATAATGATCTCAATTAATAACCAGCTCTATCTTGCCTCCCTGAAGGTTTAATCGTAAAAGGAGGAGGGATGAGAGCACTATAAGGCTTGAAAGGTCCTTGCCAGAACAGCTGCCATATGCTGGTATGAAGTCTGTTTTAAAATATCAAACTAAAGAACCCTAACCTATTCACTGTCAATAAAGGTATTTATTTATTTGAGTAGGCCTATCATTATGTGATTATAAAATTAGGGATAAACGAGGATTGTGATGTAAAAACAAGGATTGTAAAGGCAAATGTAACCCAAGTAATCATTAAGGAGTGAAAAAAGATATTAAAAGAAATGCACAGCACATACATGGGGCCAAATTATCAATAATGACTAGGCCTACTTCCTGCCCGAGTAGTGTGATGTTAGCATCTACTTTATAGTTTGGTGACACTACAGTGATGTTTAGGTGTTGCATCAGTTATGGTTTAGGTCTTCTGTAGCAGTGCTAGAGAAAGCAAGAACTATTTGACAATTTAATTTCTAAATCTTTGAGTCCCAACACTGACATTGTTTGTGTGTGTGTGTGTGTGTGTGTACACGTGTCTCCAAACAGAAGAAAAGGATATGGTTCCTCGATCTGAGTACAGTTCGCTGTGTGTGAGGCATGACCAGCTACAGGAGGAATGTGCCAGTCTTCGTCAAGACGTTACAAGGCTGACAGCTGAGAATGAGAAGCTTAGGGAAGATCTTAAAGCATCACGATTTTGTTACAGCACTATCAAAAGTGACACTGCACAGTTTGTGTTTCTCACAGGTCTTCAAATCATAGTGTTTGATTGGCTCATACAAAAACTATTTGGCACAGTTGATATGGTCTGTAACAAACTGAGTTTGCAAGATCACTTGTTAGTCGTACTAATGAAATTAAAAATTGGCTTCAGCAACAAATACTTAGCTTATAAATTTAATGTCTCCAACAGCACCATATCAAATATCTGTCGTACATGGATACCAACTATGGCAACTGTATTGAAACCCCTAATTAAATGGCCAAGCAAAGGGGCAGTACTAAAAAGTCTGCCAAAATCTTTCAAAAATTTCAAAAGATGCAGATGCATCATTGATTGCACAGAAATATTCATTGACAGACCCAAAAATTTAACAACACGGGCACAAAAATGGTCAAATAATAAGCACAGCAACACTATTAAGTATTTAATTGGAATTTCTCCTGCTGGGGCAATAACATTTATTTCATCGGGTTGGGGTGGTCGGGTCTCGGACAAGCAAATAACCAGGGAATCGGGCATTTTAAAACTTTTAAGTTTTGGGGATTTCTAATTAGAGATGATTTGGCTGCACTTGGTGTGACCTTAAGAATACCATCTTTCACAAAAGGCAAAAAACAACTTGCAGCCCATGAGGTGGATAGGTCCCGACAGCTTTCACGGGTACGCATACATGTTGAGCGTGTGATTGGATGCTGGAAGACCTTTAAAATTTTGCAGACGGTCATTCCTGTGTCTCAAGTGGACATGTTAGATGACATAGTCATAGTTTGTGCTGCTCTTACAAACCTCTGTAACAGTGTAGTAACAAAATGAAAACTGAGAATGATTTACAATGTACATTTTATTCATATAATCACAATACCTGTATAAAAAAATAATTAATTTCTTTATTTATTTCTTTATTTATTTTTTCATTTATTTATTATCTGTATAGTGTTAGGTTAATGAAAATTATACATTACATACATACAATTATATTTAAAATTTTCTGAACAATAAATTAGAATTGTTTGGTATTTGTGATGTTTTCATTTTACATTTGGTTTTCAAAGTAACTGGGAACGAGTTCATGTAACTAATTTTTGCATTCCATACAAAGCCAACCCTGAGTCTTCCTTTTGATGCCTGCACAGCTGTAGTGAAAAGCAGAGAGACATCTGACACATTCAATTATCTTTCCAAATAGTGGTCTTCCACACTGTTTGCAACACCTTAGAGGTCCTAGAGAAGGGTCATTTTGCCTGGTCAGAAGTTCTGGTAGAATAACTGAGATAAAGGCATTGTAAGCTTTTGGCATGGTCTCCAGTAAAAAGCCCTGATCTTTCATGATTCACTAGACAACAAGCTCTTGTTTTGTCCAGACAACAAAATCACTTGATTGTGATTGTTTTAGTGTATTTGTGTGGTCTAGGCAAAAAAAATTGTCTCTTGCAGAACCATTTAGGCCATCTTTGTACTTATAGGGACATTTAATTTCAAGTACCCCCTTGATGTTTTTCTCCAACATTATCAATAAGAACTTGAACAATGCTCGTGTACTATTTTCTACAGTTGAGAAGCTAACAAATAAACCATCACAATTAGCACCTGAGCTGCTCTCAGTAGATAAATGCAATGAGTTTGCATCTTTTTTCAGAGGTAAAATTGATAAAATAAGACTGAACATAACCTCACAAATATCTCAAACGCTAGAACCAATGTCTTCAAAGAGAGGGAAACTAAACACAATGTCAACATTTAGCTTTATTGACTATGAAACGCTTGAGAAAACAGTACAAAATCTAAGCTCTTCTACATACCAACTGGACGTTCTGCCAACCAGCTTTTTAAAAACTGTTCTACACCTTGTGGCACCTGATGTGCTCCGAA
Source organism: Limnothrissa miodon (assembly GCA_017657215.1). Taxonomy (NCBI): domain Eukaryota; kingdom Metazoa; phylum Chordata; class Actinopteri; order Clupeiformes; family Clupeidae; genus Limnothrissa; species Limnothrissa miodon. The sequence goes on from JAGFZM010000149.1 coordinate 71,210, forward strand.
TTATAAATTCATCTTTGCAAAGCGGCATTTTCCCTAAATCACTAAAGACAGCAGTTGTTAGACCACTGCTGAAAAAGAATAATCTGGATGTTTCAGTGCTTAACAACTACAGGCCAATATCAATCTACCGTTCATTGGAAAGATAATTGAAAAAATAGTATTCAATCAATTAACTGCTTTCTTGACATCTAATTGTTGTTTTGATAAGTTCCAGTCAGGTTTCCGGGCTAATCACAGCACTGAAACAGCGCTTGTTAAAGTTGTAAATGACATACGTCTTAATACTGATGCAGGCAAAACATCTGTCTTGGTGTTACTAGACCTCAGTGCGCTGCCTTTGATACTGTTGATCACAACATACTGCTACATCGACTTGAACACTGGGTTGGGTTTTCTGGTATAGTTCTCAAATGGCTAAAATCATACCTACAAAATAGAAGTTTCTTTGTTGCCATGGGCAACTGTACTTCAACACCTATGTCACTGACCTGTGGTGCCCCCCAGGGGTCAATCCTTGGACCATTGCTTTTTAACCTTTACATGCTTCCACTTGGACAACTTATCATGAACAACTCAATCTCTTATCATAACTATGCTGATGACACCCAGATTTATTTAGCTTTGTCACCTAATGACTTTGCCCCCCTTGAATGTCTCTATCAATGCTTGGACCAAATTAACAACTGGATGTCACACAATTTCCTCCAGCTTAACACAGACAAAACTGAAGTAATTATTTTTGGAAAGAAGGAGTCAATGCTCAAAATCTCCTCTGTCCTTGAAACTAAAGGGCTTAAAGCAAAAGAGCCTGTTAAAAATCTTGGCATCATCATTGACAGTGATCTAAACTTCAGCAGTCACATGAAGGCTCTCACCAAATCAGCCTTTTATCACTTGAGAAACATTACCAAACTGAGAGGTCTAATGTCAAAAAATGATTTAGAAAAACTTATCCATGCCTTTATTTCCAGTAGGGTTGATTACTGTAATGGTCTGTTCACAGGCATTCCTAAAAAGACCATTGAACATCTTCAACTGATCCAAAATGCAGCTGCCAGGGTTTTAACATGTACAAAAAGAACCAGCCACATTACCCCAATTTTAAAGTCATTGCACAGGCTTCCTGTAAGATATAGAATTGATTTCAAAGCATTACTACTTGTGTTTAAAATCACTAAATGGGATAGGACCTACATACTTGTCTGACATGTTTCAAAAATACATATCACCTAGGTCTCTCAGGACACAAGAAAAAAGTTTGCTTGTAAAACCTATGGTCAAAACAAAGTGTGGCGAAGCAGCTTTCAGCTACTATGCATCTCAGATTTGGAACCAACTTCCTGAAGATATAAAAAATGCCCCTACTGTTACCAGCTTCAAAACCAAACTTAAGACCAAACTTTTCTCTGACGCTTTCTCTTAATGATTAATTTATTTTGTGAATTTTGGGGAAATCCTTATTCTAAAATTATTTTAATTTTCTCTCCTTTATCAACTTATTATTCTTTTAACTTTTTACACTTTCCTTTAATCTTATTTGTTTGTTTTCTTACTTTATTTTATCCACTATGTTTTTATTTTCTGTCTTTGTAAAGCACATTGAACTGCCTACTTTGTGTATGAAATGCGCTATATAAATAAACTTGCCTTGCCTTGCCTTGCCACAACAGGAACAATCTATCATTCCATCGGGGGATGAACCAAGGTGTGGACTAATTCCGAGCAGGTGACAGTAAAGTCCTTATGTTTTTTTTGCTGTATGTTCAGCATAGCACTGTCTTGCAACAGCCTCCATGTTTTTTCCCCAACGCACAGATGGAACCTCAAGTGGTGTATTATTAATGTCCTTGAGACACTCAACACTAATTTTGTCAGTGGTACACACACGGTGGAATTTTGTGCTTGTGATGCGCCCTGCTCTGTATGTGAACCATACTTTGAACCATACTACCTCTTTGCTTCTAATCTGAATTTCATGTGGGCATAGCTGTCTCAGGTTTGAATCATACAATGCAGTCAATGGGTCTGGCAAAATCAGTTCTTCCTCTGTCTCAGTGTCACTTCCAGATGATGCTGTATCTGTGTCACTGTTCTCTAGGCTAGTTAGCACTGCAGCATGGGGAGCGATTTCGTGGAGCTCCATGATGTCCTCATCTGTTAGTACTAGAGAGGAAGACATACACATAGTATCAAGGGGTTTTATACTAAGAATCTGTAAACCTAAGCCAAGAAAATTTAGAGCCATTGCCTTATCCAACTGCCCTTCCTAGGCACCCAATGCAGGAAGAGGGCAACTGAGAATGAATAATGATTATATGAGAAATATTTTTTTCAGGTAAATTGTATTGAATGACTATCATAATTACGAAAAATGGCCACTAGAGAGCAGTAACATAATTTCTCATTAAATTAGCCTTTGCGAAACGTTCCTCGCGTGTAGCAAATTATGATGTCCTGACGTAGCTTAGAGCAAGGCAGACGAAGACATGAGAAGACATGAAAAGTTAACTGGACATAGCCAAAGCTAAAGGAATGGGGATAATATGCTGTATAAATGAGAATAATGGAAATGTGTGGAATACAGTTCGCGGAAAACGAGTGTGCGAGAGAAATACAACTAACTATGGTAAATATATATTTCTCTTGTTGCTGCCGCCGAGCAGCTGGTGTTCAGGCTAAAGGGATGCTTACGCTAGCTGTGAAGTTAGTAATATTGCAATGCCGTGCTGTTGGTATGGTTTGTGTTTGAGCCCTTTCCTGCAGACAGGTGACAAGGCAGTTTGCAATAATTCGCTAGGCTGAATTCGATTTTAACATTGGCTGCAAGTTAGCAAGCTAGACTGTTGACTACCTTTTGTGACTCTGGGGGACTTAAACATTGGTCCAGTTTTCCGTTTGCTGAGTTGGCTGCCTGGTCTTTTGAGATTTTGGAAACTTATGTCGCTCAGTTTAGCTGGCCTAACTTCCTTTCTGCAGTCTCTCCAAAGACACGGTCCAGATGTTACGGATGTTTCTGTTGTGCCCACTCTGATGCAAATTTCAATTTTGAAAAGAACTGCTGCCGCATGACTACAGCATGAGCCTAGCCTGTATATGACATAATAAATCCAATCTTTTACTAAACATTAAAGTGTGCAAAGCTGCTTATTTGAGTGTTATATAGTTTACGCCGTTTAAATGGCTGGTTTGTTATCTAGCATTAGCTTGTCCCTTACCCAGCCATGCAAGTGCAGTTAGTTGTCAGTATCCAGCTGTCTGCCTTATGTATGATTGCCCAAGCCTCATACATCTCTTTCGCACTTTGCCTTTGACTCGGCAACACCTCTGCCTTCACTACGTGAGGCATGTCCTTTGCTTGAATAAGACGAGCTTCCCAATTGCGTCTTAGCTGCCCGCTGCCACGTGGGCAGCTACTTTTCTTTTAACATCCAATTTTATATCAGACCATTTTTAGGTCCACAATAGTTCTATATTTTTCTCCTTTCTTTCTCCATTTTTCTTCTCCGAATGAGGGCACTGTTACAGGCCTGTTTCTACTAAGTAGCAAATTAAAAGTGGAGAAAATTGTCTTGGTCCATCTAGTTAACATATGTATTTGAGGGAGGAGAGAGGGTGGAGTGTAGTGTGTGCATGTGCGCTGAATTTCACGGTAATTGGGATGTACAACGAGAAAGTGCGTGAAAACCTGCTTACGCACAGATGGATACATCCAGATTTTTTTCTGCGTACAAATCTTTCCGGTTTTGTGCGTACACAAAGATTTAGTAGGAAATCCACGCAAGTCTTAGTACATGAGGCCCCAGTGCTTGACCACCTTTGACACTGGGGATTCCCTCTTGACATTTTTTTTTTTAAATAAAAAGTGAAAAGACAACAGAAAAACAGCTACAGTACATAATCTGATTTTCCAAAAGCTGGTAGAGAGTTAGTTTTATAACTCTGCATGTTTAGATTTATTTTAGAATGGCATGTATTGGCACACACAAGGCATTTTTCTCAATCGTGAATTTGTGAACACACACAGCACACCGTGAAACACAGTGAAGTGACACACGAGGGCACTGGGCTGGCTTCTAAAATGGCGCCCGGGGAGCAGTGAGGGGCTAGGTGCCTTGTTCAGGGACACTTCAACCGTGGGCTACTGGTGGGGGATTGAACCGGGAACCCCTTTGGTTATAAGCCTGAAGCCTTAACCAGTGGGCCACAGCTGCCCATAAGTCAGGGGAGAGCGCAAATGCAGCCCCCCCCCCCCCCCCCCCCCCTACCAGAAACTGTACAGTCGAGATTCCTACATTTGAGGAATTCGCAGAGGTGAGCACGGCCTGAGTGCAATGGCCGAGCCTCGCTATGGGCAAACAACCCTCTTAGTCATTGTATCACCCCTGCCAGGTAAGTATCTGTACTGTGTATAAGTGACTCAGTGAGTTATAAATTCAGGTTTAGATGGTTGAAATTAGAAGCTACAATGAGCGCAGCCACCGGGTGCTTCAGTTGTTGTTGTATGTTTAACACAGCAACAGACGATTGGCAAATGTGTGGACCATGACTGAACAAACAGTGACATGTCTTGGATCATACCACATGCAGTTGATGCAAACACCTCTACCTTTTGACCTGTCGGAGCGTGCAACGGAGGAAAAACTCTGCCGGAGTAATGACAGTCTGTGTATCGGTAAAGCAAATAATATTAGTCCTTGACTTGATAGTGGCTAGGAAAATGCTCTATGAGCTATGAGCTCAATCCATAACAGGCCCTAGCTCTTCTCTTTTGATGTTTTTTCTTCCTGCGTCTCAAAGGTGGGTCTCCATAGTTCTGCAGTGCATCTCAGCAAATCACTAATTAAAATATCCCCAATTAAAAAAGGCACTTCACTTCCAATGTTTCTGAGTGTAACACCATCATATGTAATTAATGCCGATAATAGGAGAAAAAAAAAGTTAGGGGTTAATAAAAGGTAAAAAAAAAAAAAATCCACAAATTAGATGTTAAACTGCTACAGAGAGAGAGAGAGAGAGAGAGAGAGAGAGAGAGAGAGAGAGAGAAACAAATCTAATCCTCCATTTACTACAATTGTGATACAATATGATAGATCTCAAAATGACTAAATGCATAACTGAATGAAATTACACTGTATCTTACCATTTCCATACTTTGACCATGTCATCCAATGAGCCAGTAACTATGGTCTCTGTTCCATCCATCTGACTTTTGCCCCAAGCAGCAGTCCATATAGCATCTTCATGAGCTTTTCGGAAAAAACATCAAACATGACAGTCACATGAATTATACTAAGGCCAGTTAAATTGAAAAAAAAAAAAGTGTTTTGCCAATATTTACACATTTTAAGTTAAGTCACTTTATTGTCAATTTTTCTACATATACTGGACATACAGAGGAATCGAAATTACGTTTCTTGCCATCCCACAGTGATGCGCACGGTCAGGAGAGCCAGAGGCTGCTGCGTCTCCACGTACCGCCTGCTTATGGCATTCACCCAGTCACACACCCATTCACAGTCACACACCAGTGGAGGGGCCACTGCCCTCTGTGCCCTTTTAAAAGTGCACATTAGTCAACTGGCTTTTCATTAACACAAAACAATAGCCAACTGACGCGTGCCACGGCGGGGGGATAATCTGGAAATATTGAGATTGACAGTTTTTCAAAGCGCCACCCGCTTGCCCACTGTAGTACCTCCACCAGGGTTTCCCCTATGTACATTTGACAGCGGCGGCCCGCCGCACCTTCAAGCCTTGCCGCCGCACCTTCAATTTCTTCACATGTACTAGACATACAAAGGAATCGAAATTACGTTTCTCACTGCCCCCTTGCGTACATTAAACAGACAAAACAGGACAGAACAGACTTTAAAGTGCACAAAAACAACTTAATCAATATTTGACAGAAAATAAACTCTAATATGCTCTAAAAATATACTCTAACATACTCTAATCCCTATTGTTACCACTAGAAACAGACAGGTAGACAAACAAGACAGGACAGACAGAACAAGTGTACAGGTACAGTAGAAAACATGTCCTAACCCCTAAACACAGTATGTGCTGTTTGTGAGGATTGAGTGTGAGAAGATAAACTTCGTATCTCATCAGCTCTCACTGAAATGGCGTCTATCGCAGGCGCTCACAGGCGAGCAAGAGACTTTGTTTGCCTGTCCGCGCATACATACACTTACGCACACACACAGTTACATCTGCTGCTTGTTTAAAAATATTAATGTAAATGTTGTAAATATAATGGTGATGTGGGGAATGTTTGAGTGCGGGTGATTGGGGAGTTTGCCGCCGGTTTGGTTTGGGGTTGCGTGGCAAACTCTTTGTTCTACATGGCAGTTTGCCGCAATCTAAGGATTTTGTCATTGGTTAAATTTTTTTTGTATTTTTCAAAAACATCAGATTATAGTGTGGTACCCACTAAATAAACTTTAATTTGTCATTGGCTCGGTTTGACTGTGTACAGTAAACTGATAACAAACACACTCGCAACAGTTCCTGGTCCTCTGTCATTGCAAAAACCATCCTATTGCGGAAGTGCACGCCGCAATGGGACAGTCTTTATGTCATTCTGTATGGGTGGGGACACGTTCATTGCCATTATTGACATACAGGGGTGTTCGCTGTGTTTTTGCTATTTCATATACTTTACTATGGAAATATACAATGTCTGCATTGGCTTTTCATTGATGTTTGGTTATTAACATATTTTTACTAAAATTCGATATTACTCACTATGGAACTTTTATTCTGATCTTTTCTGTGCTTTGTTCATATTGAAGTTAAGTGCTTCCTTGATCTATTGATGAAGTGTCCCAATTGGGATCAATTTGCAGTAATGCTTCAGTGTAGATAATGGGGCACAGCTCTGTGCCTTGGGTAGCTTGCTGGGTGTTATGCTACTCTCCTGTTGAGAGGTAGAGTCTCTGCTGCACTTCTTGAGTATTCCTAATGTTTGGACGGACTGATTATGATTATGAATGGTTTAAACAAAGAATTGCTGAACATAAAGCCGCCATACGTAACCACAACATGTACTATGCAATAGCGCGCCACTATATTCAAGCGAACCATGGCTCATGCGCATCTCTGAAGTTCTGGGGGATTGATAGGATTCTACTTCCCCAAAGAGGAGGAGATATGATAACACAATTACTATTTGGATATACACACTCAACACAGTGAAAACCAATGGCTTAAATGAGGAATTATGCCTATCAAGCCTTCTTTAATTATGTTAATTGTAATTATGTTTTGTCACTTTTAGTCTTTGTAATATTGTTGATGATCTTTTAAGTTTATGTTTCTAGGTTTAATTTATATGGATCGAATGCAACTTCTTTTTTTTTTTTTTTTTAGCGCCCTTACTGGTAGATACGCCCACCCCCATCTTCTGCCAATGGAATGGCAAAGGGTGGAGGAATGTCTTTAATAACTTATGCAATGTTACCAGTATGTTTTGACTCTGAGGAAGACGTACCGCGCAAACGTTAGTCTTTGTTTTGTGCACCACAATAAAAAAATTATCATACTGAGTGCTCCGGTCATCCCTGAATGTAGTTGTTCAGAAGTAGCCCAGTCTAGATTCTACAGTCCTGGACCATGAGAATCAACTAGGCTAAAGCACAAGTGACCCTCTTCTCGGACTGATTATTTTGTTTGTTTTCTTAGACCAAAGTGTTTTGTTTACTAGTGTGTTTTTTTATGCACTGGGAAAATAAAAGTGCTTCATATTTAGACTGGCTACAACCTCTCGTGAGTTTTTACCACTTCTATTTCTCAGTTCACATCCCTACTGGTGAGCTGGCCGTGCTGGCCATTTACATTGAGTTTGGTGCGATCTGTGTACCACATCATCCGAACATGTGGTCAGCCTGTGTTCCATGTCAGCGACTGTAGTTTTCACCGAGTCCAGGTCAGAGCTAAGAAATTCTATTGACAGATTCTATTGACTACTTCAGTTTTAACAGACTGTATTTAATTTTGGTCTTTCAGTTCTGGCCCGAGTAATGCAGATATATCTTCCTTCATCGAGGCGAGAAGTTCAGTCTTAGCATCAGAGATGCTGACTTGTTTGCTGTTATCCGTGTTTCTTCCTGTGCAGGTGAATTATCGCAGGTTTTTCGACACTGAAAGAGTTTGCTCAAAGTAAAATACAAACAAAGTTGCAGGTTATCTAATGTACAGAATATCCATTTTATAAATTTTTTTGGGCACTATTACGCGCTAGAAACAAAGTTTTTGAATAAAATTCAGCGGACCTTCCCAAAAGGCTCTCCATGGCCTGTTCTCTAGTGCCCCCGTTTTGAGGTCACACTGTGTGCCTTGACTGTGCAAAAGGCCTCATGAAATCTGGGGATTTTCAAAGGATTTTGGGTCGCATCATAGGACCCAGTGTCAGAAAGCTGGATTTGCGTCTGTTTGGGGTCATTGTCCTGCTGGAAGACCCAAGATCTCATACAAAAAGCACCCAGAAATGGATGGAGAATTCTGAAGTGGCCAGTAATGAGCCCTGATCTAAATCCCATTGAACACCTGTGGATACCTTAAAATTGCTGTTGGGAAAAGGCACTCTTCCAATATCAGAGACCAGGAAGAGTGGTCCAGAATTCAATGTGAAAGGTGCAAGAAGCCTATGGATGGTTAAAGGAAATCACTGATTTCAGGAATTTTTTCCAAACGGTGTGCAACCAAATTTAAGGGAGCCAATAATTTTGTCCAGCCCAGAGTTGTGTGAAATCAGGGCAAATTTGCTTTTTTCCTCCTGTTTTTATTTTGTTCCAATACACATAGAGAGAATAAACAAGTGATACTTTTCTGTGAGAAATACTTCAATACTTGCAGGGGTGCCAACAATTTTGGCCATGACTTCAAGTTTAAAGTCTGATTTGCACTTTCCATTGACTAAAAGTGCATATTCATGGTTAATCCGAAAATACTTGTTCCATGTTTTCCTGTTAGCCACAATTAACGATCTTGGCACAGAGACTGCCCCTATTTTTGGTTAATAACGCCCCTTTCGTAAGGCCGCCTTGATTATGCCTTGAATTTAAGCGCAATAGGAGGTGCAGCACAAAAGCGTGTACATGAAATTGGGTAAAAACAGACTTATGCACATTACAGACATTTTCCATACTCAAATTTTCAGGGGTATATTACCAAAATGTGTATAATATTTAGACCTGACATTTGTATCAGTGCCCTGATATTTAACTATAACTATACAATCATGACCAAATTGTTAGCACCACTGAATTTTTTTCAGAAAAAAAGTATTGCATTGTCACTTGTTTTGCTATAAACATGTTTTGCATTATGGCAATTTTGAATACCAGCAGGTCAATGTCCTTTCTCTAGTCTATTTAAGGTGAACCAATTGATTTGCGGGAACATTGTAATTGGCTGAGCTAGCAAACAAATTAGCCTAGCTGACCATCCAGGTATATATGATCATGTCAGAACCGTGATTACTCTAAATTAGGGTTGGGCGATATAACCAAAATCTTCTATCACGGTAGAAGATAACCGCGAAGATACCACAATAACGATATACATCATACAATATAGCAATTTGTATCTTATAATGCACTACTTAAAACAATTCAATGAGTCAAAAAAAATCAGATGAATGGATTGCTGAGTTTTGCAGCACTTTTTTGACTTTGGTCATCGTTTGGATGCTTGAATTTGAGATGATAGAAAAGGTTTGACATGTTTCCACCGCTTGCTAAAACAGTGCTCCTGCATACCTTGCAAATCACATTTGTCTCCGTCTCATTCGTATCACCCTTCCACAAGCCCCAGCCCCCTTAGCAACTGTTGCTATGCCAAACTTGTCAAACCTTCGCTCCCTGAAAAATTCATCCAATTTTAAATTGTGTCTACTTCTTCTATGCCCATAGAAATTATTTGTAACTTTTGAAAAAATAAAGAAATATCATAGAAAAGTAGACTATAGAGCATGAAAACTCCGGTATTTCAAGGTTACATACATGACATAAGTACGTAGCAAAGCAGACCCGACAAGGAAAACTCAAAGGGACACTGTCATACAACAGCGGTGATGTTCGCATACATCAGGCCTTTTATGACAGATCTCATAAGTAACAAAACTTGTTGCCTGCCTCGGTGACATCAAAAACTGGATGACTAATACTTTCCTTTGCTTAAACTCTGATAAGACTGAAGTCATGTTGATTGGCCCTAAAAACCTGACCAACACTTTACCCCATCATCAGAGCTTACTTAGTGACCTTTCACTCACACCTAACACAAAGGTCAAGAACCTTGGGGTGTATATTGATCAAGACATCTCTTTAAATAGTCATATAAAGCATATCTCCAAAACTTCATTCTTTCATTTAAGCAACATTGCCAAGGTTAGAAAATTCCTGTCTTTTGAGGATGCAGAAAAACGAATACATGCATTTGTTACCTCCAGAGTTGACTATTGTAATGCTCTGTTCTCTGGATGTGGTACTAGCTGCATCAAAAACCTTCAACTAATACAAAATGCTCCAGCACGAGCACTCACTAGGACAAAAAAATATGAACATATCACACCTATCCTTTCTTCCTTACATTGGCTTCCTGTTAAAAGCCCTTAATGGCCTTGCTCCAGCATATATTAAATTGTTCCCTACCACCCTTCTAGACCCCTAAGGTCACAGAATGCTGGTCTCCTAGTAATTCCTAGAATATCAAAATCCACAATGGAAGGAAGAGCATTCTGCAGCTCCAGTAGCCTACAGGACCCACGCGTTCAGTGCGACCCGTGTCCAATATATTATAGAACACCGATTCTGGCCATTTTCTGGTTACAGCTCGGGCAGTGTATTGCCTCGTCATCTTTTGAGTGTCCATGTCTTAGATTTCACAATGTTTTAATCAATGGTGCGGTGTCAAAGTCGGATGCATTCACGTGCTAGACAAATAGGAGCAGTGCGAGAGAAAAATGACATCTGTAAATCTATTCTGGTCACGTTGAAAGTTAGAAGGCTACTAACAATGTAGATTATTCCCGTGTAAGAAGCTGTCACAACCTGATTTCAATTTCAATTGTTATTTTTTAATTATTGATGGGGTTTTATCCCCCTAGGATAAAATTCATTCAGAAGAGGTAAAAACCAGAGGTGGGGATGATCCTACCCATCCCCCAACCTTATATCGCCCAACCTTACTCTAAATAATTAATTGTTTAACATGCCAGCAACAACCACCCCTTACAAAACCTTCGAAGAAGCTAATCTATTTAATATAGTATGAAAACTATACTCCTGACTGCATAATTTTTAAATTTGTCACTAGCTCCTCTTTACAATAACCAAGTCTTTACGCTTTTTTTCTCCCTCTGCAGGTATTGCAGCACATTTCCTTGACATAATTCAATTCATTCAGTTCTATATTTCTGGATGTTAAGCTGCATTTCACAAAATTGCAGGCACAGGTCTGGAAACACAAAATATTCTCCATAAATACTTACCCTTATACTTTTGCAGATCTAAAAAAAACACTAAAATTAAATTCCATTATTTTCCATTCCACGTAGGAACCCTGTTTTATTTATTTCCTATCTTGTAACACTTTATTTTAAGGGTACACAGGTTATAGTGTATCTACCTAATTAGGTACAGTGGTACAACCAGTGTAACAATATGTTATGTCATGAACTAGTGTTGTACTTTTTTGTATTTTTGTGTATCTACATACTGTTGTTACAGTGTAATATGAAGTGTTCTTATAGTACTTTGCCAAAGTGCTGAAAACTTCAAGGAAGATGCTAGACTGGCCTCAGGCCAAAAGCAAGTCAAAGGTCTTCACTATCTACATTCATATGACCAGGGTGTCTACAGGTTTGTTAAAGTTATAGTTCAATTTAAGACTTTTTAAGACTTTTTAATACCATTTTCAAACAAAATTTAAGACCAAATTGAAAATCCCGCAAAAGTCAAGCACAAAACTATGAGGATATTTTAAATTATTATTTTATTTAACTGATGTTTTCTGTTGAATATTCCCAAGAACAACTATTCCAGAGAAGAAAATAATTACTATTAAATTTACTTTTAAATTTAATTAAAATTACTATTAATAATTACTATTAAATGACAATGTCAAGGCACTCACACCCTTTAAATCCAATGTAACAATGTGAATACACAAACCCTTGAAATATAAGCTCACTTATGCTGCTTGAAGCACTTGACAATCCTCTCACTCATACATACACCCACACAATACTCTCTCACACACACACACACAATACAATATTCTTACTCACTGCACATTACTACACAATACACTTACTTTCTCACTCACACACAATACAATACTGCCCTACAAAGGCAAAAGACCTTAACTAATCAGAGTGTGAAACTGAGAAAAATGACTTTAAAGTTTTTCTGTTGTCCAGCCAATTGTATGATAGATAGGATACTGAACATTTGCCAAGTAGTTGTCATAAGGAATACATTTATCTCCATAAAAATGTTAACCCCAAACTTGACCTTTGACCCTTATTCGGAAGTTAATGTATTCTGCAGTTGCATTTTCTGCAAAACAATAATGGGTCATACAAAGCAAAACACCTTAACTTATTGACTATTTGGACTTTTATCACTATTTATTTTTTTATGACATTTACAAAAAAATGTCCACAATGTATGGTCATATCAGTCGGTTACTGTAGCTATTTAGAGAGCTGTTAGTTTAATCAATAATAGAATCTTAGGAGAAGGTTGGATCATTTGCACATAAAAAGGTAGCTTGCATAGTTAAACTATTTATCTCATTTATTTACAACTAAGCTTGCAACATTTGGTCTTCAGGTGGCTTAGCTTACAGGTAGCTTAGTTAACTTTTCTGAGTAGCTTGCCCAACACAGTCTACCCACAGTGATAGGCTACTAAAAACTAAATGACAACCTTCCGACGTCGATTACATTGCACTTTGATAAATAAGGCTAACCTGCACATTTAGGCTATATTGCAAATGGGCTTGCTAAAAACTCGTGATGGATTTAAAGGTCCACTATGCAACATTTTTCATGTAATTAATCCGTTTCATGCTGTTTATGATGCTAAAATGAGTCATTACACGGTGAACGAACGGTGTAGAATGTGCCACCGTGGCCTATAGCGGTAGATACAGCACTTGCAATGTTCAGCAGCGCGGACCGCCTCCAATAGAATGCAGTGCAATACAATGCAATACAGCGGCCTTTAGAGGGAGCTCGTGAGAGAGAAAAACAGAATGTTGCTTAGCCCCTATTTAAACAATGGATTACCTTCTGATAGATTATGTTTTCCATGGATTTCAAAAGAAGGTAAGAAGCGATCTAGGTTAAATTTTCTGGGAGGGTTTGTGGTGTATGCTAAATGTTTATCCTTGCCATTGAAGTGTAACGTTATAGACGTCCCCAAACCTACCTACTCACGTTCCTTTCTGTCAGTGCTTGAACTTGAACTGTCACTTTGCTAGCCACCCTATATTGCACGAGAAAACTTGTATAGTCTAACTAGTAACCTCACTAGTTAATCAAGGCTTTGATTTATGGTGTTGCAGCTGGTAAAGTTATACCATTTGGTGGGTCAGGAAAAATGTTTTTCCCACTCTGCATAATGAGACTCCAGCGCTTTGATCTCCATTGTTGTAAAACGTTTACAGCAAACCACACAGTAAACCTCGCTGTCATCATTGGGCACAGCTTTCAGCCACCACGAAAAACTCGAATTTGTCACTTAACTTACCCAAATTTCCTTGTCTTGTCTCGACACTATGTTGACTAACAGCAAAGTCCTATTAAAACGTCTCTGCTAACAGATAACCCAGAGAAATCAAGCGCTGGGGTCAGGGTTGCCAGATCTGACTGACAGGTTCCAGCCCAAACACAATGTAAATCCCGCCCAAACCCAAAAGCCCAATTGGGCGGAAACCCACCAAATCTTGCAACACTGACCGTTGTCAAGCAAGCGCGTGTCTAGCAACAGAGCAGATTTAGAATCTGCATGGGAGACTCTTCCAAAACGATAAACTTTTCCTTTTCAAAGTGTAAAAAAAACCTTTTAATCATGCAGAAACTCTCCTCTGAAATTAAGATTAAAATTAAGACCCTTGAATTTAGATTTAAGACAAATTAAGACATTTTAAGGCCTTATTTTAGGATAACGGAATTTAAGACTTTTTAAGGATCCGCGGCCACCCTGTATGACATACATGTTTTGATGTGTCTTGGAACATGTTGGCTGTTACAACATAGTACATAGTACAGTAGCAGCTGTGTTGGTTCTTCCTTGTTACTCTTTGCTACAGTGGAATAAACCCATTAAAATAAAGTGTACCAGATATGTACCTACATTCATATGACATGTATGTTTTGTTGTCAGTGTCTTGGAACATGTTGGCTGTGACTTACAATTCTCATTTTATGGGTTTGGTACAAAGTATCATGTACATGTTGTGACTGTACAGTAGCACTGCTCAGTAGGCATTCAAAATAATAATAATTAAAAAATATATATATTCAAGGAAGGTTGGCAGGACCTTGCTGAGTTCCAGTCAGAAATCTTCACTATTAGTGGGGTGATCACTTTGCGAGCATGAAATATGGATTTCATTATGTCATAATGGAAAGATTACAGAAATTAGCAATTATAATTAGCAATCCAGTTCATTTTTTTTAAAGGAAAAGAGGTAACATCCTCTGCAAGCTACAGCTGCCTTATATATGTACTGATCATGATTCAAACTGTTGAAACAGATGTTGTAGTGCTGGCAGTTTCCAGCAAAACCTTGGTGACACTGGGTTGCACTCAGAACAGGGAAGAATTTTAGGCACATTGCAGCTCATGACATTGCACACAGCCTTGGTCCTGAAAAGGCATGTGCACTTCCAATGTTTCATACTCTGACTGGTTGTGTCTAACTTAATTGGTTACGGGGAAAAACAGCATGGACAACATGGAAAGGTCTCCCCAAACTTACTCCAGCATTGTTGGAACTGAGCTGTGCTCGATCTGATATTCGCTCACATATATCAACAATTGAAAGATTCACTGTTCTGCTGAACCAATACATGTGAGTGTGAACATGGCTAGGAAAAAGCTTTTTTCAAAAAGGCTCAGTATTCGCCGAAGTCCACCAACAAATGCAGCTCTTGAACCGCATGTGAGACAGGCAACATATCAGGGTGGTCATATTTGGGGCCAAGTATTATTGCCTTCTCATCATCTGCCTTGTCCATCTAAATAGGGCTGGTTTAACTCAGAGGATGAACCATACTTGACCTCACTTGCTCAAGCATAAAAAAGCCTGCTATGAACTTATTGCCTGCAAATGTACAAAAAGCTGTATTAAGCAATGAAGTGTAGCGTTACTGCAGTGTACCGATATGTTTATGTGAGGGAGAATGTCAGAGAGTGTAAAGCTGTTTGAATATTTTTTTTTGCTTCTTGACCAGAATCAGAATTAATTCAGCATTAAATGTTAGAATCTTATATGTTATTGACTGAATCTTGTGTTAATATTCAAAGCTCAACTGCTGTAGAGGCTCACATGTTATGCTATTGATTGAATCTGGTTGTTGTGAATTGCTTTGACCAGACAAAGATCAGCTATTAATCATTTTTCATTTTGATCACATAACATGAATTTACAGCTAATTAACCCATTAACCCATATTTAATATATTTTAAAACATATATCTGAAAGTATAAAGATCTTTACTGTGAAAGTGTGCGCATATTTACTCGTATCTATGGTAAAATGTTATTGCATTTTATGTTTTTAGTCCATTTTCCCATTACAAAATCCATATTTGGTGGCCATTTTGATTTAAAAAAAAAAAAACAAAAAAAAAAACAAACCTATCAAGTTGAGACCTTCTATGTGAAAGTTTACTTGTATGAATGTAGAAGCATGTTATTGCATTTTAATTTTCTGGCTGCTTTTAATCCACTTTCCCCATTACGACATCCATATTTGGCAGCCATTTTTCAAAATGGCCGCTGTGGCCCCCAGGGGCAAAATTTTGAGCGCCTATGGTCCTAAATCTGATCAGACCCCCTTTGTGAGCTTTCATACCAAATTTCATGCTTTTATATATTTTATTAAGTGATCGCTGCAAACTAAAGACATTGACTGGCCTTTGACTGAAACTACGCAAGGTTTGTATCCCAAAGTAGTGCCAGTTCCCCTTGAGCTCAGCACCCTCATTTAGTTGTCCAACATTAAGGTGTCATGAGCATTGATTAATACGTTCCAGCATTAGGAAGCTTTGAGCCTCAGTCCAGCCAACCTTCCTAGAAGAATTCAGCACTTTAAAACACATCATATTACACTCTAACAATGGTATGTTAAAGCATGCAATAGTGTCATACTTGCATGATAAAAGTACAGGACAACACTATTATATACTATAACAGGGGTCACCAACATGGTGCACGCGAGCACCAGGTCGCCCGCAAGAACACCACAAGTCGCCCTCGTTGGCACGTTCTAAAAACAGCACCACTTACAGTGAGCTGCGTATTTTTTTTTTTTGCTATTATACTTAAATATGACTTCCATTGGTGTGAATTTGAAAGTGATATTAAAATCTATGATTAGATTAAATATATAGATATAAGATATTATACCGTAATAGATTATTAGTCTAGCTGTGACAGTAGTTGCAACCATTGCCCTGGAGACCAGTTAGCGGGCGCTGTGAAGGTAAGGAGATGATTTACCCCTGAAAACATGGCAGAAAAGAGGAAGAAAATAATTTTCACAGTGAATGGGAGGATAAGTTCTTTATTACCACAGTGAAAAATTCCTGTGTGTTTAATTTGCGGGGCAACTGTGGCCACGGCAAAACAGTACAATGTTGAAAGACATTTCAAGACGTGTCACACAAGCTACCATGCTAACTACCCACCAGGCTGCGCACTACGAGTGGAAAAAGTCCGGGAGTTAAAAGCAGGTTTGAACAAACAGCAGTCTTATTTTACGAGACCGGTGAAGAACACTCAGAAAGCAACCGAAGCCTCCTTTAGAGCTACACATTTCTTGGTTAAGAAAAAAAAGGCCTTTTTAGACGGCGAGGTTTTCAAAGAGGCAATGATGATAGTTGCTAAAACTGTGCTTAAAGACGAGAAATATGGAACGGACATTATCTCCACTTTCTCCGATGTCCAATTGGGGGCAAGTACAATGGTTAGAAGAGTGTCAGCTATGTCTGGGAACTTGGCCGAACAACTGAACCGGGATCTGGAGAGATGCAGGTGGTTCAGCATCCAGTGTGATGAGTCAGTAGACAGTAGCAGTACAGCCCAGCTGATGTTTTTCATACGGATGGTGTTTGATGATTTCTCCACAAAAGAAGAACTTCTGACATTACTGCCCCTAAAGACAACTACGAGGAGTTGACATCTATAACGCAGTGAAGGGTTTTTTTTGCAGAGAAGGAGGTACCGTTGGAAAAACTGGTATCAGTGACAACCGGCGGTGCTCCTGCTATGATCGGCCGACATAATGGATTCATTTCTCACTGTAAACGTGACCCAGAGTTCTCGAACTTCATGCATTATCACTGCATCATTCACCAGCAGGCGTTATGTGCAAAGGTAATCGGCTTTGAGCACGTCATGACTCCCGTCGTAACCAGTAGTCGAGTTGAGGGGGGATGAGGAGGGATGGCATCCCCCGAGACAAAAACGGTAAAAATCATCCCCCCGTAAAAACATCCATCCCCTTCCATCCCTTGTGCCGTTTTATCAATTAGAGTGGAAATAACTTATTTTCAACACTGGAAATATAACTAAAATTTCAACACTTAACAGGCTTTGCACAATGTAAGCAAAACAGGCTACCTGCACCGTGAGACATCATGGCCAAGCGACGTGGACAGCTCGATGTGAGGGACTTCTTGAGAGCGAGAAGTCAAGAGTCAGAAATATCAGTCACACTTTTTATGAATCAAACATGTAATTTAGGACATACTAACAATAAAAAAAAGAGCTAATGAATGTTACTTTGGAGTCTACAGTCATTACCAATTGTGAATGGCCGCGAGACTCACGTAAAACATGAGTCACGGCATTACGAGATGTGTCAGTGCAGCTACCGCCGCTAGGAGGCAGCACAAGACCTCGCTAATGATTGCACAACATTCGGAGAGTCAAGCGGAGCAAGAGACGTTAGTTTACTTCCGTGTTCTATTTTTGCAATATGCAGTTTGGTCTGATATAGTCAAATTTTTATGCTAGAATTACTTTACAATTTTGGACCCTATGGCTTAACAATTAGCCTGCGCCAAGTAGCAAATCCCCAGCTTTATTAGGAATTTTAACACAAAATACGGAGACATCATTTCCAAAGAGAGACACAGAAAACATGACTGTTCCTTGCCCACAAACACACATGATAAACGTCTGACTCCAGCTCTAACACCATGAATCAAGCCTGGATTCTATGAACTAGTTATACAACTAGTTAGCCTACATGTTCATTTGTGTTCTATTTTCGCAATATGCAGTTTGGTCTGTTATGTTTGAATAGGCCTACGTGAAGAAACTTTGTTTTACCTTCTTTTGAACCCTCTTCAAAATCCTCCGAAAACTACATCCATTAATGAGGATTTAACTATAGGTTAAATCAAAGTCCTTCTCCTATAAAAACGTCTCTGGCAGAATTTCACCTTCAGCTGAGTTAACGCTGCTGCGACAAATATAGGCCTAAATGTGCCGAATGCGGTTTGCCCTCTGCTCATATTGCGTTCAGTAATGCTGCTCCGGGCCAGTGGCATTTTTTTATTGTAAGACAGGCATTTTTTTATTTTTTATTATTTGAAATGTTCTAAATGAGCATGTAGTTCATTTGTTGAGAGGCGCGTTGTAGCAGAATTGTATACCGAGTGACTGGAAGCAACGGCGGGCAGCAGGGCAAGCAACTCTTACCCTGTCCCATTTTGTTCGCAACTGCTGCACATTGCAACCTTTGTCAGCTTTTTGCCCTCCTATCCAATTGTATTCTCACAAACGTGGATATTTTAATTTAGGCTACTGAGACAAAAGGCAAATAGGCTATATGTTCACAGCGAACAATGGATTTATTACCGGACTCCCATAATGGAGTTACTACCGGACTCCCTATGATTATATATCTTCATATTTCTAGTTGGTTTCATGCTTTATACTGATAAAATATGTGACAAAGACCCCTTTTAGTCAATGCTGCTCAATTTTCAAGCAAGGGATGGAGAGCCAATAAAATTATTTGTTATAGTCAAGTGCTTGAAGTGGGCCTGAACGCAGTTTCGGAACTTCTGTATTTTCGTGTTTTGCGTTCCGCCACTTTTTTCTGTGTTCCGGGCAGTGCTTGAAGTTGGCCGGAACGCAGCAGAACGCAGTTCCTTACTTCTGTATTTTAGTCTTTTGGGTTGCGCCATTTTATTCTGCGTTCCGGTAGGCCTACTTAGCTGAAACTGATCCGACACAGCGACACTGGCCCGAGAACAGACAATATCACAAGACCGATAAAAGACTACATTACCCACGAGACACGACAGTGCCCTATCATATGCATACACTGAGTCCCAACCAATCGCATCAGGGAAGCAAGGCAAACTGTCACAATTTATAATGTGAATGTCATGATGGCATTGTTCACAATGGCACTACGGCCCTATAAGTTTCCCTATGATTAGATGCATCACGCTGGTCTGGTTCATGTTGTTTTAATTGTTTTTCAGTATCATGTTTTTGTGAATGAGGAAAACGTAGCCTATGCCCATATAGGTTATTGCTTGGAAGAATGATTATGATAGTTTTTGAAACAACACATCCAAAAGACTCACAATGTCACCGAACAAATGTCAAATGTCTTACAATTAGAGTTCCTGCACTTATTTTTTCCTACTTCAAGCACTGGTTATAGTTGTACTTTTTAGTTAGGCCTAATGCAAACGTTTATTATTTCAAAATGTTAATGCACTGACCGCAAAACGTACTGCTTTGACTTGCAGGACCTACTGGAGGACGGTTGAAACAAGTGTTACTATCATCCCGACAGTGCCTGCTAGCAGCAAAAGGCGTTTTTCTCCTAGACTAAAAAATATTGACATTTCATACTGTAGGATGTTACATCATCAATTCATCTGTTGTTTAAAAGTGATAAGTGTATATTAAAATATACACTTAAAATGACCCCCCGGGTCTAACTTCAGATCAGTATTGCATATCGAGACGATTTTCCCTGGGTCTGTTTAGTATTACAAGCTGTATGGGATGACAAAATGTCATGTTTGAATTGTGAATGGTTTACGAGAAAATTTCAATGGTTAATTCATCCCCCGGTTCAATCGTCCCGGCTCTCCCCTACAGAAGGGGCGTTTTGTGCCCACAGGTTCTCAGCACCCATCATCTCACTTGCATTGTGTATAAAGATCGGGGGGAGGGGGGAGGCTATACATGCAAACGATCTGCTGGGAGGATGGGCGACCAATTGTTTACAAAAACTGCAGAGTGATTCAAATAGCCTATCCCTAAATCCCTCATTCACAAGCAGCACAAAATGCATGTCCTTGTGAAGACTTATTGAATTGAAGTACTATTTCACATCTTACACTCAAAATTACACATTGCAATAACAGAATCAAGTAAATCAAGTAAGTATTGCAATAACAGAACCCCGTTCTGGAGCCATACTGTAGTCCAGTGGTTCTCAAACTTTTTTCACCATTCCCCACTTAGAAAGAAGGAGAATTTTCGCGCCCCACCTGACCTGTATCAACACCCCCCCACCCCCCCCCCCCCCCCACACACACACACACACACACACCGCTTTATGATCAGCTCCCATCTCCTCGCAAAGAGCGGAGACATCGCACATCTTTCGCTAATGCAGCATTCACCATTCGTTTATCCTACTAACGGTATTCTGCGAGTTTTTGTTGAAAAAAAAAGTGATGGGCTTATTAGCGTGATTTGGGTGTGAAGTCTCCAAGCGCAATGTTAGGCCTTATACTGTCTGCTGCCAGTTGTCTGACACAGAACACACATGAGTCGCTCGTCATCCAAAACTATTAATCTAAACGCAAACGCATAGGCCTATACTTTCTTTTTAGTTGACTCTTCGTTTTTTTAGTCCGCCTGTCTTATTCTCATTCTCGCCATGACTGTGCGCCCATATGCACCGCAAATACTGCATACAACATTTTTTGCTCCACTGCTTGTATCAAATTCGTCCATTTTTTTAACCATTAAACGTGATACTGGTACACACATTGTAGCCTATGTCGCAATTTAGGCCGACATCTATTTTGTCTCAATATGGTTTCAGGCTGGCTTAATTTTTCTGGTTTTCTATCAATCGTCCCGGCTCTCCCCTACAGCGTTTTGCGTGTTTTAAGGTGTTTACGTGCTAATTATGAATCCATTGTGAGTGGGAGCGCTTTTGTTGAGTAACCTTTAATAAAGATAGACACAAAATGCTCGTTTTATTCCGATTCCTCGCGCCCCACCTGCAGTACCTCTGAGAAACGCTGCTGTAGTCCATAGCCAGGTGAACATGCGTGTAGCCTAGTTCATTGTGAGGCGCGTCCTTTGCCACAGAGTCGGCGGCAAGGTGTCGCATTTGAGGGCCGTGCCCCACGTAGCAGCCATTGGTATTAATTAAAGACATTTTATTAATATTTTAAAATTAATATGAAATGAAATAAAAGAAATAAACTGGAGATCGTAAATTGCACTTGCATAACACGTTCGTCCAATGATCATTGGTCGCTGAGTAAACTTGATTCAATTGATTTCAATGTGCCTGTTGCGCTGCAGCGCACAGAATTGTATCGTTAAACTTTTATCCGTTTTTATTTATCACCTTTGGTTCGCCTAATGGATGTATGAAAATTAATTTAATCAAGGGGCAAGCGAGAACTGCCAGAGTCTCTAACATTGAAAATGACGATGGACGTTAAAATGATTATATGATATGGGGCTGACAACGCAGAGTCTTGATGAGCTCCCTCTGTTGTGCGTTGATCACAGTCATCTTTCCCATCAGGACTATGGGTCAGCATAGTATTAATTAGGCCATTTTTATTGAATTGAATAGGCTAATTACTATATTTAGCCTACGGTTGGTAAACACAAACACGAAAACAACACTCAAATAACAGACTATTTACAGTAACAAAATAACAGTAGGCTATTCAGTATAACTAGCCTATTTCAGCTCAACTTTATTTCCTGACGGCTGTAGGCTAGCCTATAGAACACTTGCGGTCGCGGGCGCTCCCAAGTGCCACCTGGTGGTTGTTTTTGTACACTGCAGCTTCTTTAGAAAAAAAAAAAATTAAATGGTGCGTGACACACACGACGCACGGGAGGTTCGTGCGTGCAGCCGGGCCATTTCATGTGACACTGACTGTATCTAATGTGTGCCTCTCTATTTAGCAAGCTAGCCGAGTTGGATTCATGTTAATTTTGATTTAGTTGACGTTAATAAACGTTAATTCGTGTTTCTGGGATTCATCAGACAACAAAAAGTGTAATTTAAGGTAGGCTAAATGAATGAATGAATGCCCTTTATTGTCATCGTCACAGGTACAATGAAATTGAGAGATGTCTCGGGTCAGTGCATCTTCACATAAAATAATAGAATATAAATACTTAAGTGCTAATACAGTAATACACCCAAGCAAGGCCTAAAGGCTAAAGCCACATACAGACAGTCAACATAAGTCCAGTTGATATAACAATCAAACAATCAATCAATCACGAGTTGGACTTAGGGCTGGGCGATATGGACTAAAATGTATATCTCGATATATCTCTCATATGTCGATATACGATATATATCTTGATATCTTTCCAGCAAAAATAAATAAATAAATAAAATAAATAAAATAAAGTGTCTATAAAATAAATAATGAAAATAATATAAAGAGCTTTTTTTCAAAATAACAAGTTCTCAACTAAACTGTGCAACAGTAATAACAAACATGTGGGCCTTCTTTCCATTTGTGGAAAGAAAACGAATGTGTTAAGAGTCTCTGCCGTAATGTGACACAAATGTAGGACTCACAGGTTCTGCTAACTTTTCTCCACTCGTCTGTTGTCATTGCGTCACAGAGTTCAAATGCCAATCGCGCTCTCTCATCATAGTCGCGGCAGTTCTTGTCTTGTAAAGTAACAACACAAATCCGCGTTCCACGACGGCAATTGATGCCATGTCCACCGTGATACGGCAATTGATTTTAACGTTATGCTCCACCGCCGCTTTTTCTGTCATAGAGTTAGGGAACATTGCATGCTAAAGAGTTCTGAAGTTTTGCTCAGTTCCCACTGGTTTTGTGGCGGTCTGTCCTCGGAGTTTGTAACACTCTTCATATACTTGCCGGTGGCCTCCATTTCAAAATGACCAAACCGTCGTTTCGCTTTTTTGGCCACAATAACCTTTCCGCGGCATTCTCCATCTGTATAACTCATGCATTCTATGGAAGTCGCCATTGTTGTTTACTGTTGTCTACATGAGTAGGGGAAGGGAGGAGCTAACTCAAAGCAAGGAGCACTGAGCTATCAGTGGCAAGGAAGCTGGTGCACAGACGTCGCATAGCAGAAAAAAGCGGAATACTTGGCTCTGGATTAAAAAACAAGTCATAACCGATATATACGATATGTCAAAAATCATATCGTGGTTTGAAATTATATCGATATTGATTAAATATCGATATACCGCCCAGCCCTAGTTTGACTATAAACTTGCAGCGATTTAAAAAAAAAAAAAAAACTTGCTTTATCATTAATTACTAAAAATAACATATCATTAAAGGTAAATTGAGAAAAAGTGTCATTTCAGAAGTGTGTCAATCTGGTAGCCCTTAACATAAATCGGTACCCATGAAGTAGCTCTCACGTACAAAAAGGTTGGTGACCCCTGTACTATAACATATCATTACAACAGTTATACCACTGTACATGATTAGGTTGATACACTGTAACAGTGTCCCCCTAAAATGTTACCAAAACGGCTTATTTTAATTGACAGAATACATGCAAACATGTATTGAAGAAATTGAACTGCTAGGCTACAGTAGATAAAATTTGCTGTGATGAAACAGAGCACATATTTTTTTTAAACAATTTTGCATTAAAGAGCCCATAGAACACATT
This sequence comes from Limnothrissa miodon, assembly GCA_017657215.1. Classification (NCBI taxonomy): domain Eukaryota; kingdom Metazoa; phylum Chordata; class Actinopteri; order Clupeiformes; family Clupeidae; genus Limnothrissa; species Limnothrissa miodon. The sequence goes on from JAGFZM010000149.1 coordinate 95,371, forward strand.
TTATGACCATCATAAAATGTTCTTTGAGCCTCAATAATTGCGAATGCAAATTTGTGCGGCTGAAACAGACCCAAAAGCATTTCTAGGCTGTCTATTCCATGCTTAGAAATGCATGCTCATTAAAAATGTTCGCATTTCCCACCCCCTGGCGCTGACTGGCTAGTTCATTTTTGCTGAAGCAGATTGGCTCCCTAGTTTCACTGATACTCTCTCTCAGCAGTAAATTGGTGAACTATCTGAGTAAACAGTAAATCGGTTAACCATCTGAGCTAAATAAACACGCAATGGACTTGTCTAGAGTTCAACCATACATGTTTGAACCGGAGTCTGAAGAAGGTTCTGACGAAGAAGAACAACAGCCAGATCCACAGCGTTTGGAAATGAATGTGTCAGACTGTTAAGTTTTATTAGGATTCCTGGTAACTAACGTTGCGTACTATGTAATTAAAACTAGGGTTGCTTCACACATTCAGATACGGCATTGGGAAGTTAAACAGAGTTGGCATTTTACATGAAGGACTATTTTAGAGTGCAATAAATACCGTGTTAAATATGGATTTTGCCCATTAAAAATACCCGATATCCGACATCATAGTACTATTTAGTATCTGTTATGGTTAGCTTGCTAGCCTACCAACACTTTAGTGACCCGAGTTTGCAGCAACTTTTTTTGAGACACGAAACCCAAATCAGTTAGTTGCATGATTGGGAAATAATTTGCCAAACTATGTGATCTTACACTTACTCCCTAAATCGGGTGTACGTGCGGAAACTGTGAACGCATGCCTCATGAGAGGGGATACATATAGATATACAGATAGATAGATATAGTTGCCATTTCATTCACTAATATAAATATAAGTCATTGACGTTTGCAAATGTCACCGTTAGCTACATCAACATCGACCTGATCAGTTCTACTCTGTGCCTGCAGCAGGGCAAGGCAAACTTTTTTGAGGTTTTGAAAATTACAATAGCCCATCATATTTAAGCAAACAATCCACAAAGGTGAAAAATGAATATGCTTCGCAATAACCTGGATATTCTCCATCAAGTAGGTAAACTGTTAAGGCCACAGAAATACATGTGTATAATCCGATGGTTATGACGACCAAAAAATACTGAATTCTAGCGTGGTTACCTACCGGCAGAATCGGTTGTGCTTGCAGAATAGTTGGAATAGATCCTGGTTTCAGGCATTGCGCTTGTGAAAAGCCGAATCGATACAGCCCGAGGTTGACGAAACAATCTGGGGTGAAATGACCAGAGCAAACTACCAATCTCGGATTGAAGTTTAGTGTAACGTGGTTGTAGATAAACTTCAACCACTCCCGTTGAATGCGAGGTTCTTGAGGAAGGTAGTGCAAATTCCGGACAACCCCAGTGCATCCTGGAACGTTATACGCGTGTGCCGACATTTTTTCCGTATGTTCTCCAGTCAAACAGAAATTCAACATGCACTTATTTCAAACAGAAACTCTTTGAATTGGACAATGTAATGGAGGAGGTGTAGCTTTGCGCTGTCTACGTCAGAGCACTAGTTTCTTTTCAGCACGGCAAATTCTAGCTTGAAAATAGAAGGAGGTGGAAGATGGTGTTGAGAGTTTCGGTATGGTCCGTTGGATACCTTAAGCTACCTAAATTCAACAATAATAAGGTAAATGTTGTTTTGCATTTTATGGGCTCTTTAAATTGCAATTAGCGACATATCTAATTGTGATTATTATGTGAGGATTTTTAACTGTTTGACAGACCAAGTATTTTAAGGATTACATGAAAGATACAGTAGTGCATGCACACACTAAGAAATTTGTAAAAACTTATAAACACTTCGTAAATAGAGCCTTTCTGGCTGCTTAAAAAAAAAAAATGCTCCTAGTATTGCATGCCAATGACCAGATTAAATAGCCTGGCTTGCACGACAAAGCTCATGGGAGCTTAGTCTGGCCATCCTACATTACTAAACGTCTTCTGGGAGGCGGGCTTAACCTGCGTCCATCAGATGGCTCTGTATATTACTTGACGAATCTACAACCAATCAGACCACTCATTCCGATGGCGTAAGCTCGTTTCTCATTGGTGCCCACAGATTTGGGAAAAATAATTCCTCTAAAACAGCAGCCTGGCCAGACTGACTTGCTCGCGAAATTGAATGTAGCGTCACAGGAAGTATGGACGGGCCCAGGCTACCAAGTTAAAAGCCAAATAAGTTAAAATTAAACATACTCACCATGCTCCTGTTTGAAAAGTATGCTGTACTGTAATATAAACAAAAACATTCAGTAAGTAAAACAATTTAGTGAGTTTTGCGATACTTCAGAACACTTATGACAATTACCTGAGTACTCATTATCCTTTTGACTGGACTGTCCCTTGTAAACTAAAAAGATGAAAAAGCAAACATTAACACAGTGGTTCTCAAACTTTTTTGATCATTCCTCACTTAGAAAGAAGGTGAATATTCGCATGCCCCCCCCCCCCCCCCCCCTCCCTGAACTTTCACTTCTGGTTGAATTACGTACGGGATGTCTGAATAACCGAATGACCGTCCAAACATTTAGTACAAAATTTGGATGTTGACCGTAACGCGTCAAAATGGCAATATTACCAGAAGCATTGAACGGCTACCGAAGCCAAAAACGTTAACGTTACATCTTTAGACCATTCACACCTGCAGTAGTTTATGGTTATCACGCCACACGCTAAGCTAGGGAGAGTGTGTGCATTTGATGGTCTGACTCAGGTTTACTCGTTCCCACAAAGCCTAAATTAACCATCTTACAATGTTGTTAAGAATTTACCTTCTGCCTGCCGCCTTGCCCGCCACAAGAATAGAATAACTTTAGATAATTCCAACCACCGTAGTTTCAACAAATCCGTGAAGCCTTCTTCTTCTTCTTTGAGTTTTATGGCGGTTGGCAACTAACTTAAGTGGTGCATTACCGCCACCAACTGGACTGGGGTGTGGTTCAAGAGTTAAGATTTCTAAATTAGGTATAATAAAAGGAAAGAAAAGAAAGGAAACAAACAATCACTAAATAAATAAATAAATAAATAAATAAATAAAATTAAAAAAAAAAAAAATAATAATAATAATTAATTAAATTCTGTCCACTAGTCCTGTTCTCCTCAGAAAGCCAAGGACATAACTAAAACAAGTATCACAACTAGTATAACTTTCCTTGCAATTGTGATACTAATATTTGCCTGTCATCCTGATATTTAGGACACTGAAGAATAACATGCTCTATGGACTCTGGACTGCCACATATATCACAGTTGCCATCAGTATGTTTCTTCATAATAAAAAGAGTGTTGTTTAGTTTTGTGTGTCCAAACCTCATTCTTGACATTATCCTCCTCCTTCTTATTTCTGCTTGCATTTCTGCCCTTTCCCACTTTACTTTGTATATTATAATACTGTCTACCAGTCTGCCCACTGTCCCATACTGCTTGCCATTTATCATTAACTACGCTCTTAGCCATGGTCTTGATTTCTGCTTTACTGATTTTACATTCTATATCTATAGCATTATGTCCAGCTGCTTGCTTGGCCCATTTGTCTGCCATTTCATTTCCTACAACCCCTATATGAGCTGGGACCCAAACCAATGTAAGCTTAACACCTGACTTCATGATATTGTTAGCCACTTGAATTATTTGAAATAATATGTCCTGTCTTGACTTTGACTGGAGATGTTGGATAATGCTCAATGCAGAACTAGAGTCTGAAGCAATTACTGCCTTGCTTGGCCTATTAGCTTCCACCCATAACAGAACCATCCACACAGCTATCAATTCCCCTGTGTAAACTGCTAGGTCATTGCTTATTCTTTGACCTGATGCTAGTTTTAATTTAGGGATTACATAAGCAACACCTAGTCTATTATCTGACCCTTTAGAGGCATCTGTATACAGAATTACATCCCCACTATATTTTTCCATCAAATAACTCTGTGCCTCATATTTATCTATCTTATCATCTTGTTTCTTCTCCAATAACCCCCAGTCAATAGACACTTCTTTAAAGGCCCAAGGTGGGATATCTGGAAAAGGTACAGTTGGGCTTACTTCAACTTCATTCATACCCATTCCAGTTACTTTACTGTTAATCACCCAACCAAAGCTTTTAATTTGAGTTTTTCCATGTTCTTGACATTCTTTTAAAACTGGCTGTGTCATATGTTTTTGGTCATGTCCTCTTAGGTTTGCCCAATAAACAACAGCTAATTGATCTCTTCTGAGGTGGAGAGGTATTTCTCCCATTTCCACTTGAATAGCTGCCACTAGGGTGGTTTTAAGAGCGCCACAACACAATCTTAATGCCTGATTTTGGATCACATCCAACCTATTTAACTGAGTTTTGGCTGCAGACCTATATGCTATACATCCTTAGTCAAACATAGACCTGATCAACCCAGTATAAATTGTTCTTAGAGCAGATCTACTAGCACCCCATTCCACTCCACTTAAACACCTCATTACATTTATCACTTTTTTGCATTTGTCAATTATCTTTTGGATATGTGTTGCCCATGTTAACCTCTTGTCAAACCACATGCCCAAATATTTAAACGAGTCAACCCTTTCTAATTCATTGTCATACAATTTCACCTTCACTTCAGTAGGTATTTTCTTCTTTGAGAAGAACATTGTTTTAGTATTGTCAATCGATATCCTAAAGCCCCATTGTATAGACCATTTCTCTACTAGGTCAACTGCTTGCTGGATCTTATCCACCACATATTCTGTGTTTCGCCCTCTTTTCCATAATGCACCATCATCTGCAAACAGTGCTACTTCCACCTGACCCTCCACTTCCTTAAAAATGTCATTAATCATTATGGAGAACAGCAGAGGGCTGACTATACTTCCTTGTGGGATCCCATTTTCCACCTGATATTGGTCACTAAACATCCCATTTACTCTGACCATTATTACTCTGTCTGAAAGGAATTCCTTAACCCATGTACCCATTCTTCCTCTTATCCCCAAAAGATTTAATTTAATCAGGAGACCCTCCTTCGACATCATGTCATACGCTTTTTCAGTGTCAAAAAAGACTGCAACCACCGTTTCCCTATTCACTTGTGCTTTCCTTATACTATCCTCTAAATATACTACAGGGTCCATTGTCCCTCTGCCTCTTCTAAAACCACATTGATAGTTTTGTAGCAATCCCTTTGTCTCAATTATGTATGTGAGTCTATCATTTATCATTTTTTCTATAGTTTTGCCCAACTGAGATGTAAGTGCTATTGGTCTGTAATTATTAGGACTCTTGGGATCTTTCCCTGGCTTTTTAATTGAGATAATTATAGATTCCTTCCATCCTCTTGGGATTACTCCCTCTGTCCAGACCTTATTATACAAAATTAATGTAAATGCACTTTTTTCCCTATATCAGTTAGGTTCTCCAACATAGCATAACAAATTCCATCCCCCCCAGGGGAGGATTTGCCTAGTTTTCTCAGTGCATTGTTAATCTCATAGATTGTGAAAAGATCATTCATTTCCCTTCCTACCTCCTCTTCTCTTTCATGACCAAGCTGATATTGTTCAACCGTTTCTGCCCTGGCAGAAATTTCACGCTGGTTAAGGTTATTAGAGCTTTGCACCCTACTAAGAGTTTCAGCTAATAACTCTGCTTTACCTTGACTACTGGTGATAGCGTGTTGCCCATCCATCATCACAGGGTATCCATTTTCTCTCCCACTCCCTTTCATTTTCTTTATCATACCCCAAACTTTCTCAATTGGGGTTGTTCTTCCAATGGAGTCACAGAACTTCCTCCAACAGCTCCTCTTTGCTTCCCTTATTGTCTTCCTTAATAATTGTGCTGTCTACACTAACAGCCAGCTAAACTCTCTCCCAAATTACGACTCTGAAGACTATTTTGCCGTCCACAGGTTTAATAATTTCAGGACAGTGTGAAACTGAAACATACAAAACACAAAATACTAGTTAGACTAGACGTGAAGCATGAAGTTTACAGTGTACGTTCACGTTTAGCATATTAGCCTTGTTAACTCAACTCAAGCATCATAGAAACTTCAGGTAAACATAGAATGGCGCTGAATCAAGTTAAACTAAGAATTCATGTCGGCAAAGAAAGACATAAACAAACGATACATACCGACAGTGCTGCCTCAGGCATAAGAAAATAACAATATAGCTGCAGAATAGGGAGACGTTAACCTTATGTGTGTGATTTGAACTCTGAGTTTACATTCCCAGAGTGAGCCTACGGAAGCTGCACTAAGACATAAAACGCAAAATGGGAAATTAAGAGTGCACAATAAAGATGCATTCACCTTCTTCTATTGAAATACTTATGTTAAAAAACAGAAATTATGCAAAATGATCTGAAGTAAAAAATAACTTGTTGATTGTAAACTTTGACCCTGTCTGTTTTCTAACATTTTTTAGAACAAAACACTCCCCGCCTGACGTGGATACACGTCACAAACAACACCTAATTACTTTTTGTCTGTGTTGTTGGAGACAAAAGAAACACAAGTTCATTGACAGGTCTTAAGAATAAAGAAGTCCCTTCTGCTTTGATGATTTTCACTTCAACCTGGCGCACTTTTTCATCTTTGCTAGGAAAAGTCTGTGTTACCAATCCAAGAGGCCATTCATTTCTTGGTACTTGGCTGTTCTTGAGCAGGACAACACTTCCTGGCTGGATGTTTGGAAGTGTGGACTGCCATTTCTTGCGGGTCTGAAGCGTAGGGAGAAACTGCTTCCTCCAGCGGTCCCAGAAGGTGTTAGACAGATGTTGCACCTGTCGCCACTGAGACTTATAGAGGTCTGCAACTCCAAACTCACCAGCAGGGGCAGGTACGATGTTAGGCTTTTGTGTGAGCAGAGCAGCTGGTGTGAGTATGAAGGAGTCATCAGGGTCAGTTGTCACAGGAACAAGAGGCCTGGCATTTATGATCGCTGCCACTTCTGCCATGAATGTCACCAGTACTTCATGGGTCAACTTGTCCTTCAGCTTAAGAAACATTGAGTCCAGAATTCTCCTAGCCAGTCCGATCATCCTTTCCCATGTTCCGCCCCAATGGGAAGCATGCGGGGGATTAAATGTCCAAGTACAGCCTTGGTCTGAGAGATAAGTCTTCACTGCTGTACTATCGATGTTTGACGGAATCTTCAATTCTTTGCAGGCACCTATGAAGTTTGTGCCACGGTCTGAACGTAGGTGCTTGACTGGTCCACGCACAGAAAGGAAACGCCGCAACGCGTTAATGAAACTAGAGGTATCAAGTGATTCTATGACCTCAATGTGGACAGCTCTTATGCTCATGCATGTAAAGATCACTGCCCACCTTTTACTTTGTGCGAAGCCACCCCTGGTCTTGCGTGAGGAGACATTCCAAGGGCCAAACACATCTAGCCCAACACTTGTGAATGGAGGGTCTGTTGACAGACGATCAGCTGGCAAGTCAGCCATTTTCTGGATGCTGAGTGGAGCTCTGAGCCGCCTGCAGAATAAACATTGATGGATGATGCTGCTCACCTTTTTCTTCATACCAACTATCCAAAGTCCAGCTGCGCGGACTGCCCCTTCAGTGTAGTGACGACCTTGGTGGTGTATTTGCTCATGATGATGTCTGATGAGTAAAGTTGCAATGTGATGTTGGCTTGGTATAATCAAGGGGGTCTTTTCACACTGTTGAAGGCTTGAATGATAGAGACGGCCTCCAACTCTTAATAGGCCCTCAGAGTCGACAAAGACGTCCAGATTCCTCAGAGGACTTGTTTTTGGTATCTCTTTTTGGTTTTGGATGCACTTTATCTCTTGGCTGTAGACTTCCTGTTGTACAGTTTGGATGATCACAGCTGAAGCTTTGCGGCACTCTTCAACCGTGAACTCAGCTTTGCAGTAATGCCAGCCCTTACATGAACTCTTCTCCCCTGGAATGGTCTTGAAATTACAGGCTATGTGAATGAGGCGAGTGACTGCTCGTGTTAGTGACTTCCAAGTAGAAAATTTTGTGAAGCGTTGGGAATTAAGCTGTTCAGGTATGGCTGTGGTGTTTAGGGCAGACACTAAAGGCCGGATATCTGGGTCTGTGTTCGGGTCAACAAGTTCATAAGTGCTTTTAGACGCGTCTGGCTCCGGTCTGGACAGGAACTCTGGCCCGCTCAGCCAGTTGGTGTTCTTTAGCTGACCAGCACACACAGAACGTGTTGCGTGGTCTGCAGGGTTCTGGTGGGTTGACACGTAGCGCCACTGATCTGGACGGGAAGACCTTCGGATGCGTAACACCCTGTTGCTTACATAGACATAAAAACGTCTGGTCTCGTTGTAAATATAACCTAGCACCACCTTACTGTCTGAGAAAAAGGTTATGCTATCAAGGTGGAGATCTAGCTCTGCTGAGATCAGATCAGCTAACTCAACGGCAAGCACTGCTGCACAGAGTTCAAGTCTCGGCACTGTGTGCTCAGGGCGAGGTGCAAGCTTGGCTTTTCCCATTACAAATCCCGTCTGGCTTTTCCCTTCAGCATCTGTGACTTTTAGGTAGGACACTGCAGCGATAGCTTTAACAGACGCATCACAGAAAACACACAATTCTCTTCTAGCAGCTGCTGATGGCGAAGTTTCAGTGTAGCGTCTGGGTATGGAAAGTTCAGACAGCTCTGACAGAGAGGCTCTCCATGATATCCAGGCATCCTCCATTGCTTGAGGTAGTGGGGCGTCCCAGTCACCACTTTCAGTAGTGAGTTCTCGCAGGATAGCCTTACCCTGGATTGTGACCGGTGCAACAAACCCTAGCGGGTCATAAAGGCTATTAATGGTGGACAAGACACCACGTCGGGTGTATGGTTTCACCTCGTCAGAAACACTGAACAGGAAGCAATCTTCCTGGAGGTTCCAAATGAGTCCAAGACTCCGTTGCAGCGGCACTGTGTCTGCATCGAGATCGAGGTCTTTGAGATCACTTGCATGGTCACTGACTGGGAAAGCATCCATCACTTCTTTGCTGTTGGCTACAATCTTATGCAGCCTCAGATTTGACTTGGAGAGAACATCCTGTGTGTCTTTTAGCAGTTTGACGGCAGCTTCAACAGTAGACAGTGACTTTAGCCCATCGTCAACATAGAAGTCACGCATCACAAAGTGCTTCACTTCTGGGTCGACATGATACTCACTGGTTTGGACAGACTTGTGTAGGCCATGAATAGCTACTGCTGGTGAGGGGCTGTTGCCAAACACGTGTACAGTCATGCGATACTCCACAATGGGGTTGGAGAGGTCATTGTCTTGAAACCAGAGGAAGCGTAAGAAGTTACGGTCCTCTTCTCTTACCAGGAAACAATAGAACATCTGTTCTATGTCGGCTGTAAAGGCGATGGCCTCCCTTCTGAAGCGGACCAATACTCCGATCAGTGTGTTGTTTAGATCGGGCCCAGTTAACAGCACATCATTGAGTGACACCCCATTGTATTGAGCGCTGGAATCAAACACCACACGTATTTTCTTAGGTTTCTTTGGATGGTACACTCCAAATATTGGCAAGTACCATCGTTCTTCATTCTCACTGAGGGGCATGGCTGATTCAGCATGGCCTGTCTCAAACATCTTGCTCATAAATTTGAGAAAGTGATCTCTTAATTCAGGCTTTTTCTCAAGGTTACGTCTGAGCAACATGAGGCGCTTCACAGCTTGTGGCTTGTTGTCTGGGAGCCGTGGGCGGGGACATTTGAAAGGTAACGGTGCCACCCAGCTGTTGTTGGAATCTTTCCGTAGCTCTTCATCCATTATCCTCATAAATGTGGCGTCTTGGATGGACGGAGCCACCTGGTTGTCATCCTTAGTGCGTCTGAACACATTGCACCCTAGATGGTCGGCTTCACAGGAAAACTGTTCTGTAGGATATGACGAAGGATGACTGGTTGTCTGGACACTGAACTTTTCCTTTACATGGAACACATTAGGGCATGGAGAAAAGAGGGTAGGGCGTTTAAAGACTGTGATGTTTGTGTGAAACGTGCAAATTGTTGGTGGTCTATGGACCTTGCCCAGCACACATTTCCAACAATGACCCAACCCAGGTCCAATTTCTGTGCATATGGCTGGTCGTGAGAGCCATTCACTTGTTTGCGTACTTTATGCACTCTAATAATGTCTCTTCCTAGCAGAAGCATTATAGGGGCTTGTGGGTCAATGTCGGGTATGAGGTGAGCAAATGACCTTAGATGAGCATGATGGAGAGCCACTTCAGAAGTTGGAATTTCCTCTCTGTTGTTCGGAATGTCATTACACTCTATGAGGCTTGGCAATGGGATTCGAAGAGTTTCATCCAGAGATTCTATCTCATAGCCGCTGGCCCTCCTGCCAGTGGATTCTTTTACCCCAGCACATGTCCTCAGTGTGTATGGAGTGCTTGGGCTATCGTCGCTGAACACTTCGAAGAACTGTGAGCGGACCAATGATCTATTACTCTGCTCATCTAATATAGCGTACAGTTTCACAGCCCTTTCTCTGTGGCCCACAGGATATACCCTGACTAGGCATATTTTAGAGCAAGAACGTTCTGATAGCTCCCCACCACAGACTTCTGTGCATTTGTTGTTGATCTGAGGTGGAGGCAGAGTTCCTTCACCCTCCCCGCCATACTCTGCTGCAGGGGCTGTTTCTTGGACCCAGGGGGCGGGTCCAGGGTGAAGTGCTGTATTGTGTCTTTGGCTTTTACATTCAGCACACTGGACATTGACCTTACAGTTCTTCGCAATGTGGGATGAAGAAGAACAACATTTGAAACACACATTATTTTCTTTAAGCAGTGTTTTGCGTTCTTCAATAGTTTTTTGTCTGAATGCCCTACAGTACACTTGATCAGAGGATGAGGCTTTTTGTGCAGCAAACATAGCTTATCATACTCATTAGGTTTGGTTGGGGGCTCACCGGTATCAGACGTAGTTCCAGGAGATACCTCTATTTTGTGTACAGAGACCTCTTGCTGTCTGGGTGGTTTCCAAGGGGCTTTCTCAGTCTTAGTTGCCACATCTGAGTGAACAATGAAACTGAAACTTGGATCAGTCATTATGCGTGCCTGCTGAGTGACAAAATCTACGAAAAAGGCAAATGGTGGATAAGGCACCTGATTCTGCCGCTTATAGGATGCGCCAGCTGCTACCCACTTCTCCTGGAGGCGATGAGGCAGTTTCTGTACTATAGGATTGACTCCTCTTGCTGTGTCTAGGAATGAGAGTCCGGGCAGGTCACCCTCCATTTTAGCAGACTGAAGTTCCATTAATAGATCATAGTTTTGTAAGCTTGGATCCATCTCTGCCTAACATTCTGGGAAAGCTGTCAATACGTTTAAATAGTGCATTTTCTATTGCTTCTGCTGATCCATATGTATGTTCGAGTCTGTCCCATGCCATAATCAGCCCCGCTTCTGGGCGATGAATGTGTATTGCTCTTATCTGTTCAACTTGCTCTGCTGATTCTTTCCCCAGCCACTTAAGCAAAAGATCTAGTTCCTCACTCGGCGTCAGGTTCAGGCCGCTAATTGCAGTTTTGAATGAACGCCTCCACGCTCTATAGGTTTGAGGTTTGTCGTTAAACTGAAGTAAGCCTGTTGCAACCAGTTCACGGCGGGCAAGATATCTAACAAAGTCATTCATGTGTGAGGTGCCGTTACTGCAGTTCAGTGGAATAGGATGGTGGGATGAAGAATTACCATCATAGTTTCCGGGTGTACACTGATACACAGGAATGGCCTGTTCGTCCTTCTGCATAACATGAGGGGCGCAAATGTCTTCCTGGTACCTTGTAACTGACTCATGGTCACCTTCCACTACGTCGATGGGCTGCTGAAATGTGAAGTTGGGCAAAGCAGAACCATTGGTGTCAACTTTGATATGTGATGGTGGTGGGAACTTTTTCGTCCTGTCACTGTTGCCACTTAACTCTAATTCTGAATTTCTTTCTTTCAGTTGGTCAATTACATATTGTTCTGTGCGTTGAGAGGCCAATAAGGGAACAGAGTCTAGCACACAAATGTGTGATCTCTCCACAGCAGCTTCCAGTACTTTCGCTTCAGCAATAGCTGCAGAAGCTTCTTTTTTGTGTTTAAGTACTTCCATAGACGCTTCCAACTTAGCTTTCTCTAATCTTAAACTAATTTCTTCTTCTGCATAAACTAGACGTGCTTTAGCTGCTTCGGCCCTTGCTCTTGCTTTGACCGCTGAAGACCCCGTCGATGAGCTGGATCGTATTGAGCGGCAAGCCTGGGAGCGTGTCCTTAGCGATATACAATCGTCTGAAATGGCCGGGTGTGCGGCGCCCTCTGCTGGCCTTTTTATCTGCAAACGTTCTTCGTTCGTCTTTGTCTCCATAGCGCGCGCTGACTCTTCCCTGCTCATTTTCTGCCGGCGGCGTGGGCTGAGCAGATAGCTGAGGTATGCAGCGTTATCCTGCCTTCTTGGTAGTGTCGTTTCACTGTGCTGTCTACACTAACAGCCAGCTAAACTCTCTCCCAAATTACGACTCTGAAGACTATTTTGTCGTCCACAGGTTTAATCATTTCAGGACAGTGTGAAACTGAAACATACAAAACACAAAATACTAGTTAGACTAGACGTGAAGCATGAAGTTTACAGTGTACGTTCACGTTTAGCATATTAGCCTTGTTAACTCAACTCAAGCATCATAGAAACTTCAGGTAAACATAGAATGGCGCTGAATCAAGTTAAACTAAGAATTCATGTCGGCAAAGAAAGACATAAACAAACGATACATACCGACAGTGCTGCCTCAGGCATAAGAAAATAACAATATAGCTGCAGAATAGGGAGACGTTAACCTTATGTGTGTGATTTGAACTCTGAGTTTACATTCCCAGAGTGAGCCTACGGAAGCTGCACTAAGACATAAAACGCAAAATGGGAAATTAAGAGTGCACAATAAAGATGCATTCACCTTCTTCTGTTGAAATACTTATGTTAAAAAACAGAAATTATGCAAAATGATCTGAAGTAAAAAATAACTTGTTGATTGTAAACTTTGACCCTGTCTGTTTTCTAACATTTTTTAGAACAAAACAATAATATTGCTTGAGCTTTCTTATATACATTCAAATTTTGTAGGTTATGCTTTCTTTTTAAAACTCTAAAAGCTTCATTCCTAATTTTTATGGCTTTTTTACACTCATCTGACCACCATGGAGCTATTTTACCTAGATGTCTCGGCTTAGATTTAGGTATGGCTAAGCTTGCGTCACTGAGTATGCCAGCACTAACATCTTTACAAAACCCTTCAATGCCTTTAGTAGAATCCACTAATGATAGCAATACATCACTGGCTTCTCTGAATTTATCCCAATCTGCTTTATGTATCATCCATCTCTCATGGCTAACTTCAAGCTCAGTCGAAAATTCAATTCCCACTTGTATTTTAATTGGGAAATGATCACTACCAATAGTACTGTCCCTTAATACTTCCCACACACATTTGTCTGCTAGTGAAATGGTTGACAGTGTAAGGTGTATTGCAGATTCTGTACCTCTAGCATGATCTAACCTAGTACCTGAACCATCATTCAAGCACACTAGGTCTTCCTCATCCATAAATTCTAAGACCACATCCCCATTAGCATTGTTCCTCTCTCCCCACAACGTACTATGCGCATTAAAATCCCCACACCATATCACCTTCCCATTTATGCCCTTCCATATTTCTGCCAATTGACCTAATTGTAATTGTTTACATGGGTTGTAAAAATTAATTATTCCTATATTGCCTTCATTAGACCATACCTCTACATAGACATATCTGCCCTACAAAGGCAAAGAGCAGTATGTGCATTTTTTTCAAAAAATATTTTTTTGCACAAATCAGAAGTGCAGGATCAGCTCTACAATCTGTATAAAAATCATGTTGATAAATGTATTTATTTCCTATAAATATTAACATTTTTAGTTTGCCGTTTGTATAGAAAAGTAGAGTAAAACCAAGGCAGAGTGCAGCATGTGCCCTTACTGCAGACTGCCTTGGTTTTACTTGCCCTTACTGCAGTCTGCCTTGGTTCTACTTGCCCTTACTGCAGTCTGCCTTGGTTTTACTATAATGCTGCCGTTTTTGTCATTGTTGCCAACTTAGAGGCATGAGGGAATCTTGCTTTAAACACCCACATCAAAAAAGACAAGACACTGTAAAATGTCTTCACTTTCACGTGGAAGAATGCTGGTAAAACTTGCCACTAACAACAAAGATTCCAAAAATGGTAAGTTTCAAACCTATAAAGCCCTGTTTTGTCAGTTTTGTTTGTGTAGCTCTTTCTAGCTAGCCTTAGCTATTTTTTCAATAATAGGCTATCATTGTTTCAGCATAGTGATCATAAGCGTAGCCTACCTTGGGAAAAACCCTAGAGAAATTACTAAAATGACCTTAAGTAAGTTTTAATGTTTTGATTTTTGATTTGTTGTTTGACTTAACATTATTTTAACTTTACGGTCATATAGTTTTGTTTTGTGAGTTTAGAGATTAATGTGCCATGGACAGTACAGGCAAATTGCTAGTCGCTAAACTGTGTGTGTAGGCATGCGTGTGTGTGTGTGTGTGAGTGAGAGTGTGTATATCATATTCTAAATTTCCCCTTTTTTGATTTCTCTGTATTGAATGCCTTTTTGTATGAAGGTTACAACCCCCCCTCCTCTTCCTGTTTCTCTGTCCCTCCTTATTGATGTATACCCTTTAACCACAAAGTCTAACTTAGGAATTAGCCATGTTTCCTGCACAAATCACATTTGGTTTTTCACTTAAGCTATCTATATATTTCTTAAACTCTTGTCCATTCGCTATCAAGCTTCTCGCATTCCACTGCAAAACTACTAATATTGTCGAGTCTCTTCATTAAGGTGTCTCTAACAGACTCCCACATAAGTTCCTTAATATCTAAGAATTTCTCAGCAGACTTAGCAATGATTTTAATTCTCTCTGTTCGACTAGTGTTTTGTGCTGAACAATTAATGACCTCTGCAATAAACAAAATAAAATTGTTTTTAGATACTATCAATGTTTCCTCCTTAATTTTGTTGCACTTTGAACAGTTAATTGTTTCTTGTCTCTCTCTCTCTTTCTTTTAACATAAGGTTTGGGGTCGCCAATGACTTCTCAACCTTCTTTGTAGCCTCTGCATAGGATAGCCCTTGTGTGATTTTAATTTGTTGAACCTCTTGCATTCTCCTACTCACTTCACACCCTCTATATGCTGAACTATGCTCTCCTCCACAGTTACAACATTTCAGTTTTGCGTCCTTGCCACACTGTCCATACGCATACTCTCCACTGCATTTGCTATATCTTTGTTTTTCTTTACACACAGCAGCTACATGGCCAAATCTTTGGCACTTATAACAACGTAGTGGTGGAGGAATATACATCTTGACTTCATAGCTCATATACCCTATAAACACTCTTTCTGGTAATTTAATTTCATCAAATGTTAACACCATTGATAGGCTATCAGTAACAACACCATCTTGTTTCGTTTTAAGTCGTTTCACATCCTTAATCTTAGCATTTGTAATACTTTCCTTTATATCATCTGTTGATTCCCTTAACGGGATCCCTGAAATTACCCCCCTTACAAGTTTCTTGTCAAACACCATTGAACACTTAACTTTGTTGTTATTTATTTTGTTGACTTTAATTGCCTTTCTTTGTTGTTCTTCATCTTTACATGTTATCATTAAACACCCATTCCTTAGCTTTTTAGCACTTCTTACCTTCCCAAACTCTTTGTGCAGTGCTTTAGTTAGTTGTATAGGGCTCCAATCGATAAATGTAGCTCCCTCATGGACCAATTTTACAAACACTTTATACTCCATGTCACTTCTAATTGCTGTTCCAGAAGGTCCTTCCTCATCTGTGAAATATGTTCTATCATTAGCTTTTATCTTACGCTTCTTACTCCTGGCTGTCTGCCATGGTCCATAATCCCCGCTTGTTTCCTCCTCCATTCCCTCACATCCATTTCCTAGATCATCACTTTCCCCACCACACTCCTGACCATTACCAGTCCAGGTGCCACCAACTGCCTCATCGACACTTCCTCCACTCGTCTCTGCCATCCTCCTCCTCCGTGAAGCCTTCTTCTTCTTCCTCTAGTTTATTGGCGGTTGGTATCCGCAAAGTTGCATGACCGCCACCAACTGTACAATTGTGAAACTACAGGTAATGGAGCATCGATGAAGGAGTGACAAAAAAATCACTAAATGAATGAAGTTAAATCCTATCAAAAAGTCTTGTGTTCTTCAAGAACTTAAACACAAATTTCCAAGCTGATGGTACAGAAAAGGAGAATAGTCCCTCAAGAGTGAGCCCGGTTTCCCCCAGTTCTGTGATCTCCTCTAGCAGAATATTCCTTTGTATAGCTACTGTACGCAGGGCACCTTACCAGAACATGATTAACAGTCTCCATTTCCCTGCAATTAATACAATGTCCAGTGGCTTGCCAATGATGTGAAGGTTATAGTTCAGTGCAGTGTGTCCTATCCTAAGCCTAGTGACTATCTGCTCTTCTTTACGACTCCAACTATACTTTCTTATGGTGGGGACCTGTTTTTGTATGGTGCGCAGGAACCTGCCCCTACTCTCCCTGTCCCACTGCCCCTGCCATAAACCTCTCATTTCAATGGCTATAAGGTGCTTAACTTCTGCTTTGCTAAGTGGAATGTTCAACAGATCCTCATAATTTAAGGCATGCTTAGCAAGTTGGTCTACAACCTCATTCGCCTTGAGTGTGATGGAACCCACAAGAAACTAACTGAAATACCTTGCTGATGTATTCTGAAAAGAGTTGAAGAACATCATACAGTAAATCAGATCTGCACGCTGACTTGCCGTGTAGGATACTAGTCAAACAGACAATGAGTCAGAGAAGACATTACACCTGGTTTAACCCTTTGCTGCCTGAGCGGAACATTCCATTTTTTCATACCTGTTGCCCTCTTAATGGACAAATGCTTACTATGTCGTTATACTTCATGGCAAAGAAATAATATACACACCATCTTGATCAGGAGAAATAGACCTTTAAAATGGTATAAATTATAATTCATAATTTTGAGTGAAACATACATTTTTCTTAAGAAATATCATTCAGATGATGTGAACTGCATAGCATTATCGCTTACCATTTCCAGCGGGATGCCCCATCTTGCGAACATAGACTTTAGCTGTGTAATGACCTGTTGGCTTGTGGTAGTGGGTAGGTTGGCTATTTCAATGTGTCTAGAATAATAGTCAGCTACAAGAGATACTTCCTACCCTCTCACTCACATAGGTCGGCTGCGACATTCTGCCATGGACCCTCAGGTAAGGGGGTTGTAATAAGTGTCTCCCTTGTCTGCGATGGTCTATGCTCCATACAAAATCTGCAGGTTTTACTTTTTTTGCAATGTCTGTACTAATGGCTGGCCACTAGACTGACATTCTGGCCCTTTCCTTGCACTTTGTAAGTCCCTGATGACCCTGATGAATCTGTTGCAGTACTTCTGCTCTCTGTGTGGCTGGAACAACAATCCTGTCTTGGTATAGTACGAGTCCATCTGACTCAGATAGATGTGCTCTCGCCATGTAGAATCCCCGGAGTGACGGGAAGTGTGACATTCTCTTCAGCCAGTCTGTTCTGATAAAACCGATGACCATCTGGAGGTCCGCGTCATTGCGTGTAGCCTCTCTGATGTCATCCAGTCTATGTGCAGAAATTGGCCTGCCTGTCACCACACACTCCACAAATGCCTTAACATCCTCTTCTGTGTCAGACATCGTCCCTTCTCTCAGTGGGTTTCTACTAAGCGTGTCGGCCACTATTAGTTGCTTCCCGGGCACATGCACTGCCTTCACATTAAAGCGCATAAGGCGCATTAGCAAACGTTGACACCTGATTGGTGCTTTGTCCATGTCGTACGTGTTTATCAGGGGAACCAAGGGCTTGTGATCAGTCTGTAGAGAGAAACTTTCCATGCCTTGCAAGTATCGAGAGAAACGCTCACATGCCCATACTCCTGCCAGGCACTCTTTCTCAATCTGAGCATATCTTTTCTCTGCATCAGTCAGTGTGCGTGAACAGAAGGCGACAGGCTTAAGCTCGCCTCCATGTGCCTGTAACAGTGTGGCTCCTAGACCATAACTGCTCGCATCTGCACTAACAACTGTCGGTTTGCTGGCATCATAGTAAGCTAGTACAGGCGCTGATACTAACATGGCTTTAATCTTGGCAAAAGCCTTCTCTTGAACCTTACCCCAGGTCCAAGCAGTCTCCTTCTTCAACAGCTCTGTGATGAATGTGGTCAGTTTCCTACAGCTAGCTTCTAGAGGAATCTGCCAGAATCCACTGGAGGTGTCCAATGTGGAGAAGACCTTTGCCCCGACCAACTTGGTGGCTATGTCCTCTAAGGTCGGTAAGATGAATCTCGCACGCCTAACTGCCTCATTAAGTTTCTTCAGATCCACACAGATTCAGACTTTGCCTGTCTTTTTGATCACTGGCACCATAGGCGCACACCAGTCTGTAGGTTCAGTGACCTCTTCAATTAATGCATGCACCTCAGTTCTTCCTCCACTTTAGGTAGGATGGGGAATGGCACTCTGCGTGGAGTGACTAAGCTGTATGGGCTTGCGTCTAACCTTAATTCTATTTTATCAGGTTCACAGTTCAGTAACCCCATGTCGCCAAACACATCTGTGTCTATCCCATCCACTCTCATGACCAAACCCATCTTGCATGCTGCAGTTCTGCTGAGGAGGTTGTTGGCATAAGGCCCTCTTATCACAAAAATCCAAAATGTGTAGGGTTGGCCCTGGTGCTCGCTTGTTGCAAGAAATTTGCCCATGCAATCAATTTTACCGCCTGGACTACTAACGTCAGTGCCTGTAGTTATGAGTTCTGGGCGTCGTGGCAGGCTCTGGTATGTATACTGCGAAATGACTGTGATATCCGCACCAGTGTCTATTTTGAATTTTACATTATGTCCATTCACTGGAAGCTTAACATGCCACTTGTCATCTGAGTCTGGCTCTTTAGTCATCGACCCTAAAAAAAAATCTCCTTGATTTTCCATTCTCACATAAGGCTCCGTTGTAACTTCTTTCACCATCTTTGTTTTACATGCAATCTCGAAATGTCCCATTTTGTTACACCTCCTGCACCTTTTACTACGAGCAGGGCATTTTTCGGTATTATCATGCATTCGATTGCAACGTGAAAAATTTTCTTGCTTAGACTCACTATTTTTCTGCTTGTTGAATTGCCGCTGCCGTCCTACGACGCTCACAATATTCGGCCAATTCATACAGATTTCTCACAAAAGATTCTACGGATTCCCCCGTCTTCTGAACTTGCTTATGGAAACATGCTCTTTTGTGAATAACATTTCACTTTGGCACAAAATGGTCGTCGAACTTTGAGATCACCGTATCATAGTCAAACTGGTCGTCGTCATCAAGTTCAAATGCACTATAAATGTGTTCACTGTCTCTTCCCATCGAATACAGCAATGAATTTACCTGCACCTCACTGCTCTCCTTATTCATTTTTGAAGCTACTGGAAATCGTGAAAAACGCTGTCTCCATACTGGCAAAGCACATGGCTGGGAGAAATCGAACGGCTCCGGTGGATTAAATTTGGCCATTTTCCTCACTCTCCGGCGTTAAATCCTCTATGTGTAGGATCCTATCAGAATTCCCCATCTATCGGCGAAGTGGTATACTGCATTCGTTTGAATAAAATGTATTAGCCCTCCCCTTCACACAATCCTAATTTCTTGCTACGGAGCCTGAACGCTCGCTCGCTCTTATCTCAGTTTCTGCTACTCAGTCTCTGAGCGGAAACGCGAAAGGCGGAGCTGAATATACGATACTGCTCTCCCCTACAAGAACCCGTACTTTTGAAAATGGCAGCGCAAAATGGATATTCTTCTTTGGTCCCCGCCATATCTATATATAAATGGAAATTACCAAGTTTACCGGAACACTACAATTTATTCATGGAGGTAATTACCATCGTTTTACATTACATTTTTAAAATAAAAAATATATTTTTGATAAAAGACGAAGATAAATAGAAGATAAATCCTACACATAGAGGCTTTAAGTCCTCCGGTTCTGACACCATGTCACGATAGACGTCTTTAATGATCCAATGTCGTTTATTGAATCGACTTTTACACAGGCATTAACATGTCATGGACCTAACTGTCTTCTGTGTCGTATATTACATTCTGAAGATATATGTTTTACTTTACGTCACATGTACTACTGACGTGCCAGCAGAGGCCGCGCCAAACCAACCAATCCAAGCCCGAAAGACAACCAAACATCACTACAATTATAGTCCTTCATCATTATCAATGTTGATATGTTGTCTTCAGTAAAACGCCTCAAACGTAGCAAGTTGCCAAGTTGTAGGCATCAAAGATTCTAGTGCTGCCTGTCCACCAGAAGGCAGTATGAGTCCGTTACTACGGTTACATGAACATCAAATTCGGCCTGTAAGATCAGTCTTCTGGTTAAAACGGTTTTTAAAAGATCCTGAATTATAGCCTACATGTGTGGAAGAGTATTGGAAGTGCGTACCGGAATATTCCTATATATTCCGGTTAGATCAACGTCGCCTACAACGTTGTGTTGTGCCATCATTCCATTTTAAACTGGAATATTCCCTGCATTTAAAATGAGTCGGGGTCAATAGACTATAGACGGACTAAGGGTTTAGTATGCGGCTGTTAAAATGATTGAGCAAACAACGTTGGAGTGAAGGAATAGCTTACAGAATCAACTGAAGTCGGGACGCAATGCGACCACGCAGTTCACATCCCAATAGAAAGAGTTTGCATGATCTTACTACAGAAGCACAGCTGACCAAGAATAGCCTTACTATAGTGAGCTCAAGATTAACAAAAAAAAACCCGGAATGAGTTTAAAAGAAAACGCATTAGCAAAAAAATACCCATAACAGAATATTAGGCTTTTTTAATATTCAAATTATATTTGAATACCGACGTTTGGTGTCAAAGCCCAAGTTCAGGAATGTTTATCATCAATTACATTAAGCAACAGAGACGACGCAGAAAACGTTAGCAGAAACTATGCCTAGCGGCAATCAATAAAGGCCTGCGTAAAATTGATAAGGCCTGGGCTTTGGGTAGCCTATTCTAAGTAAATAAAAGCCCGGTCCATATAATTTCAGTAAATACTGTAACGTTAGGCAAGCTATTTCTGAGATTCACTCACTTCAGTCTTGGACATATGAGATAATAGACATAAAAACAAATACACGGAAACAATATTAGCATATGCCTACCTGAACTAAAGCCTACTTGATACAGGAGTAGTAGGGCTGATACAAGACCACTGTATCCATTCCAACAACTTCTAATGTGGTTGCATTTTACATTACTTGACTCTGGTCACATAAATCTTATGTTACTCTTGCGTTATGCATTTTGAGCGGGTTTTCTCTTTCATTATTGGTACAGTTTATAATCAATTATGCGCAGTCATGGCTCATTGGAATTGAATTAGTTTTTTTATGCCGGGAAAATCTGGAAGAATCACATCCCTGGCGAGATTCGATAAAGATGCGGTAAAGGTTAATCGTGCATCCCTATCACGTGACATGATGTTTGAGGCCTCGGTTGCCCAGTGCTTGCAGTGCTAGCGCGATTTTGGCGGGACATGTCGACTAGATGTCCCATGAAGAATAAGCGCTCGTGGGTTTTTGTCCGTGGTTGGAGACAGTTTTTCAGAAGTGTTTTTTGCAGTTTATTGCAACTTGTTAATTACTAACAAGACTAACAATGGAGATGAATAAGAACAAAAAGAGGAAGTTTTCGCCTGTTTGGGAGTAGGCTACTTGATCAGATCTCTCCCAATAAGGTGGATAATGCAATAGTTTTAAAGACTAGACGGCGTTATTTAACATGTAAAGATATTATCAGTAGCTTAATGTCGTCTTGTGACCCCGCCTCTGAAAACCCGGCTAAAGTCGACGCATCTAATTATGAAATAAGAAGCGTCTAAGTAGTCATATTAGGGGTGGGCAATATAGACGATATAAACCGTATGCAATATGAATTTGGCCAATGATAGAGATTTTGGGTCATACCGTGATAGGCTCATTGCGTCTCCACAACCATGTGAAAAAATGTTGACCTGTAGCTTCACCTTATTGATAGCACCTTTTCATTCTTACAACGAAACTGTGTAAGAGCCTATAAATTGAACAGCTACTTCCTGACACAAATGCAGCTTACCAGTTTACTTCTGTGTGAATTTGAGAGTCCAATATAAACACCTCCGAACGATGACTAAACAACTGTTGTACATATTGACTTTATGCTATGGTAACCATTAAGAAACTGTTATGCTGTAAGTTACATACCAAAGTATACCGTGATATATATCATCTACCGTCTATGGTTCAAAATATATCGCAATATAAATTTTAGACTATATCGCCCACCCCTAAGTCATATCGTGAAAAATGTCAATAGTATGCCATGTGGGTTTATTGCAGAAAAATATAGATCATGTAGTAAGGTTTTAGAATGTAATGTCCGCAAAAATATTTCGAACATAAAAAAATGCGAAATTATTGATTTTATTCACCTTGCGTCTCCATTTTCCATCTGAAAATACCGGAAATTTATTTAGTTTCCATTGATTTTCTAACGTCTTTGGGATTACTTTATGTGTAAAAACAACTGGTGGTCTGGGTGTTGTTCGGTTCAGGGACTTCTTTTCTATCATTAAAAAGCACATAGTAAACTTTAGACCAATGCGCACCCCATGCAGTAACATAAGTTCAAGTGAAGGTAGTGAATTTGCGACTTTAGCCGGGTGTCGCTTTCAGAGTCTATTTCCTCATCTCATTAAGTGCACATTAGAAAATGTGCTTTGATTTTGATAGATTAAGTTTTTGTTAAGATGACCACATTTTTTCATGGACATTTTAAGCTTAATAGCTAGGTAGTCTTGGACTCCTAACTCAAAGGCGGTACATTTTTCCTTCCGTCATGGCGGCTCCCTTGATACGCAAGGGAGATAGCTGGGTGTTTGAACAGACTGCATGCCATCAATTTAGGGGGGATTGCTTCAAACCACGACATAACGGGTTTTATAACGGATTACTTTGTCAACAATGAAGATGATGATGAACATGACTCTGTCCTAGATGAATTTGATGAAGAATACGAAGGTAAGTTTTGTCATGAACTACACTAAATGTTGCTAGCAGTTAGCCTACCATGACTGCGCCTACAGTATGTCAGTGTACCAATGTATTTAGATGAAAATCGGTAGATTGTGTTTACGTATTTAGCTATATATTCTTTTCTATATTGCATAGTAAATCTATGCAAAAAAAAAACTTAGAGTTAATTTACTAGCCTAGCTTTTGGCTGATCTGCTTGCTTTGCTTCCACCCTTTCTGTAAATCCCCATGGTTCTAGCTTCAGTCAATCAGCAAGCTTTAAATCATGCGATCTTGCCTGACTAAATGTTTATTAAATGTAATATAGCTTTTTTAAAATTACATTAATCACATTAACTGCTGAATTATTTTCACTGAATAAAAAAAAATATATACATTTTTTTGATTTTTCAGACAGTGAGCTGGACTATGATGCGGACACTCCAGTTTTGGTGATTGAGCCCCAAGCTATAAGTTTAGACAATCTGAAGAGGGAACACCAACAGGATGAATTTGCCAAAAATGCTGGAAGCCCAGATGCCAAATTGAAAGCATGTTTTTCATGCACCTGCAAGTATAACAATGGGCAAAATTGTACTTTATCTTTCAAGGAAGAGGAATTGCTGTCACTTAGGATGAGGCATTTAGAATTGGACAATAATACACTCGACATGGTAGTTTTAGCTCAAATACGAAGTCATTTACACTGTGGGCAAGAAACAGTCAGTTCAAAAAAGAGTTCACAGACAACACGTAAACGTTATCGCTTGGACTATTATTATTAAGGACAGAAAATCTGTCGTGACACTTTCATGTATATGCACGCCATATTCAAGGACCGTCTAGCGGCACTAGTCAAGCACTACATATAGAATGGTGTTACCCCTAGAATACATGGAAATAAAGGAAAGTTGCCTAAACATGCTTTGGAAGTGAATGTCATTGAGAGAGTTGTGACATTCACAATTATGCAGAAGAAAATGCAGTTTTGCTTCCTGGCAGAATTCCGGGATACAAAAGGGATGACCTAAAGCTACTGCCCTCCTCTGTTAGCAAAGCAGCCATCCACAAACTGTATAGTGAGTCTTGTGAAGCGAGTGGTTATCGAGCTGCGAGTGAATGCTCATTTTATCGTCTCTGGCAGCAGTACGTACCAAATGTGTTGCCCATGTATGCTGGACTTGTCAGAAGAACAGTGCTTTGTTGCTTCAGGCTTCAAAAAAAGATTTGGAGGAGAAAACAGAAGCACTTGCAAAAGCTGAGGAACATCTGCTACAGGCTACAACAGAACACTCATACTACAAATCCAAGGTCCAGGAATGCCGCAGAGATTTTGCTGAGAATGGCATCATCAATCTCATGTCACATGGGAACACCGCACCAAATTCATCACGTGAGTTTGAGGTAGGCTAATTTTATCAAATTTCATTTACAGTTGCTGCCAAATTATTTATTCTTGGCCAAAGCATGGGCATGGTTAAATAGTACAAGTCTGAACATTGAATTTGTAAATTTCTGTATTAAAATGTACTGCACAGTAATATTTTGCCTTCACTGCACTTGTTTAATTTTACAAGGATCATTATGCATCAACAAATAAAGTAAACAGTTACACTTTCCTTTCAGGTTCACTACAGCTTTGACTTTGCACAGCAGCTACATTATCCACATGACCCCATGCAGCCAGGACCCATCTTCTTCAAGACACCTCGCAAGTGTGCCGTCTTTGGCATCGTAACAGAAGGACTTCCAAAGATAGTGATCTTTCTTTTAGACGAGGCGACTATAGTTAGCAAAGGGGCCAACTGTGTGATCAGCCTTCTTGACTATATTTTTGACAACTATGGTGCAAAAGAGGCCCACTTGCACCTACATGCTGACAATTGCTCAGGTCAAAACAAAAATAACGCTGTGGTTCAATACCTTCTCTGGAGGGTTATAACAGGCAAGCACCAAAGTATAACCTTCTCATTCATGTTAGCTGGGAACACAAAGTTTGCTCCTGACTCTATGTTTGGCCTGTTTAAACGCAAGTATAGGCATTCAAAAGTTGACTGCTTGGCTGATATTGAGAATGTTGTGCGCCAGGCTTCACCTAGTGGTGTGCTGATTCCCCAGCTCTGTGGTGATGAGGTAGGCAATGTCATTGTGCCCATGTATGGCTGGGACACCTACCTGTCACCATTTTTTAGGAGGCTCCCTTCAATCAAGTCACTCCATCACATTGAATGTAAAGTGGGTGGGAGTGTAATGTGTAAGACTCTATCACAGTCTGAGCCAGTCACCCACATGTTGCTGAAGTGTGACCCTGATGATGTGCCTTGTGAGAAACCTACTGCTTTGCAGCCTGTTGGACTTAGTAATGAAAGAAAAATGTACTTATTCAATGAGATTCGTGAGTTTGTAGCGGAACAATACAGAGATTTGGTGTGCCCTAATCCAGCCACACAGGACAGTGTTCAGACTGACGAAAATAACAATGTTGTCTATGCAGAGGAGGTGACTTCCGCTCAGACTCCAGCACGAGGGGTTGGAAGACCAAAAAAAAAAAACACGTGGGCTTGCTAAAAGAATGAAACTTGCCTATTTTTTTTATATATAGCCTCTTAATAGCCAAGATGTACATAGCCATTCATAAGTTTTTATGTACAATTTATGATGTGTTTATGTGTTGATGCGACAATGAATACATTAAATGACTTATACATGTCTGAACATAACACATAAGATAGTCAAATATTTCATGTGGAAGATATTAGATTGTACATTGAGTTACGACTGTTCTGATTTTTTCTTCATAAGCCTATCAATTGTACTGTGTAAATGTTACACAAATGCCCAGGAGGCCAATGAGATACTGATTTTACTAATAAAATTACAGAATGTTTTTTAAATTATATAACTGGCTTCCATAAGTGAGTTTATGCTACCACCACCCCTCCCCCCATTCATTTGAAAGTAATTTGTATGCTTTTTTGCCATGTATATCATACTAAATAGGCCAGGTTTATAAAAGTATAAGAATATATCTATAAATGAATCATATATCAATTGAAATGGGAGAATGTAAGCTTTAATTTGATATATGACACATAATCAGGATAATTATGGTTCAAAGATAAATTAGTGTTGAAAATTGTGATTTTTAAAATAGGAATTTCTCAAAAACCTGTTTTTCAGAGCTTGTAAGTTGCCAAATCTTTTACAAGGCATTAGTCAGTCAATATTTAAGATATCAAGGTGAAAAGAAAATATCAGGAAATGTTCCTCACATTGTGTACAATTACTTTATGTAAAAATCAGAGAATCCTCAAAAAATGACTTTGGCAGGGTCAATTATGTTAAATTTACTTATACAATATAGCCTATCCATAGGTGAAATGTCAAATTTGTGCAAAAGTGATATCTTATAGCAACAACACCTCATCCATGTTGAGGCATCCCATGCATATGGCAGAACTGATTCTGATGGAAGGTGTGTAAACAGTATATTTACTTACTGTTAAACTACTACTGTAACTACTGTTAGCCTACAAGGAGTCCCTTAACGAGGTTAAGTCCCTGTATTACTCCTCTGTCATCAGTAAAGGTCATGGTAATCCTAGAGCCCTGTTTTCCACAGTAAATAAATTACTCCAACCAACTAAACCCTTCCCACTTACCCCCTCAACAGCCCTCTGCTCTGAGTTTCTCAATTTCTTTGAGAACAAAATAAGCACCATCTACAGGCAGCTCCAGCTACGCCCTGTCTCCATCCGGAGTGATGGCACGTGTCTGCCTACATCACACCCTCAGTCATTTTCTGCTTTCTCAGGCATTGACGATAATACTGTTTATGACCTTGTTACCAAGGCAAGGCCCACCACTTGCCTCTTGGACCCCATGCCCACCCCTCTAGTTAAAGCCTCTCTACCAGCTCTCTGTCCCCTCCTTACAAGTATTATAAACACATCTCTTCATACAGGTGTGGTTCCCTGTCCCTTAAAAACAGCAGCCATCACACCTATTCTAAAGAAACCTGGAGCTGCTGCTGCTGATTTTAAAAATTACCGCCCCATTTCAAACCTACCATTTATTTCTAAACTTTTAGAGCGCACTGTGGCCTTACAACTTCAAGAACATCTTTCAGCTTGCAGCCTGTGGGAGGAGTTTCAATCAGGCTTTAGGGCTAAACACAGCACAGAAACAGCCCTAGTGAAAGTCGTGAATGATCTTCTTATAACGGCTGACTCAGGCCAGTTCAGTATCCTCCTGCTGCTGGACCTGACAGCTGCTTTTGACACGGTCTGCCACAACACACTGCTCGCCCGTCTAGAGACACTCTTGGGCATCACAGGCACTGCACTTTCTTGGTTTAGGTCATATCTCATGGGAAGGGAACAGTTTGTCTCCATTGGTGATTTCCGGTCCCCTAGTGCACCCCTCACACATGGTGTCCCACAAGGTTCTGTCCTAGGTCCGCTACTCTTCATCATTTACATTCTCCCTCTTGGTCACATCCTCCGTCAGCATGGCCTACATTTTCACTGCTATGCTGATGATACACAAATCTACATTCATACAAAACCCTCTCATCCATTCCCTCTTGCAAATCTGACCACCTGCCTTAACAACATAAGTAACTGGATGACACATAACTTTCTCAAACTCAACCATGATAAGACTGAAGCCATCATCATTGCCACTCCAACAATACTGGAAAAGATAAACCACTCACAGTTTTCCATTCCGGGCTACTTTACCACCACTACCTCTGAAGTAAAAAACCTAGGTGTTATTATTGATTCTACCCTCTCTTTTGACTCCCACATAAAACATGTCACCAAAACAGCCTTCTTCCATCTCAAAAACGTATCTAAACTCCGCCCCTCACTAAACACTGCCTCTGCCGAGACCCTCATTCATGCCTTCATAACCTCCAGACTTGACTACTGCAATGCTCTATTCTTTGGTCTTCCTACAAAATCACTTAACAGATTACAATACATCCAGAATTCTGCAGCAAGACTTCTTACCCACACTAGAACTTGGCAACACATTACACCCATCCTCCATCAGCTACACTGGCTACCTGTACAATCACGCATTCATTTCAAAATCCTTCTCCTAGTCTACAAGGCCCAACACAACTTAGCACCCACTTATCTCACAAATCGCCTCACTCCATACCAACCCACCCGCACTCTGCGCTCCACTGATGCACTCCTCCTCTCTACCCCTTCCACACACCTTCGTTCCATGGGTGATAGGGCTTTCAGTGTAGCTGGCCCTAAACTATGGAACGCCTTCCCACTTGCTCTACGACAATGCACTTCAATCACCATTTTTAAATCTAAACTCAAAACGCACCTTTTTTACCCAGGCTTTCCACCCATGACCGTGATTTTTTTTTGTTATTTTAATTGTTTTTTATTTCTGTGTGTCTCATGGCACTGTGTGTTGCTTACTATGTCTCTTGTAACTGTCCATTGTCCATACATGTCTTTTTATGTGCTGCTATTATGTGTCTCATGGCACTGTGTGATGCTTACTATGTCTCCTGTAACGGTCCATTGTCCATACATGTCTTTTATGTGCTGCTATTATGTCTCATTACTGTCAACCGTCTCTACATGTCTACTTGTCCCTTCTAATGTCTGTACAGTGTCCTTGGGTATCTTGAAAGGCGCTACAAATAAAATGTATTATTATTATTATTATTATTAAATTATTTACTTACTGCTATTAAAGCTTAGTAAGTTTGTTTGTTCCCTTGGCTTTAGCTTCCAGGAAACAAGAACTGGATCAGGCATTGCTTGACATGATTTTGTCACTTAACCTCTCCAGTTACAAAAAACACCACTTCACTGCTCCCTATTTGTGTTACAAAAGCACTTTATCACATTTGTACATTCATCACAATAATTTCACCCCCAATTATAATTTAAATATATAGAAATTATTAATAATTATATAATTATGATTTATTATTACCAGTATAGAAATGTACCACAATTGGGAAAGTGCCTGAAACTTCCTTAAATAAGCATGGTGCAATTTTTTCCTGTTATATTTATTCACCAGTAGATGGCCTTAGTAAGCATTTGAATCTTAAGTGAGGCCTCATGAAATGAACCTTTTTGCAAAACATTTTGGTGAAAAGCTTCAAAGCTTCAACAAAGCCTCATCTTGCCATCACTACCTGTTGCTCATTTGTGCCCTTGCTGTTAAAACGCTATGAGACATATCTTGTTGAATGCGCGTACATGATTATCAACTGGACATGTTGATTGTATGTGGCATTAGCACTTAAGTATTTATTATATTCTATTTCTTGATGTGATGATGCACTGACCAGAGACATCTCTCAATTTCATTGTACCTGTGACATTGACAATAAAGAACCTGCTTTATTGGGGGTGTCTTGCTAATTGGCTATAATTTCCACCTGTCTATTCCATTTCTACAACAGCATGTGAAATTGTCAGTGTTGCTTCTTAAGTGGATAGTTTGATTTTAACAGAAGTGTGATTAACAACACAATGTAACTCCAAGTCAAAGTGTTCCCTTTATTTTTTGAGCAGTGATTATTACACTTAAAAAAATATGTACATGATAATGAAATGATCACACCAGATGGCATTAAGAGATGTTTTATCATGTTGCCACTGTAGTGTCTAAAGTTTCCCCTGTTCCCTCAGTTTGCAGGTATGTAATCACAATCATTTTGATTTCCCAAAATTGTGCTACTCTTTTGAGGTTTTGGAAGACCCCTCTGTAGCAACATGGCTAAAACTTAAATTCCCTCAACATACACATACTATTATTGTATTCCAACACACACCCACACACACACACCCCTCATTGCACATCCATATGGACATTTGACATTAGCCATTATTTGACATTTGACATTAGCCATTTATTTTAACCTAATTGCCGGCAAGGAATAAATCCTCTTTATTGATCACCTTAATTCAATAACACATCATAGGTATTAATGTATTCATTCATTTTTAAGCACCCTTTATTATTTTAGATGTTTTTCGTTTACAGGTTGGTAAACACAAGTATCTCACAAACAAATCTCACAAACAATTCTTCCAAATGTGCTTGATTTAATGATGGGAGTATCAAAAACATGAGTAAAAATCCTACTGGGCTTCCAGACTTCAAAAGCAAATTAATTCATCAAAAAGTCGCAGAACTTGCTACTTAGTGGAATTATAGCACAAGACTGAAAATCCAGCATTTGGCCCACAAAAAGGACCGTAAGACCAGCCAAATGCCCCCCGTTAAAAAAAAAAAAAAAAAACCCACACCACACACTCACAATACTGTCCACATAGAATCATTTGAGGGAGCAAAATTTTTTAATTACTCCTTTGCCACAGCAAAAGGTTTTTCTACATCCAACTTGCCACATTCATGGATGGTAACATCTCTGAGGGGTTTATCTCGGCCATCTGTCTTTGTTCCTTCTATTTTTCGCACAACATCCTATAAAGAGCGAGAGAATGTGATATGATTATTATTTCATAAACAAAACATTTATACAATGGAACCCCAATATCTTTCCAGTTGGAAAGCGAGGGCAGCAAAGGTCCTTCTACTAGGCCAAACTATAGTTTTCAGTTATACCTGCACAGCAAACCACTGTGTTAAACCTTTTTTTTTTTTTTTTAAGGAAATGCGGTATACGCATTGTGGAGGACAAGGCCTTTGCGGATGGTTTAAAAGTTGCCCTCACACAATTGTACACAATTCATTGAAGCCCTGTTCTTCTTGTACTGTCCAACCACAATAAATAAATAGTGTTAAATTCCGCCATCTGTCCCTATCTTTACAAACATTTGACATATTTCGAGTTGTGATTCATCATTAATAATTCATTTTTAGGCTGTGATTAATCAGATTAAAAATTGTAATAATCTGACAGCCTATATACACACACACACACCATATGTATATATAGGCTGTCAATATAGGTCTATATGACAAAATTAATACGTTAATCGCGGTAATTCATTTTTGGAATCGATCACGTTGAAGCATTTGACCCACTCGCATAATTCAACTAGCTTCAGTGTTTCCCACATATAGACTCCTTTGTTGGCCACGGATTCAACACCGGCCGTAACATAGTGCATTTCGTTATTCTTTTTTATTTATTTTAACGCTATTGAAAAACATGCAGCATTCGTTAAGCTAAATTTCCTTTTCGCTGCCCTCCCTCTCTGTCATTCATGCATCTGTCTCTCTTTCACACAAACACACACAGCTCCTCCCCTCCGTGCAAACCGCGTATGTCTCCATGAAAACCAACCAGATAATCCCGTTCACATGCACTGATGCAGCCGACGCTGCTCGGGTGGAAGCATAAAGTTCTTCCGCAACTTTTGTAGACTATACATGCAACTTTACCAAACAGCAGAAGTAAACTCATTCTCCTTGGCCCTCTCTCGTGCGCGCTCAATGGACACCCGCCCTCGACACATTTAATCCAAATATAACATTCACAATCGTGAACGCAATGACGCACAGAAGACAACTAGCTAAATTACGGTCACATCCGGTTAGCATCATTAGTAGGCTATGCTGCAGAGATTTGATTAAAACTCTTGCATTCAAGTTGACTGACCATCTACCAATGTTTTTCAACTCAAAGACTTATAAGGGCCTGTCCCAAGGAGAAAAAGTATTTGCTTAACTTGAAACATAAACACATCCACAAACTGAACAGTCTAACCAGTAGTAGAGTATGACAAGCTTAGCCTGCTACTTTGTTTACAATATTTTGAGGCTTCAACCAGACAGCTGAATTTAAGAGGCGGAGTGGTAAGAATAATAGGCTATAATCTGCATAAGGTTTGCTGTTCATTTATCAGAAATTTCAGTATATATAATGTATAAATAATTACATAATGTGTGTGTGTTTTAAATAAAGACAAGCTGTACATCTTGTTAAAAAAATCATTCATATTATATGAAAGGAGAGAGATGAAAAGGCGATGCAATGAAATATGCACCTACATTTTGTGCTAGTTATCCCCCCCCCCCCACCATTACCACCACACATTGCCTTCAAATCTGTGGGAAACACTGTGCTTACACACACACAGGCTGTCAAACAATCGCTTAGTCGCTAAATTGCTGAAAAAAAAAAATGTTTAAAACTTACTCTAATATTCTAAGATTCCAAAATAAAAAAAAAAAACGGATGAAACACCCTTCAACCATGGCATGAGTGTTGGCGTTTTATAGTCCACCAGAGGGCACTCACTCCTCATTTTTCTGTTTGGTGGTCGGCAACCAACTGAAAGGTGCATTAGCACCACCATTGACTGTATATATACAGTCTATGAGCGCCACCGACTGGGTAGGATTGATTAGTTCAGTCACACATATGCGCAACATCCTATAGCTTCTCTGTTGGAGTTATTTCCCCGTTTTATTTGTGTCCAAGTTTTTTCGAGTAGTTCGTTCATCACGTGACAGCCCCATTACTTTAACCAACGCAGTCTGAGCCGGAAAGTGTGGGAAAATAAACAATTTAGTTCATCTCTCCAGTGCTACTGCGTTTACTAACGTAAAATTCAATTTGAGGCTATGTGATCATACTGTGGTGAAATGGATGGACAATGATTGAAGAGAATGTGTGGACATTAATTTTTATTTTAACCATATTACCAGTAATCTGGCGGGGATATGTGGGTGTGAGGTAGGGCTGTCATATAGTGAACGACCGACTCAAAACAAAAGCGAGAACTTGTCAGACGCTGGGTGCAGGGCAGGCATAGACCAAAGACCCAGGTAAACAATGAATTAATATTTGCTGTTTTTTATAGCATTATAGTTTTGTCTTGTTTGTAGTGTGATCAACATTTGTTTAAGCAGTAGATGTGTTTGGGAGGTAACAGCCTATTTAGCTCAAATGAACGAAGAACTAACGTGGAGACTGAATAGGTTTGGCTAATGGGGCCGTCACATATTTTTATAAAAAGTGAACGAGATGAACGAGATTACTCGAAAAAAAGTTTAGTTCACTTTGCTGACCGAGACACAAACAAACCAGTCAGTTAGGTGCCTTTCCCACCACTATTATCCACGAGTGAGATCATCGCTGAAGTGTGTTCATGAATGACGAGACATACATTGCTTGAATAACAATAAAATAGCATCCCCATCAGTTATCTTACCTCAGATAAGCATGACAAAAGGCGTGTGTTTGTCTTCTACTAATTGAAAATTAAATACTAAAAAAAAAATGCCGTTTTGAATTAGGCTGATTGTCTATTTTGGACCTGCCTGGAAGTTAGGAGGCCATCACTTTTGGGTGGACAGGGCATTGTTGAGAAGTTTGGTGCATGCGTGGTTATAAAGGGGTGGAGCTAAGAGCCAAGCGTTTCAGAAGAGGCAGTAACTACAAAGCTACGGCATCTTCAAATCTTTCCACTCTGGGACCTGGTTTCAAAATTGTTCGTTTACACACCCCTAAAACGCCGGTTTGATAAAGTATTTGAGAGTTTAGGCCTGGCTTCGTTTTCGTGTGGACATGTCCTAAGAAATGTTTGGAAATTAAGACTATTTCTTCCAAACCGACATTAAGCTTTATAATTTCAGTCGCTTCATAACTTCGTCCAAACTTACCGATTTTTACAGGATATAGTCCTAAAATATCTTAGTTGCAAAAATGTAATCCAGGTACATTTCTGTATGGTACCATTTATAATATTGATATTTTGTCCCGCTGCATCCAACACTTTTGTCGTTTTCCAATGCATTCAAAAGGACAACGCGAAACATGTGTCCAATGGTTCTAAAGCATGCTAATGTGTAGTAGCCAGCTCAGGTCACTTGAGTTCATGGACGCAGAAAAGGAGACTATACAGTATGTTTTGGAGTAAGGAGAGAGGAGAAAAACAAACTCTTCATCAGTAATGATAATGATATAAAATCGTAGCCTACATGTAGTTCACCGTAAGAGCACGGTGCAATAGCAGACTCTACCTACCAGGTCAATAAGAAATAAAGGCCAGCCTGTAATTAAACCCTGCCTAAAATTAAGGCCTGGGCTTTGGGTGAGCTAAGTAAATAAAGGCCCCAGACATAATTTCAGGAAATACAGTATGTATGTGTGTGTGTGTGTAATTCAGATCATCACAAAAAGTGGAAACTTACCATGCCTTCAAGAATTTTGCCAAACACAACATGCTTCCCATCAAGCCAAGGAGTCTGAACAGTTGTAATGAAAAACTGGGATCCGTTGGTATCTTTCCCAGCATTTGCCATGCTCAACCATCCGGCGCCATAATGCTTAAGCTTGAAATTCTCATCTGGGAAGCGGTCTCCATAAATGCTTTTTCCTTCAATTCAACATAAAGTTATTAAATTTGTGTGATCCATTTTTGTGGTTGGTTTTAGAAATCATTTCATATGGCACCCGTTTCTTGCATACTCACCCCCTGTGCCATCTCCTCTGGTGAAGTCTCCACCCTGAATCATGAAGTCTTTAATCACTCTGTGAAACTTACTGCCTTTGTAGCCAAATCCTTTCTGTTTTGAAAACAATTTGGATATAAGTAACATTTTGGCATGAAGTGTTTGTCCACCATTTTCTATCTACTGGGCTCTTCCTTGACCCACCTCTCCAGATGCCAATGTGACGAAATTCTCCACTGTTTTTGGTACGGTTTTTCCAAATAATCCAATCACTATTCGACCAACATCTTCATCACCAATTCTCATGTCAAAGTACACCTGGAAAACAGGGAAATCGTTAAAGGTCTCCTTCCAAAATAAACCGTTTAAGACTTGATGTTTTTACATTACCATAGGTCAGCCCAAGTTGTACTTCTATGCTCAACTTCAAAATGCTCTCCTACCCCTGTAGTCTGTATTCGCCTGTGATAGAAAACTGCCGGGAAAAACGAGCGAATCGGAAAAGCCGTACAAATGTACGTCAATTTGAAAATTAGCTATGCAGTTAACCCGCCCTCAAGAAAACGTTAGGCTACCTGCAGACAGACCCACTAGAGGGAGCGTCACAGTGTTGTCAGCCAATCAGAGGCGATACATTTGCATATCATTAATATTCATAAGAATCCTCTCAAGCTATCCCTGCTCTCGTTTTCACCCAACTAAAATAGCTTGACACAAGACAACCACAGCATATTTTTTGTCAAAACCAACTCTCATGACATTATTTTAGACAAGAGACCACCACAAAATTAATGAAAATACGATGGAATGAGACCTTTAACATATTTACAGCTAAACAAATTAATGACATTTACATCATTCATATAAGGCTTTGACTGCTACAAATACAGACAAGTCTGTGAATACCCCTGTTAGGCAAGACCAGGATTGGTGCAGGGGATAACTAGATGCAAAATCCTTGATCTTTTCTTAAACAATTCTCTATATCACAAGTAAACTTTTTGAAAGAAAGTAGGGGGGGGGGGGGGTTACAGCGAAAAGGAAACTGATGTCCATTGTTTTCATTTAAATTTGAAACTCAATAAATATTAATACGCTTTTAATTACGCATCCCTCTTTTCTCCTTACATTAAGTGAGAAGTGCCTCCATTAGTTTCTATAAGGAATCAATCACACACACACATTTTACAGGTGTCGACTGCAAGAGGTCATGTGGAAAGAGGGAGTGAAGGGATGGGAGACATTTCCTTTAATGGCTAGTGAACTCAGTATATGTGGGTGGGAGAGCATATTGTTAATGTCATGGGATGTGGTGTGCCGTGTGGTGTGAGGAAAAGAGGCTTTCTGGGGATGTCAGTGTACCCTAGGCATGTGGGGGTGGGAAGATATTCTGGTAATGGTAAATGTCAGTCGTGTGCTGTGTGTAGAAGGGGCTAACTAATGATGGCTAGTTTAAATGGGTAGTGTAGGCAGTAGGCAGTGTGTATGTGACGTGTTTGAGTGAGAGGAATACCAGTAGACTGATGAACAGACTTGTATGTGATTAATTTTGGGATGTTGTCTTAGGTGTGTGGCCTAACAGTGGCACCTGATGGCAGTGAGGATGACCTCATCCACTGTTATAAGGAGGGACAGCCATGCGCATCAGGGCAAGACCTGTTAGCGGAAGCAAGACAGGCGGAGTCCACTGAAGTTGCAGAGGAATCGGAGGAAAGGGACGAGGAGGAAGAAATTAAGTTGTTGAAGATGATGAGAACGACAGTGATAAGTAGAGGAATGATAGCCAACTGATAATTACGTCCAGTTTGTTTAGCCAACGTATCATTCATATTTGCAAGGTTTAGTGTTAATTTCAGGTAAGTTCGCATAACGAGATTTATTATTCCTTATTAATCTATCATTTGTCTTTTTGCCTCGGGAAAGTTGGGCATAGGCTAGCCTACATGTATTCTTGTTTCAAAAGGAGAAAATGTTTTTCATGACCATTTCGTTAAACTTTCCCCAATAAATGGTCATGATTTGGAAATTTCCTGCTGTCATTTTTACAGTCTTACCAGGTAATCTCTTTTTGCATGAGGTTTGCCTAACTCCAAGGACTTTCATCCACGGAATAGTCTTATAGTCTAGAGAGGAAATTTACAATGAATTAAATTTTATACTTTCTTTTCGTTGCTAAAATTGTTAAAAGCCCGCCCCAAGTAGCCGCCTGACCCAAATATAAGCAGGGACATTTTTCCAATTTGAACAAATAAAAGCCTGGGCTATAATTTGGCATTTTACAGTATTGACATATTTATTAAAAATAATTAGATCATTGAATGCCTTCACTAAGGCCTTTATCGGTTTTAAAGCCATGTTCTGTCTACCAGGTGTGGAATGAAAAACTTTTTACAGGGGAAAGGTAAACTTATTGGCTTTGTATGCCTTTTTAATTTTGTTATGTGCTTTAGAGATAAGAATGCATTACAGGTACAGCAGAAAACATGTCCTAACCCCTAGACGCAGTATGTGCTGTTTGTTAGGAGAACACACATATCCCATCACCAACATGGTCTACAAGGTTGCCAAATTGGGTGCAGCATGCCTCATGCACAAAGCCAATAGGCCTACTGCAGAGTTAAAACTGGTATTTCTTTTTATTTAAGTAGGATATAATTCCTAAACGTTTGTCTGAATAAGATGGAGACAAAGGTGAGAAAACATTTGTGTCTGCTGTAATGTCAATAATGCAAAGCAATTTCGCTCGCTACTCAGTTGTCACAGCCAAAAAGCGCACAAACGTGGCATTTTTTATATTACATTCCACGCCATTGCAGAGTAACAGCCAATGTTTTTAAACATGACATTATGATACGCAATCGTTTGATAATAAAATATGCTACAGCAAACGTATGATGGTCAAAGTCAAACAAACCGCCTTCGGACTAACACGATACATCTAACGTTAGCTGTACACAGCGACGTAATGGCGGCGCTGCTCTACTATACTCTATCCATCCTCTTGGTAATGTTCGCTATGCGTCTTTATTTTTCATGTTGCATGGCCTAATGAACGACATAGTGAAAAGACTACCTACAGACTTTTCCACATTCTTTCCTCCGAGAACAAGTTAAAATACAATATTGATCCATGACCAGTCCCCTGGTCCCCCAGAAAAGTTGTTGCATAAAGATATTTATGGTAACATTTTTCTGGTACCATACTACCCTTTTGATAGGGAAAGAAGTTTGACCCCGACTCTAGCCCCGCCCGTTCTTGGGTAGACTATACGTGTAATCTGCTTTATGTACGTGGCTGAATTCTGTGATCTCAATTCCGGCAGTTTCGGCCTCATATGTGAAACTATTTGTCATGAAATGCCCAAGTATAGAACCAATTCCAATGAAAAGAAACAAAAAATCAGATTGAACACAAACATTGACCACAGGAAATTCGTTATAAAAGACAGTTACGGTAACGTGGCAGCCGTTTCGAATTAACGAAACCCAGTACGAATTAAACTGATAATCCCTTCGTTTAACGTGGACCCTACATGTAACCTAAACATATTTGCTGGCTGACGCACTAAAGGTTAATATCTCAATTCATTCAGTTATAACGATACGCTGCGTTGACGATACAAGAGATTCATGAAAGGGTCGCAAAACGCAGATGCACCTTGAATACTGATTGATTACCTTGGCTGTGACTTTGGGGCCTTTTTTTTTTTCATCCGCATCTGAACCCCCTGGAAAGAGAAGAAATACCACCGACCCTGCGAGGATGGTAACTGCAAGTAGAAACTTCATCCTCCTTTCACAAAATCGAACCATGAAAAAGCCAAAGTAAGTTTGTCGAGATATATTTGTAGCTGCTTCCAGTAGGAGGAGATTTGACAAAAAATGAAGGAACTCCCCTTGGATAGGACCAGCTGTGCTTGCCTTCAGCCAATGAGAGTTTGAAACGCGTATGCCAAAGAAGAGCCGGGGCCCGTTTACGGAGTATGGCAAGCCAACAGTGCCAGAATTTGGATATATTCTTGCACGTTTCGATAAAAAATATCCGTAAAAAACGACGTTTTGTCGGTTATTTCGTCGTTTTATTCGCCGCAATAACAGGCAGCGCCGTAAAAAGCGCTCTATTTACTGACCCCTTTAGTTAGGGATGGTGTATGGTAAGCCACA